>OZ038501.1:76127337-76149837 GCA_964036315.1 Acanthosepion esculentum
TGGAGTGAACTACTATCGGCTCGACTCGATTAGATATTTACTGTTTTCCTCACGAGGAAAAGATATGGCACAAGGCCGAGTTTTACGTGGGTATACCGAGCCCGTAGGCTCGGTCAAAAAATGCCCGTAGAAACTTTAAAAACAGAATCGAGTGGGTCAACCTCCCCGAACGAGACTCTGCCCTTCGGCGGAGCCTCGTCCGAGTTCCTCTCGGCAGAGAGTTCGACCGTCTTGCTGGAACAAGTCGCAGCAAGGCTGTCACGGCTCGACTCGATTCAATATTTATTACTGAACAATACAATAAATGTGGTACAAGGCCGAAAACGGTCATCATCTGTCTTAATCTATAACTTAGCTAGCCACAATCACTGACCTAATTGTACAAAACAATAAACCTAGCACCAAAACAACACATTCATACATACCTTTCTTACTACATCCACCAAAATACCTCATAGTCTCAATGTAAATCCTAAATAGTCCCCATATGTACAAATCGTTGTCTGTGGAGTGAGGGGAATAAAAACAACAAGCTAAAAACACCCCAATGATATATATACAATATGGTTATAAATTATTTGCAAGAAACTAAACAAAATCATGTTAGTAACAAAATCCCCCACAAACCTTAAATGTGGAAGAAAAATCAGTTAACTAGACGAAATCGATGCGGGACTATAAGAATATATAAACATTCATCCAACCCAAGCACTCACATAGACATGCACTCATTCAGACACAAAAAAAGAAATACGAAAAACACGCACGCGAAACGAAAGGCACAGCGGCATCTATCAGAGAACTGAAATCACTGACCACCTAACGAGGGTGGGGATGGGGAGTTAAACTAAAGGAAAAAAGAGGGGGGACAGAAATAAAAGGGGCCAATGAGCAAATACACCCTAGCTAAGTTTACTGGAGAACAAAAACTAAAGAGTCAAAAACCTACTTCTAGCCTAAATCCAGGGATGGGTTACCTAAGTTTAAGCCAGGAAAACAATATCCTGATGCCTAACCGGCATCAAAATGCCACTCCAGGTCAGCCCCTTTTACTCGACACATACGCGCAAGATTCACCCACCTTTTGCCAAATTCCGATGAGGTGAGCCGCCGCCTTTCCGTCCTGATATTGACTTTAAGCTGATGCTTAAAGAACAAGATCAGTTGGGAAGAAGTGAACTTCTCGCCCTTAAAGAATTCCTTCTGACGCGTCGTCCAAATCACGACTCTCATAACACCTAGTAAGCAACAGACAACATAATGCTCAGCCTTCGTCATCTGCGGCACCACATTGCTACAAACAGAACTGGCCTCAAGGACAAAGAACTTTCCCCGCAGCATGCGAACCATGAGGCCTTCAACAAACTTGCACAACGGCACTACCGCCTTGCATTGAAAGAAGGCGTGACCAATGGTCTCGACTTCTCCAGTACAGCGACGGCAGTTTGGATATTTCTCCAAGCCTGGTGAACAAAGTCTCTTGGTGACCCAGAGGGCCCCACGAATCACCAGCCAGGTGAGTGATGCCTCATCATTATTGGGGCATTTCAACACAGGCGCTTAATGCCATATCGAGCGAGCCTCCTGCTTCGTAAGACCGAGCTTGTCAATCAGGTTATCCTGAACGGCCCCTCTGACTAACACTTGATATAATACCCTACGAGACAACGCCTGGACATTGGAGAGAACATCCGACGCCCATAAGTGGTGTTTCAGAGCACGACGACATTCGCGGTAGAAGGAGCATTCGGTTCGGAGTGTACGGTCGGCCTCCTCCCGGCACGAGTGCACGCTTCTCAGGGATGGGAAATGTTTACGGACGTCTTCCTTCCAGAAGGTGCCATCCTCATCCGATCCGCGACACATTCGGTCTAGAAAGTTGACGCGAAGCATATATTGACGAATCTCAATGCTAGGCATACTCAGACCGCCCTCAGAGGGATGAAGGCTTCAGATCTCGCGAGATACCATAGCGGCCTTGTCTCTCCACAAGAAAGAGAACAAGAGCCTTACTAATAATATTAGTCTGGCAGACGGAAGTGGAAGTACAGAGTCGGTAAAGGAGAATCGGGTAGATGTGTGAAACATACTTCCGCTCACCCCTTCAAGGAAAGCCTCCTCCGAGACCACAGATTAACCGCGATCTCGGCCTTCCCTTGTACCTCCGACCAATTCATTTCCAACTGAAGATCAGGACCGAACCAGACACCGAGTATCTTGATCGGCCCATCCGTCCAGAGGAAAGGTCCGGGAAGAGAAACTCCCTCCCACGCACCCAACCGCAAGCCAACAGACTTATCGCGGTTGATCTTGTCCCCTGTCACCATCTCATACCCACTGATCTCTTTGCTGACTTCGTCAATCTCGGCTCTGCTCGACACAAGAACCGAAACGTCGTCAGCATAGGCAGCATACCTGGCTGAGGTGGTAGCCCCAGGTAGGAAAATTCCGCGCAGAATCTGGTTCGCCTTTAACTTGCGAAGGAATGGTTCCAACGCAAGAACGTAAAGCAAAGGCGAAAGCGGACAACCTTGATGAGTGAAGCGAGACAATACGGAAGGCTTCGATCTTACCCCATTCACCGCCACCAGCGCACCGGTGGTCGCATACAAAAGTCGGATCCAGGAGCGAAAGTGGGCTCCGAAACCGACCGCCGAAAGGACAGCCTCCAGAAAACGATGGTCAACCCTATCAAAGGCCTTGGACTGATCTAAATTGATCAGCGCGGCTTCACTGTTGACTTGTTCTAAGATCAAGCGTACCATATGCAGGTTATCCTGAATAGTCCTGCCCTTCACAGCACAAGTCTGTTCGGAGCCAATTGGACTAGACAGGACAAGCTGCAAACTGTTGGCTAAGATCTTCGCCAAAATCTTTAACCCTGTGTTTAACATAGTCAAAGGGCGAAAGTTATTTAACCCATCCCCACCGTTTTTGTCCTTACGCAGCAACTTGATCACCACCCTGGTGAAGCGTTGGGGGTATAGACCCCTGCTTCATCCAGTTGTTGAAGATCAGCTCCAGCAAAGGAACAAAAATGGGCGACTGCCTCAAGTAAACTTCATAGGGAAGACCATCTAGTCCCGGAGATTTATCCAGGCCAACCTGTTTCAGCGCTTCCCAGATTTCCGACTCTGTGATGGGACCCTCGCACCCAGCCGCTTCAGCTGCCTCGAGGCAGGGAAAGTTGGCTAAATAGGCATCGAACCGAGCAGGGATCAGACCGGGCTCCCTGGTCAAAAGATCCTGAAAGTAATCCCGAAAGAAATGGCGTATGCCTGCGTTTGTAGTTACGGTCCGATTATCCAGCAATGTGACGGATGCGATATGTCGCTGAGCTGCACTCCGATTTTCCTCTGCACGCAATTCAGCGGCCATATTTGTCGCCTCAGAGGACATTCTTTTTAACTTAGCCCTAACTACCAGAGCTCGATCCTTCTTGATAAGCAAGGAAGACAACCCTGCCTTAGCTAAGACTATTTCCCCACTATTACGGAATTTCACTGCCCGATCAAAATTATCTTCTAAAGCCGTCTGCGACGCTAATCTATCTAGATTGAGTCGACGGCTAAATTCGGCAGCAAATGTTCTAATTTTCGATTTTAAAATATCCCACCAGGCGTTCCCAACAACCGCCCCCGTCAATTCCCTCTGTATCCTTAGTAGCAGTTGGTCCCGGAAATCCTGCTCACCAAATAGTGAACTGTTTAATTTCCAGTACCCAGCCAACCTAACCTTAGTCTTATCTAAGTTTACACGGAACCGGACAAGCCTGTGATCCGTATAAACTATATAGTGGAAGCTTGGACATCTACATCGACTCTACATCGACTCTCCTTACTAAAACTCGGTCGAGGTAGCTCGCAAGCGTTCCAGGAGCCGAGTTGCTACTATTTGTCCAAGTCCATGCTACCTCCCGAGGGTTTTCATTCCGGTACTTATCGACAAGATCAAACTCATCGATAAAGTCCTGAAATGGTTTCACATCCCGGTTGTTAGTACCCGAATTGTGCCCTATACGATCTATATCGGGGTCAAGGACGGCAATCCCCCGCCAAAACTACCCGATGAGAAATCGTCAAGTACGGCCAGATCTGTCGAAACAAAGCAGGTCGCTCGGAATGGTTATTGGGTGCATAAACCCCAATGAGTTGTAGAGCCTTATCCTTTTTCTCAAACCGGAGTCATATTTCCGTTGTTTTTCCTTTAGAGTCAGTTGAGAAACCGCCCTTAACGTTGCCAGAGGGAATGGGGCTGTAAGTGCCTTTCGTCCTTGGGGCTTCAGGGGACTGAGGACCCGCTGTCTGGCGCTTCCCTCTGGCCCTACCAGGAACTAGCCATTCCCCCTCCCCCTTCTCCGCAACTGCACCAGCAGTGGGCGAAAGCTCTTTGGGGAATGTGGTCTTTTGGCCAACCGGAGGATTATCCCTACTGGTCCCAGAAGCTGGCATACCTATTACAGGCAAGGCGGTAGGTAAAGACGCGGTCAGAGGGGGATTTTGGTCAAGAGGAGATTGAATTCCAGATGCCTTCTTCTTTGGGTAAGAAGAGGAGAGGTGACCAGTCTCTACACATTTCCAGCATACCGGTTTACGGCCGGTCACAATGACCGGCAATTTCAATCTCCCTACTTCCAGACAGTTGGGGATGGAGCGGAAGGCATCTTGATCTAGTCGTATCTCAAAACTCCACTGCACTCCCACATGAAAAACCCGGCTCCTTTAACAACTCTGAGGGGTTTGAACCCCAAGGACTCCAGTGATTTTATCACTGTGTTGTTCGTCGGGCGACAATTTTGCGCGTACGCTTGTCGACGACGAAAACTGACACTATTCGTTTCTCAATTTTTCTTAGTTCCTGGGGTCTACTAATAGTCCACCTTCTACCACAAGGTGTGCGTAACACTTAGCTCGCTCCAAGAATTCCGCCACATTGATTATACAACTAGGAGGGACTTTCAACAAGAGGGCGATTCCCCGGCCTCTGAATTTTTCACATTCTTGTCATTATGTGAGACGCTAATGACCTCCATAGTACTTTCATTTTGGACATTATTGGCCTCCATATTTTTAGAACTTTGGCCATTATTGGCCTCCATAATTTTAGAACTTTGGCCGTTATTGGCCTCCATGTTTCTAGAGCTCTTGCTAATATTGGCTTTAGTAGATTTTGGGGGTGTATTTTCCACGTCTGTAATTGGATAAGTGGCTGGTAGCACAGGATACTCCTCCGTATCATCTTTGTCGGGGGTGGGGGTTCTTAATAGAAAATAAATGTTTTTTAACTGACCGTTTTAGGTCAGGGATAACTTTTTTTTTAATGAGACAAAATTTACAGGCTAAAAATAAAAGCACTAAATTCGCCTAAAGGTGAAAACAAATGAATAAAAAAAAAACTATAAACGAAATAGACAATAAAACGCTAGACAAAGAAAAAGGAAAACAAAAAAAATTCGAAACTTTCAAAAATAGCCGGAGCTATTTACAAAACCAAAATGGCTGACGCTAAGAACTTGACGAGTCACACAAATAAACAAAGGAAATTAAATGCACAAATTAGACAATACAAGGGATAATACAAAGATTAGAACAAATTTGGCACAGGAAAAAATTTAAAAACAGTACACAAGAAAAACGGATATTAACAGGAAGAAATTAAAGAAATAACGAGAAATTAATCGTTAGTCACAAAAGAAAAACACGGACAGTAGTTACAAAAATAAAGAGAACGAAGATAAATTAAAAGAGAAAATTTAAAAGAGAAAATAAAGAGAAAGAAAAATCAAAAAGGAAAACTAGAATAAAAGAGAAAGAGCAAAAAAAATTAAGGGGGCAAAAACAAATTAAAAAAGAGGAGTGTAAAAAAAAGGAAAAGAAAAATCAAAACTTTTTTTTTTCAAAACAGTCGTAAAAAGGCAGTAAATAAAAACGAACTCAACCAAAATTGATGTTCAAAACACAGTAAGGGTAAATTACCCCCCAAAAAAACAGTCAGGCGGCAAAGCAGCAGCCTGAAAAGGTAAACAATAATGTCTGACGGATCGAGTCGATTCGTATCTCTCTCTCTCTCTCTCTCTCCCCCCTCTCTCTCTCTCTCTCTCTCTCTCTCTCTCTTGAGAGGCGTAGTATACATAGTGTTAGGAAGAGTTCATTCTGTAGTTATAGGTAAGGACCCATAACAATATTATACTATACTGGCATTTATGCTAGAATTTGTATTTATATCTAACTATCCCTGTTGCTTACATTCTTTTCTGCACCTATGAAATGATAGTTCAATGTTCACTGCTATATAAGAGATTAGACAATAATTTACTAAATATCTTTTTATGGTGGGGGGTCGTTTATTGGTCATCGTATAACTCAAAGACGAGAAGAACTGAGTCAACCTAATTTTCTTACTAATGAACTTCTTTCACGTAACATTTTTTTTGAAAATTCCAAACCTGATCGTTTTTTTTTCTAGAGAGATTTGGTTTATAATATCAGTATAATGTTAAAATGACCCCTTAATTTTTGTATGGTTCCATTTACAATGTAAGTGTAGTAAAAACAGAACCAGTGAAAAGCTTTATTGCACTTTACTCTGACTACTCTTCTACTGACGGGTTTACAGGGTGCTTCTTATACCTCATAGATCTTACGGGGAGGTAACTGATGACTTATAAGTACAGTAAGCATGCTTAAAATATGTGCACTTATACATTGTGACTGGTTAGCTAAATAGAATCTTGATCTTTTTGCTTAACCGTATATATAAGACATTGGCCTGAAAAATTCTTCATCAGGAGCCAAAGTTACTACCATTTGAACATTACGTTTTATTTATAATTTAGTTACTGGACAGTATAACTTCAAAACATCGTTTTTATCACATTTGTAGTACAAAAAATAGTCAACAGAGGACCATTTAGTCCTTTTGTCCGAACTAGTTTAAAATGACGCTTTCTGTTTGGAGATATACCGCATATACTCGTGTAACTTGCGATCTCGCGTATCGTGTGATGAGACCGAAATTTTCATTTATAAAAAATGATTTTATTATGTATCTCGTGGTATCATGTGAGTTTCTATTTTGAGAGACCAAATCACAATAGACTAATCTATTTTCCTCCATCTCTTTATCACCTCTTATAGTGAAATAAGTTTAAAAAGTAAAAGAATGATAAAAGTATGGTTAGTAACGCTATACTCGTTACATAAACAACTGAACAAGAAACAGCTGAGCATCTTATAAACATAAACAATGGAAAATATGCATATTCATTTTGTATGTATTTTATAATACGATACTAAAATGTGAATATTACATGCATTATTACTGGATACATTTAAGTAAAACATCATTTTTATCAAAACTTATCAAAATCATGTTTATTTTAAATACGGCTGTACTTTTTGGCGACAGTAAATGGATGTATAGTTTGGTCAACGTGCCAGCAGTACATAGGCCAATTTTATATCTCGTGTATGATGCGACCTCCTTAAAATTAGCTTCAAAATTAGGTCTTCTGTTACACGAGTATATAGTGCAGTTAATAAAAAATATATATTTCTTATAAATTAGAGGAAAAAGTTATACCGAAATTTGTGCTCGAGTTTACATTTATAACATGATGCACACTCTTGTTATTGATTTCTTTGACGGTCTATCAACCCCTTATGGGTTATTTAATACCGAACCGACATTCATTTGCAAATGTTTGACAGCAATAACTGTGCATGCAGCTCAACCATCGACCATTTCCAATGGAATTGTTTACTCAAATTCACTCACAAGGCTTGGATCAACAGAGAGTACAATTTTCAAAAGGAACCGAACACTGGAATAATATTTACATATTTATATTATTATCCTTAAAAAAAGGACTATGGTGAGATTCACATAATTTGTATTATTTAGATTATTCGGACTGTTATCCTTACCTTCATTGCCTTATTCACAACGTTTCGGCTGTTGTACGCTCCAGCCTTCAATATCTGTCTATATCTCCGAGATGAGGCATTATGATTACTTACATTATTTACATTATTCGGACTGTTATCTTCAGCGTCATTGCCTTATTCACAACGCTTCGGTCGTTGTATGCCCCGATCTTCTTCAGATGATTGGAATTTCGAAATATATCTCTGAAATGAGGTATTATGATTACTTGCATTATTTACATCATTCGGACTGTTATCCTCATCTTCATTGCCTTATTCCCAACGTTTCGGCTGTTGTACGCTCCGGCCTTCAATATCTGTCTATATCTCCGAGATGAGGCATTATGATTACTTACATTATTTACATTATTCGGACTGTTATCCTCAGCGTCATTGCCTTATTCACAACGCTTCGGTCGTTGTATGCCCCGATCTTCTTCAGATGATTGGAATTTCGAAATATATCTCTGAAATGAGGTATTATGATTACTTGCATTATTTACATCATTCGGACTGTTATCCTCATCTTCATTGCCTTATTCACAACGTTTCGGCTGTTGTACGCTCCGGCCTTCAATATCTGTCTATATCTCCGAGATGAGGCATTATGATTACTTACATTATTTACATTATTCGGACTGTTATCCTCAGCGTCATTGCCTTATTCCCAACGCTTCGGTCGTTGTATGCCCCGATCTTCTTCAGAGGATTGGAATTTCGAAATATATCTCTGAAATGAGGTATTATGATTACTTGCATTATTTACATCATTCGGACTGTTATCCTCATCTTCATTGCCTTATTCACAACGTTTCGGCTGTTGTACGCTCCGGCCTTCAATATCTGTCTATATCTCTGAGATGAGACATTATGATTACTTACATTATTTACATTATTCGGACAGTTATCCTCAGCGTCATTGCCTTAATCACGTTTCGGTCGTTGTATGCTCCGGTCGTCTTCAGAGGATTGGAATTTCGAACTGAACCCTTTATTTCGTCCACCGAGGGTAGATTGTTCTAGTTCCATGTGCCATGCCTCTTCCGGATGTTTCAGTTATTTCCTTTTTAACTCAACTCTCCAAGATTTTTGGTTCACCATTACTGTGGCCTGGTATTGAACACCCAACTCTTCAGGTCTAGTCACTGGATTTAACCATTGTAAATTCCAATCACCTGAAGAAGGACGGGACGTACAACGGCCAAAACGTTGTGAATATGACAATGAAGATGAGGATAACAGTCCGAATAATGTAAATAATAGAAGTAATCACCTCGGAGATACAGGCATATAGTGAGGTTCTCATTTTCAGAAAATTGACCCGCGCTAACAACAATCTTTGAATTTTATTTGTATTTTATTTAAACCCTTTCTCGGCGTAGACGTGTATATACGGTTTTCCGAAAGTATCTTTTTTCAGACACGGACGCATAAACACGTCCAAAACATAACGTTCCAAAACCAGCTAGCGGCGAGTTTATACGTCGAACTTGATGCTTTTTATGCCCTTCTAAGCTTGGAATGAGTCCAATTGTCAACTAATACGTCTGGTAGAGGTGTTAATCACCACTTGGGTACTTCAAGGTTCCTCAGTTTCTTAGTGCTTTCTTTCTATGTGCCGTGTTCTTTCAGGACATAGGCGATCATGTCTCGCCAACTCTCTCTCTCTCTCCCTCCCTCCCTTGCAGCTCTCAACAACCCCCTTCCCTTTGCCACCTCCCCCAGACTACGTTCTGTCATCCATTTGCTTAAAGCCGCCAGGTATGTCATGCGTTGTTTTCCCTTGTCTCTCTTTCCTTCCATTTGACCTGTGAGAATCAGATTCTCCAGGCCCTCCTTCCTCATTATCTGTTCCAGGAACTGCCTCTTCCTGATGTTAAATATAAGCCTACTCCTTGTTTGCATCCTCTCTAAGACCTCATCGTTGCTCACACGCTCGGCCCATGATATCCTTAGCATCCTTCTGTAGAACCACATCTTTGTTGTCTCGAGTCTCTTCTTCATCTTTGAGGAAATCGGCCAACATCCGCTGCCGTAAAGAAGAACAGATGTCACGTAACAGCTCAGTATTCTTTTCTTTGTTACCGAAGAAATCCTCCTGTCTCGTAATACTCTACACAGTTTTGGAATGCGTCCTTGGCCATACCAATACGTCTACGGATCTCAGTGTAGCATTTACCTCTGTCAGAACGCTTCCCAGATATTTGAACTGTCAATCTGCTTGATTCTAGTGTTCCCGACCTACAAATCACATATCGGGCTCATCCTTTTACTGATGACCATGCATTCTGTTTTCTTGTAGTTTATGCTTAGTACCTTTCTTCTCACTCTTCGTCGCTACCTTCTATAGGAGATTTTGTAATTTCTTTTTCGTGTCTGTTATCAGTACTTGTTCATCTGCGTAAAATTATTGGCGGGGAAGGAGTTAATGAAAAGAGGAAGTCGATTGTAATCGGGATTGTAGAATCTTGATTCTTTCCTGAGTTGTACAATTTGATTTTTTTTTTTTTAGGTTTTGAATTCGTGTTGTTTTTCTCCTAGTCTAGTTGCCAACCACGGATATAGAAACCTAGTCTGCCCTGATTAGTGACAAGTAATGCATTCATAACATTCACATGGGTATCTGCACGACAGTGACTGTAACGAACTAGACTGGAATTCGAACTCGGCTCTCCGATTTCTCAATTCGAGTTCTTTTCCCTGTTCATTGGATACTGATTAATTTGAACTGAATTAATTAACTTGCTAATGACGATTGACATGTTGTACAAAACACTAAGTTAAAGTCTCAGACAAAATAAGTTATTGCTAAATAGTTCTATACATGTACGAAAGAATAAGGTGATGTGAGATTTTGAAGTGCGTACAGAATTTTGAGCCACCTGTGAGTTTAAATTAATAACTCGTAATTACGGTATTCTACAAATGTTCTGACTCTTTTCCTGTTTTGTGTACGGTATTTTATTTCTAAATAAAATGCGGACGATGAAAAAAATGAATGGACCAGTCATGGAGAAAAAAAGAGAAAGACCAGATAAGCAAGTTTTTTTTTACTCCATGAAATCCTAAAGCGTTCAAAAATATCGAAGTAACCAATCCCCAAGTATTTCGGCCCTTAAGATACGACCCCTGAAAAAGAAATTTCAGACGAACATGGCAACGGTATTTTAGACATTTATTTGTACAACCATTTGTGGTTTACTTTCTGTTGTTTTTTTTGTGACGAGGGGGGGTTCATTTTTTCTTGTCAGCTACTTTTCCTTTTTATTGGATTTATTTTTTAGATTACTATCTTTTTTCTTGGATTTTGCATTTGCTTTCTTTCTAACTTTCTTTGTTTTTCTATCTTGTTTACCTGGCTTTCTTTACTTGGCTTTAGTTTCAGTTTTCTTTCTGTCTGCGAATTCCTTTCCTTTGTCTTTCTTTCTGTAAATTCCTTTTCTTTGTCTTTCTTTCTGCGAATTCCTTTCCTTTGTCTTTCTTTCTGCGAATTCCTTTCCTTTGTCTTTCTTTCTGTAAATTCCTTTTCTTTGTCTTTCTTTCTGCGAATTCTTTTCCTTTGTCTTTCTTTCTGTAAATTCCTTTTCTTTGTCTTTCTTTCTGCGAATTCCTTTCCTTTGTCTTTCTTTCTGTAAATTCCTTTTCTTTGTCTTTCTGTCTGCGAATTCCTTTCCTTTGTCTTTCTGTCTGCGAATTCCTTTTCTTTGTCTTTCTGTCTGCGAATTCCTTTCCTTTGTCTTTCTGTAATTTCCTTTTCTTTGTCTTTCTTTCTGCGAATTCCTTTCCTTTGTCTTTCTTTCTGTAAATTCCTTTTCTTTGTCTTTCTTTCTGCGAATTCTTTTCCTTTGTCTTTCTTTCTGCGAATTCCTTTTCTTTGTCTTTCTTTCTGCGAATTCTTTTCCTTTGTCTTTCTTTCTGCGAATTCCTTTCCTTTGTCTTTCTTTCTATAAATTCATTTTCTTTGTCTTTCTGTAAATTCCTTTCCTTTGTCTTTCTGTAAATTCCTTTCCTTTGTCTTTCTGTAAATTCCTTTTCTTTGCCTTTCTTTCTGCGAATTCCTTCTGACTGTTGTTCTTTATGTGAATTATTTCTGGATAGTTCCACTCAATAGTCACTCAATAAACACAGCAGTCAGCTGCCTGACACCGCTATTTATACCCCTGGCGGAAAATATATATTCATAAGTCCAGAGTGTCACGCTCGATTTGCCCATACTAGGGAGACTAACAGGGGCTACCACCACGGGTCAGAGCATACCTGCGAACAACAACAATTAAGACGTAATTCCATGGTCCTCAAAACCTCCAATTTCCCAATGAGAGGCCTAGATGCCGGATGTAGTTTATCGTCATAAACATGAGAGATAGACTGGTTAACTCTTTTATAACACATTCTATTCTTAGATACAACAGAAACAGGTTTTTTTCCACGATGCTAATGCGAGATGTGGGACTGAAAACTAAAAGGGACAAAATGGTTTGGTTTGTTTTGTTTTACGGCATATCAATCTCAATGGGTTATTTAATGCCGACAAAATTTTTATTGCTGTTAATATTTTTTTCAAAAAATGTATTGCAGGTACATCTTTTTTTTCTTCAAAAATCTATTGCTGGTAATATTTTTTTTCAAAAACGTATAGCTGGTAATATGTTTTTTTTTCAAAAATGTATTGCTGGCAATATTTTTTTTTCAAAAATGTATTGCTTGTAATAATATATTACTGGTAATAATTTTTTACAAAAAAGTATTTCTGATGTTAAAACCTATTTTTACACTTTCATAGTGTTTTGACCGCAGTTTACGGGTTAACTATTTGCCCATAGCTGGGACCCTAACAGGTGCTACCACCCCAGGTCAGGGTGGACCTGGGAACACCAACAATTAAGAGGTGGTTCTACTCTTCTCAAAACCTCCTTATCAGAGGTCTTGCTGTCGGACATAGTTTATTGTCTTACCCAAAACGCAGATGTAGTTTATCGTCATACCCAGGACGAGATAAAATGGTTTTCTTGGTCTCCAACTATAATAAGCCTATTGAAATCACAGCTATCATTTATCTAAAACCATTTTTTCTTTTATGTGCCTTCGCCTCTTCAAGACAGGAGCGATCGTGACTCTCCACAGCTTCCTATTTTGTAACTCTGAAAAATGTTTACTTTTCACTATTTTTGAATCCATTTTCACAAGCTTGTTAGGTAGGTTGTTCGTGGTCCTTCCTTACTTCAATATATCCCGTGAGAGTTAAATTCTCCAAACACTTCTTTTCTAATGGAATGTCTCCAAAATTTCAACAATTTCTTTCCGATTCTAAGTGCAAACGTCCTTCTTGTTAACCTTTTCCTTAAAACTTTCTCGTTGCTCATACCAGGATATTCTCAGCATCCTTCTGTAGCACCATATCTCTGTGCCCTCAACTATCATTTTCCTCTGTGAGGAAATTATCCAGCATTCAGTGTCATGTACGAGAAATTATTTGACGTTTAGCAATCTTTTCTTTGTTTGTGACGAAACTTTCCTGTTTCTTAATACTTTGTTTAATCTTTGGGACTGCTATTAATTTTCAAATCAAATTAGAAAACTTTTAGAAAGTTTTTTATTTTATTTCTATAAACATTAACTTCTAAAACTTTTATATAAGTCTTATATGCAGAAAAAAAGAGTATATGTCTCATTCCAGAAAATAAGTACACACGAACAGCAAAAAAGGCGTATTTAAGATCAAATTAAAAATGTTTATAATAGGATAAGAAATATAAAAACAATCTTCATTTTATTAGATCGCATAAAAAAATATAGAATAAGGATTCTTGAAAACTTAACATTTGACCTAGCCCCCTTCATTTTAGCATCTATTTTAGCTCCTCCGCCATCACTTTTAATCTGATTTAACCTCCCAAATTTTAAAAACAGATTTTACCCCCCACAACTTTCAACAACTGATTTCGTCATCTGATTTTGTTTGTCTTGTTTTACAGCATACCAATTTCAATGAGTTATTTAATGCCGACATTTCCATTGCTGGTAATATTTTTTTCCAAAAATATATTGCTAGAAATTATTTTTTCCTTCAAAAATATATTGCTGGTAATTTTTTTCCCCAAAAATTGTATTGCTGGTAATAATTATTTTTTTTCAAAAAATGTATTGCTGCTAATATATTTTCCTTCAAGAGCTGGTAATATTTTTTCAAGAATCTATCATTGGTAATGTATTGCTGGTAATAATTTTTTTTTCTTTAAAAATTCATTGCTGGCATTAATTTTTTACAAAATTCATTGCTGGTATTAAAACCTGTATTTGCACTTTCATAGTGTTTTACCCCCAGTTTGGAGGTTAACTATTTACCCATAGCTGGGACTGTAACACGTTCTACCACCCAAGGTCTGGGTGTACCTGGGAACACCAGAAATTGATGTGGTTTCACGTTCCTCAAAGCCTCCTAATCAGAGGGCTTGCTGTCGGGCATAGTTTATCGTCTTACCCAGGACGGTTTAGTCATCTTAACTTTTACTTCTGATTGTTCCCCGTCACTGTTTTTACCACTGATTTCGTCCCACACGAATTTTAACATCTGATTTCGTCCCTCACTAAATTTAACACTTGATTTCTTTTAATTGTGCTCCCCTCCCCAATTGTAACGACTGATTTAGTCTTCCGACTTAAATATCTGATTACTACTTTTACCGTTGGTTTCGCCATCCACTTTTAACATCTGATTCCATCCTCCCCCGACATTTAACATCTGATTCCCCCTCAACTTTTAACATCTGATTTCGTCCCTCGCTAAATTTAACACTTGATTTCGCCCACACTTCTGATTTTGCCTCTCTCTCCACGTTTAGTAACCTGTTTTACAGACCCCACCTTTAACATTCGATTTAGTCTTCCCAGTTTTATAATCTGACTTAGACTTTTAGCAACTGATTTATCGACTCCACTTTTAACATCTGATTTGGTTCCCCTTTTAACATTTGATTATCCTCCACCGACTTTTAACATTTAATTTAGCCCCCACCGACTTTTAGCCACCAACGCCACTTTCTATTCTGTGCCACCGTGTTTGATCTTGTGCCAAACTAAGCTTTGCAAAAACAAAAACAAAAAAAAAAACGGTAAATCCTCGCATCTAATTTGAAAGATGCGTGTTTACTCTACTTGTACATACTATGACCTTCCAGGATGTGGACGGCCACAGGATCACTCATGGCTCAAAATAGATTTTTTCTCTATCGCCCTGCCTCTCTGTTAATTAGTCGTTAATTAGATTACCCGCTGCTTTCCCCCGGCTTCTCTTATTTTCAATATGTCCTGTGAGTGTTTAATTCTCCAGGTCCACTTTTCTCATCACGTTTACCAGAAGTGTCAATTGTCTCTCACTGGGTTTGGTATGGTTTGTTTTGTTTTACGGCATATCAATCTCAATGGGTTATTTTATGCCGACAAGACTTTTATTGCTGGTTATTTTGTTTTTTTTCAAAAAGTATTTTTGGTAATATTTTTCAAAAAAAGTATTACTGGTAATAATTTTTATCTAAAAATTTTTTGCTCGTAATAATTTTTTACAATAATGTTTTGCTGGTATTAAAAGCTATTTTTACACGTTTTGTCCCCAGTTTAGGGGTTAACTATTTGCCCATAGTTGGGACCCTAACAGGTGCTACCACTCCGGGCCAAAGTGGACCTGGGAACACCAGTAATTAAGAGGTGGTTCTACGCTCCTCAAAACCTCTTAATCATAGGCCTTGCTGTTGGACGTAGTTTATCGTCATACCCAGGACAGCTCTTCTTGGGTGAAGCGATTGTACAGCGTTCATTCTCATATAGGAGATCAGGCATTAAGTAGCAGTTCGGCACTCTTTGACGCTAACAATATTTTTCTATCTCTTAATACTTTGCTTATTTTCTGGAAGGCATTATCATTACTGGTATGCACCTTCGAATTTTTATATCACATTTTCTGTCGTCTGTTACTGCACTAACCAAATAGTTAAATGTCTGTTTCTGCTTGACTTGTACGTCACCGGTACACAACGCTTATTCGGGCTAAATTTGACAGTTTTTCTTAAGGGAAAACAAAGTGAATATCTAAGCCAAAAATCACTTTATTGGAAAAATAGAAAAGTAGCATCCAGGCTATAATAATCAACAGAAAATTCACGCTCAGTATCTACCACAGCCTCAATCCGACTCCGTAATCTGGCACATGCGGCCTTCATGGTGTCTCTAGGGAAACCCTCAAACACCTCCTTAATCCAGTCGATCATCTGAGCTTTGGTGTTACAGACAGTGCGGTTGCTATCTTTCTTGGCCACGCCCCACACATAATAAGCTATGTGATTACAATCAGCGAGTTAGCGGGTCAGACAATGAGACTAGTGAAATCGTAAAAATTATCTGAGAGCTACGTCTGACTCTTCCTGAAGGGGGTGGCTGGAAGCTGAATGTTTTTGCCACATATATGGTCTTCCAGCAGCCACCCTCTTCAACCAACTCCAAATAGCCATCCGAATTGAACCTGAAACCCTCTTCAACGATGTCATCACCCTCACTGGAGATACACCCCAAAACCAAAACAGTTTGGGGAAACTTGGTCTTCATGACACGAAGAACGTCTTATGGATTGTAGAAAAGCTACCTGTTGCTCTGGGTGTTGCGCAGCTGGTCCGGACAAAATTATTTTCATCAGCTAAGAACCAGATTGTTTCTAGTTCAACAGGATGTTTCACCTTGTTTAGGAGTTTCTTTGCTGTTGTTAGACGGTTTTCTCTGGCGTTTTCTGTAAGAAGTTGACCATTACATCTCTTCTCTGACTGCTAGCGAAAGTCGTCATTCAAAGCCAGCTTCATGATGGAAATTGCAACAACCATTTCCCGTGCCAATGTCCGCTTTTCCTTGCCTGGATCTTCTATCACTTTTCCCTGCAGTCCTTTCTTCATGCTTTTCTTTTGTACCTTATCTAAGAGTTTTACTTTTTACTTTTGAGTCTGCAACCAAGATGATAAGTAGTACTGGAAAGTGAGGAATGGGCATCTGCAGGCCAGATGTGGTAGCGATAATCCATTTTTCGGTTTGATCTGACTCTTGTAAAGACAGATTATGACAGAAGGAGCCAGCCATAACTTTCTGGAGCCGTACAAAGAATTGGCCATTTTTTATTCCGTTAATTGATCGCATGAATTTAGCAACACTCAAAGACTTTCATAGTTTCCAGTTACGTCACGAGATTTCAAAATGAATCGGGTCTAACATTTGCTTTCATTCTTTGGTCGAGGGTACGAAAAATGGCAAGGATTCCACAAGAATCAAATCATTAGCCCCGAACTGTTCTCCATTAACCCAATATAAGAAATCGCTTTATTTTTTATTATTTCTTTTTTCATTTTTCAAATTTAGTCGCAATTAGGAGTACAGGTAAAAAAATGTAAGGAATTCAAATTTTACAAGTATTCAAGAGATTAATATATGGAGAGTGCGTTGAAATTCTTATTAGATTTAACTGTCTGGGTAGTGTAGCAACAAACAGGAACAGAACACTGAAGAAACATAATAGAGAAAGTTGCTTTCCGGAAACTAAGCAATGTATTAAGTAAGAGGAAAATCGGAAATAGTTAAAAACAGAAATGAATTCTGAATTGATATACAATATCTAATTTCCTATATGGCAGCGAATGCCTGACAATCACATATATGAAATATATGAAAAATCATTTGAAACGACAGAGATATGGTTCTGTCGAAGGACATTGAGAATACCTCTGACAGAGCATATGTGAGTAACGAGGAAGTTTTAAGGTGAACAAGAACTTATACTTACGAACAGAAAGAGATCTGAAACTTATATGACACATAACTGGAAAATAGGGCCTGGAGAATTTAACACCCACAGGACATACTGAAGAAATAAAATGCAGTGATGGGGGTGCAACAAGTAACAGGCTTGACGAGTTTTTGTAAAAGTATAAGGTCTAAGTATATTGAGAAATAGGCAAAAGTTACTCATCGAAAAAAAAAACAACGACAGGTAACTGCTATCTGAATTTTGGGGTTGTGAAGTTATTGTTATTTACATTCGGACGATTGTCCTTATTTTCATTGTTATTGTCACAATGTTTCGGCCATTGTGCCATCCAGCGTTCTTTAGTTCTTTTTTTTTTTTATCCCAGGTAACCTTCTAGGAATTTCTAACATTTTTAAAAAAGAAAAGATAAAACTTTAAAGAAACGTACCCCCTGAGGATTAAATAAATGTTTGAATTCAAAATTTTACGAACCCCACAAAGCAAGTTAATTTGATGGTACCCCTGCAATATTCCTGAAATAGTCGCCAAGAAGTCTGCTTTCGAATTGGCTCCTGTTCTCTAAAAACTCTACAATAGATGTCTTTCTGCTTCTTACTTTCCTGCTTGTCAGAAATCCTTTTTCAGTAGTTCTAGTCTAAGAACACAGGCGAACCATCTGACCCTTCTAGTTGTCGGTCGATTAGCCTTCTATCATTTTTTATCTGGAAACCACTAGCACGCAAGGAGTTACAGAAGGTTTGGAGGAAGAGCAGATAGGAATGGTAAAGGAGAGGATGTGGAGAAAGATAGTGGATCGATCAAGGCAAGGGGGTTACAGAAGATTTGGAGCGAGAGCAGATAGGAGTGAAAGAGGCAAGAATGTGGACAAAGATAGTGGATCGATCACGGCAAAGGGGTTACCGAAGATTTGGAGCGAGCGCAGATAGGAATGAAAGGGGAAAGGATGTGGAGAAGGGAAGTGGATAGATCAAGGCAACTGGAGTTGTCGATTGACGTTACACTTAAATAGTTGGAGATTATATTTGTCAGGGAAACAGGAATAAGGAAGGGAGTTCCACAGGCGAGATGTGCGAGACATGAAGCTATTGGAGTAGAAGAGACGTCTACATCTAACAGTTTCAACGGTGAAGGGGTGGGAACGGGATGCCAGCCTCGTAGGACGCTTAAATTCATGAGACCTGGTAACCAGCGAAAGTAGGTCATCGGAGCAATTACCGTGAAAGTATTTGTAAAAAAGACAGAGCTAGGCAACGGCGCGTCGGTGAGAGAGCGACTGCAGACGAGATGACAGATCAGGGCCAATTACATTGCATATCCGTCTCTGGATCTTATCAAGAACCCTGAGGCAAACAGCAGGGGCTCCAGACCATATATGGCAGCAATACTCCATGCAAGGGCGAATGGTTGATTTATAGATTTGGAGGATCGATTCCGGGGAGACAAAATTTCCTGGCTCGGCACAGGGAGCCAATTTTCCTTGCGGTGGATGAAGCAATTGACTCGATGTATTTGTTCCATCTCAGGTCAGCGGACAGCGTGAGGCCGAGCAGCCGCAGAGAGGAGCTCTCGAGAAGTTGGTCTTCAGACATTCTAATGGGATGCATGGATGGATCCCTGTGATGGTTAATAGAGAGCAGTTTTGTTTTAGAGGCGTTAAAGTTAACCACTTTTTAGAAAAGAATTACTAGAGGTTGTAATCAACTCAGATCTGGTTAAGCATCTTACATCGCAGGGTCTTAATATGGCTTTTGCTTCTCTAGATCAACTGCCAATGCATTATCGATGATTGCTGAATGAGTCTATCAAGTTTTCGATAAGAATTGTGAAGTTTCTGCTGTAACTTTGGATGTTTCAAACGCATTTGACAGTATCTGGAGAACTTGGAGAGGGTCTTAAGCAGGAGATAACTGATAACTGACATCCATTAGACATGGAACGTAGAACTAGAACAGTCTACCCCAGTGAGCGAAATAAAGGGTTCAGTTCGACATTCCAACCACCTGAAGAAGGCCGGAGCGTACAACGGCCAAAACGTTGTAATACATATGGCGACAAAGATGAGGACAATAGTCCGAATAATGTAAATAGTGTGCATTTGGCACGCTGGTCTTCTTCACAAGTTGAAAGGTTATGTTATTTCTGGACGGATTTTTTTTAGCTGATTCAATCTCATCAATTCGCGAAATGAAAATTATGTTGAACGTTTACTGTTCTCGATCTTTTTGCATTCATACAGGTTTCCCCCAGGGCTATATCCCATGCTGTTGCCAATTTTCATCATCAACGCGAATCCTGCTGTCATCACTTCTCAACTCGGTATCTATGCTGATGACAAAACTATTTGCTCCTGTCTTAAAACTAAGTCGGATTAGATCGCTACGGTCAAATTGGCAGCTCAGCTCAAGAACGATCTACAGTCTAACAGGAGCAAGAAATGGGTCGTTAATTTTAACGCCTCCAAAACAAAACTGCTATCGTTTAATCAATCTGAGCGAACTGTTTTTTGACTTCCATCAGAATGGCCGATGCTAACCATCAAGAGAGTGACACATTGCGCAAATTTCGGGCTAAAGTTTTCCGCTGAATTGAAATGGAAAAAAAATTATATTGAATCAATTACTAAGGTCTGCTGCTAGGTCAGTTGATTCACTGTCATTTTTCTCGTCATTATCTATCTTACATATTTATAAGTCTATCATATTGCTGTTCACATCTGGTCTGATGCTTCTACTATGTATTTAGTGTTGCTTGATGAAAGACAAAAATCTGCAATATTATTGGTCCTGACATGGCATCTCGGCTGCTAACCATTACACCACGTCGAAGTGACCAACAGGTTTTCTAAGCGTAACTTAGATGTGACACTAGGCTGAAAGAATGGGGTACCCAGCGAGGGCCGAACTCACTATTTGGTTGTAATTGATCTAATGAGACAAGCTTGCGAACCATTACACCACGTCGATATTCCCAATTGATTATCTGACAGGTTCTGATGAATAATTGACTTCTTTACTATCTGGAGGATTCATTCTCTTGAAGCTGTTTTTAGCCATTGAACTGAGAAAACCAACGGTCCAGTAAAATGCTAGATCGTTCCGCATTTTGATGTTTAAGGACGTGTCCCACATTAAGACGTCTTTGTCACGCATTTTACCTGTACCTGTTGCGGCATTCACCCGGTCGGTTGAGCCGGCACTGACTAACAAACCCACCGCATCTGATCGAAAGCTGACCAGGCGTAGCAAAGGTCGTATTCATTTGGACGTTCAAATTCAAAAGCATTATTCCCACTGTTGCTGTAGCGGATTCAAAATGCCGTGGCTACTTTCCTGCTATCTGTATTGAACGACATACTTTTCGTGATCTCATGGGCATTTGATTAGGCGCCTTGGACAGACATTTGGCTCATCCCACAACGCCAGTTCTGCTTACCAAAAATTGTCCCACTTGGCACTCATATTCGTTTTCGCGCCCGCAAACACAGAATGAGGGACGGTTCCGTATTCGGGAGAGTCGACTATTTCGATTTTTACCCGTTCCAAGTTTGTTAGTTCACGCTAAAATTCTAATTGAACTCTTATTTTATACTGACCGTATAAAACTTATCTTGCACTGACCGTATAAAGTGCTTGAATGATAATCTGCTACATATGAATTCAAATCGCTCAAAAATATCAAACTGGTTTTATTCAGCAATGTTGGTCCGTGGGTCCCTGATTGGGTAACTCCACTTTAACTAGCCCCCCGTGGACCCTGTAGTTGAGAACTTGTACATAGGAATCGCTGGCCCCTGGTTGGGGAAACCCAGTAACCTCCCCGTCCGGCATTTTCATTTTAGGGTGTTAGCAACCATAGTTTAGATCTTTCTGAACGAATTGAGCGCCATGAATGACATCAATATGAAAGTCTTGGACTGAGAAAGCACGTTAACGAGTCAGCAGTTGCAATCGGAATAAACAATCCAACCATCGTTTTTTAATTTCGGCCAAATGTTAAAGTTAACCGGAAGTAGAAAACTGTTATTGCGGAAGTGTTAATTTTTTTCTATATATATATATATATATTTTTTTTTGGAAGGGCGAATCTAAAACTTTTTATGATATGGAACTTTTGCACACAGACTTTTTCAAACAGACGACAAGAGTGAAGGCAAAGTTCAATATTATATATGTGCGTCGCGGGGGAGGACCTCGGCGTGATGTAATTGTTAAGAAGCTTGTCTTGCTAGATCATTTTACGACTGGGTAGTGAGTTTGATCTGCACTGGGTGCCCCATACTTTCGTCCTTGTGCCCCGCAATTAAGCTGCACTTAAAAAATCATTGGGCACCTCGAGGCGGTGTAATGGTTGGCAATCTTGTCTCGCTGGAACAATTACGACTGAATAATGAGTTTGATCCTCACTGGGTGCCCAATACATTCGGCCTTGTGCCACATCTAAGCTACACTTGGAAAATCACTATATATGTATGTGAGTATAACAATTTTGTGTTTTGTCGTAATAGAATAAGCGTCGATTTTTTTACTAAATGTTGACCCAGCACCATGTCCAAGAGCCACTCAAGTTAGTGTTACGAGACGAGATTGTTGTATGGAAAGATGAAAGTAAATGCAGATTATGATACGATTATCAGGTTAAGATTTTAGTGGCCGGGAAAGCATCCTCTAAGGAGTCTTTTCTACAAAAGAGCGGTTCTTGAGAGAAACTTGTTGGAATTAAACTTCCTCCTTACACATGGAATACGAAGGGAAAGAGGATGGTTCGCCCCTGTAAAGC
>OZ038501.1:76159837-76164837 GCA_964036315.1 Acanthosepion esculentum
CGTGATACATGTTTAGGCGATCATGTATCTTTCGATACATGACTGACGAGGCAGATCTTTTTTCCCGCAGTAGATTGCCATTTCTTTCTGCAGTAGACCAGTTTAGATTTATAACATTTGACGTCAATGACGGACGTACACTTTTAGTCAATCAAGTTATGTGCCATGCGTGATACATGTTTAGGCGATCATGTATCTTTCGATACATGACTGACGAGGCAGATCTTTTTTCCCGCAGTAGATTGCCATTTCTTTCTGCAGTAGACCAGTTTAGATTTATAACATTTGACGTCAATGACGGACGTACACTTTTAGTCAATCAAGTTATGTGCCATGCGTGATACATGTTTAGGCGATCATGTATCTTTCGATACATGACTGACGAGGCAGATCTTTTTTCCCGCAGTAGATTGCCATTTCTTTCTACAGTAGACCAGTTTAGTATTCTAACATTTGACGTCAGTGACGGACATACACTTTTAGTCAATCAAGTTATGTGCCATGCGTGATACATGCTTAGGCGATCATGTATCTTTCGCATGACTGACGAGGCAGTTTTTTTCCCGCAGTAGATTGCCATTTCTTTCTGTGGTAGACCAGTTACCATCCAAGGCTTTAGAAACTGGTCCGTCCTGCTATTTACACATAGCTGGAAGGAGAAGAATACGTAAGGGTATTAGCACGTAAGTGAATGTAATGGATTCAACTGGAATTCGAACTCGGCCCTCTGATTCCCCAATCCGGCCCGCTATCCATTATTCCACCGTGGCTTGGGGCCCCTTATGGGGTCTTATTCGCTACCAGCTAACAGATTCGAGAATTCGACACCTACAATAAATGCTATGAATAACTTCTGGCGAGTTCAACAAGTCCATACAGCGGGAGGTTTGGTCGCTGCAAGCCTCCAAGGAAATTCTAAAATTTGACCAATTGCAGGGAATATTGAGGCCATATGAAATTTGTATTAGAACATATTCTAAGGTCAACATCAACTACTTCAACCATTGCCTTATGAATCTATCACTAAAATGGCCTGATTTTAATAATAAACACTAAAAAAAAGGATTTTGTTGAAAAATTTACTCATTAAAAATTGTTGCTTCGGGCCCCCTCTAGGATTAGGGGGCCTGAAGCTTAAGCTTCATTAGTTTCATAGTAGATACGTCACTGGTTGACGTACAATATTTCACAATAATTCTTTTTTTTCTTTATGACCCGTGTCTTGAGCGTCTATTGGGCCTTAGACTCAACGTAAACCCCAAAGTTGAGCTCGTACGTACGATCCGTCGTTAAAGATGCTGGAAAAACGGGCATTTCCCTGCACCGATCCAGTAAGTACCTGACTCCTCATGCTATCCTCTTGCTTTACAAGAACCAGATAAGGCCTAATATAGAATACCACTGCCGTATATGGATAGAATCCAAAAGCGTCTCCATGTCCTTGTGGATGGCGAATTGTTTTCTACCCAGTTATCCTTTTCTCCTAAACGAAACATCTGAAGCTTCTCGCTACTCCATTGCTGTTCACATAGAAAGTGCTCAGTCGAAATATATTTGTTAGTTCTGCCAGTTCTAACCTTCGCGGCTATGACCCATAATGCCGCGTACTTTGTAGCTGTGGAAAGCAATGTGGACAAACAGTGAAAATAGTCTACTTTGCTATTTAACCCATAGTTGGGGAGAAACGTCATCAGAACGATTGTTATGAAAATATTTATAGAAAAGGAAGAGGAAAGATACGTTACGGAGCTGAAAAAATGATTGAAGTCGAGATGCCAGGTCAGGACCGATAACATTGCCTAATGTCTAGTGACATAGCAAAAACAGAAGCACTAGACCACATCTGGCACTTCTGCTATGTTTGTAGAGATACGCAGCACGTAACGTATCTACTTGACCACGGTGAACGAGTGTTCCCTCTGTAAGACCCCGTGCGTTGAGCGCCTGTTGGCCTTAAACTCCACCCTGAACTCAAGCGGAACTCGTATATACCATCCATCGTTAAAAATGCTGGAAAAAGTACCTGACGTCTCATGATTAAAAAGGAATAAGCAGACGTGAATAATAATAATAATAATAATAATAATAATAATAATAATAATAATAATAATGGAAGAAGAAGATGAGGGTGAATAGGATGGAGAAGTAGAAAATGAAGAAGATGAGGATAAAGAAGAAGGAAAAGGCAGAGGTGAATAATAATAATAATAATAATAAATAATAATAATAATGGAAGAAGAAGATGATGGTGAATAGGATGGAGAAGTAGAAAATGAAGAAGATGAGGATAAAGAAGAAGGGAAAGGCAGAGGTGAATAATAATAATAATAATAATAATAATAATAATAATAATAATAATAATAATAATAATGGGAAGAAGATGATGGTGAATAGGATGGAAAAGTAGAAAATGAAGAAGATGAGGATAAAGAAGAAGGAAAAGGCAGAGGTGAATAATAATAATAAGAAGAAGAAGAAGAAGAAGAAGAAGATGATGAAGATGAATAGGATGGAGAAGTAGAAAATGAAGAAGATAAGATCAACTGCTCAGGAACATTTGCTTATTGTTTGATTCGCTTTTTACGGCTTATCAACCACATGCAGCTTATTTAAAGCCAGATAATATTTTTAGATTGTAACAATTTTTTTTAAAGAATAGTTTGAGTATCCTTTATCCGAAATTCCAAAATCCGAAAGTTTTTTCAGGTGTTGACATGACTTGCCACAAATGGAAAATTTCAGAAAGCAACATGGCTACCTGTAGCATGATTATTGCATTGCAGCGTTACAAAAAAAATGGTGACAGTTTTTCCCAGTTTTCATTACATTTAACTGTAATCAGAACCCATGTTTTGTTTTTATACAAATACTGTGCCTGTGTGTATTGTAACATTTTAATCGAAACACGACATCGTTGGTAGAGATTGATAGTTTACCGAATTTTCCTTCTCACACTCACAAGGATGTCATCGATGATGTACCCTGTCCCTCCAGTTTGTCCCACCTGATATAGAAGTAGTGTTTGGTGTTGCATTTTTTTCTTCTTTTTTTTTGTACACATACAGAAAGTACAAAACGTTATTTATACGTGAAATCTTAATTTCACCACACAAAAGTGAGCGTGACATGACTAGTGTCATTACCTGTATCTGTATGTATACACAATTTATTAAATTTTATATAAAACACCCCAAATAATTCTGGTGTCTCCATTCTCCGAACTAACCCCTTATCTGAGAGTTAAACTTAACTGCAGCAATATTTCAAATTTTACTCTCGAATACTAAAGGAACTCACATTTGTCTATAATTTCAATTAGCATTGTAAAGAACTGTTTGATCTGCTAGATAAGCATTATTTATTTGGGAAGGATATTAGAATCATCCAGAACAAAGAGAACGTTGACGAATAGAAAGTGAGTTCAGTATATATACAAAAATAAAAAAAGGAGCCTAAGACAATGATGTATCTTCTCGCCGGACTTACTCAGATGCTGAGAGAATTAGAGGTCCTGGCAAGATTCATTATTGGCAGCCACAATCTTGACGACAAAAGATATGCAAATGATACTGTGTTGATAGCATACTCAGAAAGGAAATTACAATAACTCCTACAAAATATACTGAAGGAAAGCGAGAAAAAAAAAGACTAACCATCCATTATAAGAATACAGAATCTATGGATGTCAGCAAAAGAGGCAGTCCAAGAGATGAACTGCGAATTGGAGACGGCTGAATCCAGCAAGTACAAAGATTTAAATATCTGGGAAGTGTTTTAACAGAGAACGGAAAATGTGACAGCGAAATCCGAAGTCACAATGGAAAGCTTAAGAAAGTATTAAGAAATAAAGAAAATTCGATATAATCAAAAAGTGTGTTGAACTGTTGTGTAATATCGGTTTTTATATATGACAGTGAATATATCACAGATGAAGAAGAGACTTGATGCAACAGAATTGTAGTTTTACAGGAGGATGTTGAGAATACCATGGTCGGAATATGTGAGCAACGGCGAAGTTTTATAGAAAATGTAAGCAAAAAAGGATACTTATACTTAGAATTAAAAAGAGACAGTTGAAACTTCTAGGGAAAATAATGAGGAAACAGGGCTTGGAAAATGTAACACTCACAGGAGATATTAAAGGCAAGAGGGACAAAGAAAAACAGCGAATAACTGACATAAAGAGATTGTAAATCATTGGCAGAAGAGGAACTAGAATGGATAGCAAAAGACAAGCCTTATTCAAAACTGAAAAAGACAGGAAGTCAAGGAGAGCCGTGATCTCCCATGTCGTGAATATAATGATTTTCCAAGCGTAGCTTAGATGTAGCACAAAGCCGAAAGTATTGGGCACCCAATGAGGATCGAACTCACTACTCAGTCGTAATTGTTCTAGTGATACAAGTTTGCTAACCATTAAATTTCCTTGGGGTGCCCAAAAGTTATTTTCCAAGCGTAGCTTAGGTGTGGCACAAGGCCGAAAGTATGGGGCACCCAGTGAGAATCGAACTCACGACTCAGTCGTAATTGTTCTAGTGATACAAGTTTGCTAACCATTACATTGTCTCGAGGTGTCCAAAGTGATTTTCCAAGCGTAGCTTAGATGTGGCACAAGGCTGAAAGTACGGGGCATCTAGTGAGGATCAAACTCACTACTCAGTCGTAATTGTTCTAGCGAAACAAACTTGCTGACCATTACACCGCCCCCCCCATGTCCTGAATATATTGAATGAAAAATACGGCGAAGATGACCATAAAATTTTTTCTGTTCATATTTATTTTCTCAAGAAAAAAAAAGCTTCATTGTGTTCCGATGTGGTGTAAAGGTTAGCAAATTTGTTTTGCTAGATCAGTTACTAGTGATTAGTGGGTTCAATCCTCATATCTGCTGCTTTGTTCCAAGTTTAAGCTATGTTTAATAAGTCGAATTTTATTTTTACTTAAATACTGTATTATTTTTTTATTTTTTTTTTACTTGTCCTCATATTTCAAGATATTCA
>OZ038501.1:76169837-76177337 GCA_964036315.1 Acanthosepion esculentum
AGTACTATTAGTGCGAGTGTTATTCGAAGGCGTCTGACACCAGCATTGTTCAACGGCGTATTATAGTTGTATCTGCGACTACAAAGTCTCTACTGCAACGATCATTTACGAAAGTGACACCGAGTATTCGTTGGCATCACTAAACTGGCAACGGATGTTCGTTGACATCACAAAAAGGTGCTACCACCCCGGTTCAGGATGAACCTGGGAACACCAACAATTAAGAGGTAATTCCACGCTCCTCAAAACCTCTCGATCAAAGGCCTTGCTGCCGAATGTAGTCTATCTTCATACCCAGGATACTCCTCTTTCAGTGGAATTTGTGAAGTTTTATTAATTTCTTCCTCTTTGAAGGACACATATTGATAAAGTTTTAGCATAGGCACTTCGACCATCAAAAGCAAGTTTTTTCAAGTTTTTTTTCCTTCAATTTATTAAATATTAAGCACTCTCCATTTCATGAATGTGTTTTTTATAGAAAATATTAAAAGTTAAATCGGGGTCCAGTTTGCAGTGTAAATTCATTTTAAATTGATCCCCTTGAAAATATGCTAGTAGCAAACCTTTCACATTCCCTCCGTATTCCATCGACTTCAATAGGTCTCGGTGACGAAGAGGTACCGAATTAGATTTAATTACTTTATTATGATTACCCCAAATCCTCTAACAGGTCTATGTCCTTGCCTGAACCGGCTTCTAATGCTCTGGATGGAGCGGCTTGGGGATGGAAGTCGTAACTCGTGTGGGCACCGTCCTAAGGGAAACTCGGATGAGTTACAGCACGGAATTTGTGAAGAGCGGCGCTATATCGAGTCAAATTCGTCACCTCTTCATCACAGGGATCCATTGGTACTGTTTGTATGACTCTTGCGTCGTATCGTAACGGTCTGTGTTCAATTCTTTGTAGTGGATGCGCACTGCTGATGAGTCCCAAATATAGGACGAAACGGCCGTCCAGTGCTTTCTGTATTCTGTTGAGGTTTCTTCTAGACTTGATGAATTACTTAATTATTATTATTATTATTATTATATATATATATATATATATATATATATATATATATATATATATATTCATAATATGTATTACTAAATCTATAGAGAGTAATATGAAAAAAAAATTATTTCTGGTCGCAGGACCTATGTTAAAACATAACCATTATTTTACAAAAATAATGCAGTCATTATTTAATCAAACTATTAGATTAGAAATAGAATTTTTTGTCTTTAAATTCTGATGTCGTCTCTAATATATGACGTCATAATTTTAACGTAGCTTTCCTCTGCCTTTTCTATAAACATTTCTATGGTAATTATTCTTTCCTCTACGGTATCTAGACTTTAAGTGTACTGCTAGATTGGAAGCAAGGTCTTTCCTTCGGCTTCTTGCTTTCCAATTGATCTTCAAAAATTTAAATGCAATGTCAATCGTTATCTTTTGTTTTCTTAATTTCTGTTCTTTTATTGATCTCTCTAAAAAAAATTAAATTGGGGATAGAATTTGTGTATGTTTGTCCGTGCATGTGCGCGTGAGTACATTTACTACATTTATATGTAGATGCGTGTACGTACATACATGTATAGGAATTTTTGTGGCATTTCGTTTGATTAAGAATATAAGGTAAATGTATTCTTAAAGATTTATCTGATAGCAAGAATAGCGAATAATTACTGTTGAAATTGCTAACCGATCACAGCATTCCACCATCTGTAGCTTTATTACAACCAGGAGTGTCGACTTTCTATTTTTGCATCGCATTGTTACAGGTGATGAAAAATGGGTTTTGCATGTCAACAGAAAAGCAAAACGTCAGTGGTTATCACAAAATGAGAAACCAGTGGCAACACCAAATCAAGGATGCTATTCACGGGAGTCATGGGTTTGTGAAGTATGAAATGTGTCATCCATTACGAGCTAGTTGGACAGGAAACAACCATCCAGGCAGATGTTTTTTGTCAAAAACTTGAGTAAATTGTTATATCGTGTTGTTTTGTGACACGTGATCAATAGTCAACATTCACACATGCAGTTAGAGACAAATTATTAAATTCTAATTGTTATATGAGCAACGATGAGGTCTTGGAGAGGATGCAAACAAGAAGGAAGCTTATGTTTAACATAAGGAATAGGCAGATAACATTTCTGGGACATGTGATGAGAAAGGATGGCCTGGAGAATCTGATACTCAGAGGGCGAATAGAGGGAAAAAGAGACAGGGGAAAGCAGTGCATGACATACGTGGCAGGCTTGGGCAGGTGGATGGTGGAGCGTGGTCTCAGTGAGTTGGTAGAAATACAAAACCTGTTGAGAGCCACAAGGGATAGGGGAAGTGGAGAGCCATGATCGCCTGCGTCCTGAAAGGGCATGGCACATGAAAAGAAAAGAAATTGTTCCAATATCTTATACTTCCAATCAACTGTAATTGAATCAATTCATCCTCAACAGTCAAATCTTGAGTTCCCAGTTTCTCAAGCTCACAAAATCTGCCAGCTTCTCTTAATCTGGGAAGATATTGTATAATTGATTCATCTTGTTTCTGTTTAATGAAAAGAAATTTCTTTTTATAATTTCTGAAATTTCGACCAAAATCAAATCCTCCAATTCTTTGGGGTATGCCATCACAGAAAATTCTCATTATAGCTTCACAACCTGCCGAATCTAGGAAGAGAACGTTTTTCTCCTCCTCTTGCCTTTGTTGCCATTTAATTCTTTAACCCTCATTTTGTGAGTGACATTGGGGTGAGAAAGCTGTTTAGAAGACATTGATGGTTATGCTAGCATTAACTCACAAGTCATCGTGACTGAGAGTTTGAGTATACTTGCCTTGTTCAACTAGTTATCATGCCAGATTGTGCATTCTCTCCCCACAAAAATTTAACTAAGGTCTGCACATTATAGCTGCAGTATAAACCACAGGTGCCTGAATAGAGATTATTTAGCCACCCTAGGAGACAGGCAACCTCAGAAACAAGCACCCAGCCATTACTTATGTATATTCATTTTAAAAATCCATTTAAGCCTCACACAGGAAACTTCATTTCTCTCAAGGCTTTCATCTTTTTTTTATTAAGTCTAGTAAGAGATTCTCTTTGATTTGTTGTTTATTCAATTGTAATTGTTCTAATATTTTATATTTATGAGATGTATCAGATATATTTTTCTTTTCTTTTTATATGCCGTGTCCTTTCAGGACGTATGCGATCATCGCCTTCCACTTCCCACTATCCTTTATATCTCTCAACGGGTTTTGCTTTTCTGCCAACTCCCCCAGACCACGCTCTGCCATCAACCTGCCCAAGTCCGCCATGTGTTGCTTTCCCTTGTCCCTTTTTTCCTCTATTCGTCCCGTGAGTATCAGATTCTCCAGGCCATCCTTTCTCATCACGTATCCAAGAAATCTCATCTGCCTCTTCCTTATGTTAAGCATAATCTTCCTCCTTGATTGCACCCTCTCTATGACCTCATCGTTGCTCACATGCTCGGTTCATGATATCCCCAGCATCCTTCTGTAGAACCACATCTCCACCGCCTCGAGTCTCTTTTTCATCCTTGAGGATATCGTCCAACATTTGTATAGGAGGACAGATGTCACATAGCAGCTCAGTACTCCTTTCTTTGTCACCATAGAAGTCCTCCTGTTTCGCAGTACTTTGACCAACTTCTGGAATGCTTCCTTGGCCAACTCAATCCGTCTTTGGATCTCAGCGTCGCACCTACCGTCCTCCGTCAGAACACTCCCCAGATACTTAAACTTCCGCATTTCCTTTTACTGATCACCATGCATTCTGTCTTCTTGTAGTTTATAGTTAGTCCTTTCTTCTCGCTCTCCATCGCTACCTTCTGTAGGTTTTGTAGTTTCTTTTCCGTGTTTGCGATCAGTACCGTTTCATCAGCGTATCTTATGTTGGTAAGGTTGTGGCCACCAATGATGAATCTTGGTAGGATCTCCAGTTCCCTCGGAAATGCCTCGCTGTATAGGTTGAATGAGTCCGGGGAGAAAACACATCACTCAACTGTAATTGAATCAATTCATCCTCTATAGTCAAATCTTGTTCCTAGTTTCTCAATCTCGCAGAGCCTGCTAGCTTCTCTTAATCTCCGAAGATATTTTACAATTGATTCATCTTGTTATTGAATAAGGAACAGAGATGTGGTTCTTTCCGCTATCACAAGTTTCTTTTTAAGTCTTAAATTTCTTTTTATGATTACCAAAAATTCGACGAAAGTCAAACCCTCTAATTCTTTAAGGTATGCCATAACAGAAACATTTATTATAGGTTCACAACTTTGCCTTGCTGTCTTTCAATTTGTTTAGCCCTCGCCTGAGCTGCAAAACACCGGATCCATGTCTCAACAAATTTTGATTCGTCCAAGCGACTTAAATATCCTATCGGCGACGCCATATAAAACAAAGCATTACGTCAAAACTGCCTGCTTTTGAGAAACTGAACAAGTGTTACTCTTCATCATGAAAATGCAAGGGCGCTCTTTGAGAAGAAAAAAACAAGAAAAAAAGGATTGTTAGTATGGGAGCCTGTATACTTCACCAGATTTATCAACTACAGATTTTAATTTGTTTCATAAATGAGAGAACATTCAAAAATTTTAAAAAAAATTCTTTTAAAAGGGTAATCGAAAATGGACATTCCCATTGAACGACAATTGTTGCAAACGAAGGAGATTATCCGTATTTTTCGGCTTACATGACGCTGTGGCTTGGAAGACGCACCCTAATATTGGAAAGAAATCTCTAAGAAAAAAAAAATCCTTCTCATACAACAAATTCACCATACGTCCCTCACATACTGACGCCACATAGGGCACTTCGACGTGGTGTAATAGTGTGCAAGCTTGTCTCGCTAAATCAATTACGACTTAATAGTGAGTTCTATCCTCACTGGGCGCCCCATAATTTCGACCTTGTGCCACATCTAAGCTATGCTTAAAAAAATCACCATACTGGCGCCAGGTATTGTTTATATTAACACTCGTCCGGTTTTGTTTGTATGGCAATTACATGCTAGTTGCTTAGTAAATAAACTACATCTTTCATTGTCCAAGGGTAGTTTTAAATCGTTTTGATGAACTCGCCATGGGTGATAATTTCCAGGACAAAAAAAAGCTTGTGATACGTGTGACGGCCTGGTGTAACTGATATTTTCACGACATAAGAGTGTGAGCAAACCTACACCATCAAGATCAAGAGCAGAAAGGCTGCCAGCGCTCCTAGTAAACAGAGCTTTTTAAGCTTGTGGTTCGGCTCCAGGAAGGTTTATAGTCTTACAAATACTTGTAACAGTTAAGTACTGAGGCTGAATTAGATAAATAGCTAATATTATAGTGTAATGATTCAAAAACAAATCCACGCCCCTATCAGTCAAACCAATTAGATGACCGTTCAAGCTTATTTGAGGCTGGGTGTCGATTTTTTACGCCAAGAATCTATATATTACATTGTACAATGTATATGCCAAGTTTGGTCAAAATCGGCTGAATGGATCTCGAGTGAAAAGGTATCACACAGATAGACAAACAGACACAGACACAGATATCTGTTTTATATATATAGATAAAACGATTTCTTTTTACTGATGATGATAACTGTTGTTTTCATTATTCAATAATATCAATAAAAACTGATTAAAAATGTAAGAACTCTCATCTGTATGCCGCCGTTTTCTCAAATCAGCGATTAAAAAGGTTTTCAGGCGAATGGATATTTCATGTCTTAAAGAAGTCAATCTTTTTATTAGAGCCTAGAATGGCGCTACATAATCTCAGTGAACTTTATCAAACAGCGAAAAAAGACACTTTCAACAGCAACAACAATAAATATGGATGCGTAGCACCTTTAACTAGAAACGACATTATGAAGATGTTAAGTTTCCATGCTTCCTTAAGCAAAGGCAATAACAGGAAACTCCCATCAATATTAGGAAGAGAAATAACAGTTATTGCACATGAGAAGTCTAATTGCCTGGAAATAAAACTTAAACATCAAATAAAAGGCTGAATTAGATAGCTAACATTATAGTGTAATGACTCAACACACAAATCCACGTCCCTATCAGTCAAGTCAATTAGGTGACCGTCCAAGCTTACTTGAGCCTGGGTGTTGCTTTACATTCGTCCTGGAAGACGCACACGTATTTTTCAGGGTACTTTTTAGGTAAAAAAAAGTGCGTCTTGTAAGCCGGAAAATACGTTATATATTTTCATAAATAATATTTAAATAAGTTTAACTTGCATTTGTTTGTTTGTTTTTTTTTGGGGGGGGGGGTATTTGTTTTTCGTTTTTTTTTTTTATCCTTTCTGGTAAAACATAATTACTTTCCAAACACCGTAATACTTAATCAAAGAAATTAATTTAAATTTTGTCATTTCAGCCATTTGTCTGAGACATCCCGAGTTGAAGATGGATTTCCTATTCCGGTGGATTTAGTGAGCATTACCGTCTTCTTACAGTTCCAAGAGTTACCCGGATCGACAAACATCCGAAAAAGGCTGAAATGTAGGAATAGTTACCAAGCTTGCCTCGTAGACTTTATTACTTTAGTCCTCGACTAATTTTACTACTTCTGCACTACCCGGCCTTTCACAAGTCAGAATATTGACGCTTTCCTTTTAAATAAAGATAAAATAGTAAATTGTAAATGATTTACCTGTAGTATTGAATTGTAAATGATTTTATTGTAGAAATCAATTAGGATTGAATTTTCTATAGAAATGAATTTTAAATGATTTTGGTGTAGAAAATATTGCAAATGATTTTACTATAGAATTGAGATTGTAAATGATTTTACAGTATAAATGAATTGTAAATGATTTTTCTGTGAAACTGAATCGTCAATGATATTTTTTAGAATTGAATTGTAAATTGTTTAGCGCTAAAATTGAAATGTAAATGAATTAGATGTAGAATTGAATCGTAAACAATTTTGCGGTAGAAATGAATTTTCTGTAATATAGTTGTAAATGATATTCTTATAGAATTTGAATTTGTTATGTTCCGAAAATCCTCGTCGGAACTGTTGTGTTTCGTGCTAAGGGAATAAATACTGAGCACCAGGTGCATGATAGAAGAAAGGTTTATTGTACACAACAAGTACAATATGAAATACAGTACAGTTATATACACAGGCCAATCTAGTAGTAAGTGCCACTAATTGGAAGGTCAGACGTGCTTGCATTCTCACTCTAACGGTGTTTACTCATTCACGAGAATGAGATGTGATACAAGGTCTTTTTAAAGTGGGGCCCCGAGAGCGTGCACCCGGGTGGGGACAAAAATTGCCCACGGATCCCCGCAACAGTCGGTTGCGCTGGGCTCGGTGCGAGCACTGATCCCTCCCTCTTGTGCAATGGAAGGGCGCGGCCTCGGGCAGCTGTTCCCCAGTGCTGGGCACCTCTCAGTATAATTTTCTCAGTTGCCCCTCTGCCCTTTGACAGAGAAGCCCCTGAGCGCACTCTGTCCAAGGACAGAGACGCAACTGTATCCT
>OZ038501.1:76182337-76319837 GCA_964036315.1 Acanthosepion esculentum
AAGTTTTCACATTGGATCTGTTTATCCCATACAGCGAGATGATCCTGGAGAACTCTACCAGGATTTACTATCGAAGGCCATAATCTTAACATCGGATACGCAGAAGACACTATGATGGTGGCAAGCGCTGTAGGAAAACAATGAAAACTCAGAGTAAGTAGCCAAGAAAAAGCGATATGAAAACACTAATCATTAACTACTAAAAACAGGATATATGGGGGTCAGTAAATGAGGTAGCCAGAAGCGTGGGTATCAAAGATATCAGAATCAAGCAGGTACAGAAAAATAACTATCTGGATAGTATAATAACAGAAAACAAAATGTGACACTGGGATCCGAAGATAGAATAGCGAAAGAGGTCTTCCTGAAACAAAGTAAAGTATTAAGATATAGGAATATTTCAAAATGGAAAAAAAAGTTTGATGAAGCGCTTTGTCATATTTATCCACCCCCATGGAAGTGAATGCTGAACAAGTTCCTTACAGACGAAAAAGGGACTCTAAGCTACAAAGATGTAGTTTTACAGACAGATGCTGAGAATAACATGGACGGAAAACGTAAGCAATGAGGAAGTTCTAAAGAAAAACAGGAACTAGAGAGACAGTCATACGTAAAATCAGAAAGAAACAGTTGATATTTCTGTAATATATTATGAGGAGGAAAGACGGTTGGGAAAATTTAATACTCACAAGACAGTAAGGGGAAGCGATGTAGAATGAATCAGCGAGCAAAATTCCTAATAAGTTTATTTGAATGGATAGCAGAGCAAGGTCAATGTAGAAAGATAAAAATTCAATCAGTGCTTATAGCTATACGGGATAGGTAGTTGTGGAGAGCCATGATCACCCGTGTCCTGAAGGCATACAGCACATAGATGATTTGGACTCGTATCAATATTCGATAGTCTGAATAGTTTATTTTTATAATTTTACTATTAAAAAGCTAAATAGCGTAGACGAATTTGTTGGCCAGACTTTTATTATATATATATATATATATATATATATATAGAGATAGATAGATAGATAGATAGATAGATAGATAGATAGATAGATAGATAGATAGATAGATAGATTGATTTCAGGTTAAACCAGGTGAAAATGTTATTGAGGACAAATGACTGTGTTTGTTTGCAAAGAATAAAAAAAATAAATAAGAATCCATGCTTCAAATCTGACAAAATCTTATCAATTTGTGACGGCAGTTTACCTCCGGGTTCAGAATTTTACGTGTGAAAAATATTACAAAACAAATTCAAGTTCGTGATTGTGCTTTTGTCTTCCTTCTTTGTCACACTGACACAAACACACACACACTATCCCTCTCCCTCTTCTTTCTCTTTCTACCTATTTTTTAAAATTTAATTTTAACAATTTAAAAAATTTTTCTTCACCAGTTTGGTGGCAATGTGTCATCATCCTACAATTGAAATGGCTAGCTGCAACCGTAAGTTCTATGCAAACAGTTTCTTTTCTCGTGTAAAACATGTTTAATGTAGTTTGAATGTAGAAATCCGATGTAGGAAGTAATTTGTTCAATGTAACAGCACCAATGTCTAGTAGCAGCTATTCAGGAATTCTTAAGGTCTTCCATATCAGAGGTTGGCAGTGGATATTCGGAGAGAGTAGGAAAACGTAGTTCTGCAGGTCTTTCATATCAGAGGTTGGCAGTGGATATTCCGTCAAGAAATAAACAAAATGGCCGCCTTTATACACATCAGATCGAATATTCCACGACTTCTGATTGGTTAATCTTCTCTTTGTAAACTATAAAATGAGTCAGCTCATTTTGGTTGTCTCACTAGTACATTAGAGTACCCAAAAACTCTAACATCTCGCACTTCTCACTTGTGTACCTCTCTTCTGGATTCTTGTATTCCGGTAGCTTCCCACTGTCTTTTCTACAAATATTTTCATGTTAACTGTTCTGGCGATCTTTTTTTCCCTGGTGCCCCGACAACAGGAGTTTAAGTGTGCTACTATACAGGCATTTAGGTCCCATCCGTTTACTGTTGAAATAGCTAAATGCAACCGCCACTTCTACTCCAACAGTTTCTTTTCTCGCATTTTCCGCCTGTGGAACCCTCTTCCGTTTACTTGCTTCCCTGGTAACTACAATCTTTAAAAATTTAAATGCAACGACAACGACAATCGCCATCTTCTATCTTCTTGAATCCCGTTCATCTTTTATCCTTACCTCAATACCCCTATACTCAATCTTTTCTCTCACTTTCACTTTCTGTAGACCCCCTGCGTACCAGTGACATTCCCGCCTTGCTTGGAGCGAAAAGATTAACAGGAAAAACAAAAACAAACTTTAATTGCAATGTCAATCGTTATCTTCTTCTTAATTCCTGTTCTTTTATTGTTCTCTCTCCTTAATATTTTTTTATTCTCATATTCTCTCACACTTAGTAACTCCTTATGTTTTAGAAGCTTCACTGCGTTGCTTGGGATAAAATGATTCTTTCTCTTTTTATTTCGACCCCTCTCTCACCGTCTGTTGAAACTTCTTCTTGTTTCTCCCCCATCACTCTCCTCTCACTATCTCTTGTTCTTTTTCCCACTCTCTGTTTCTTTTTCTTTCCTCTTTATGTCTGTCTAACCATTCCCATCACTCTTTCTCTTACCCTCTCTTACCATCATACTATCTACCTCTTTTTTTCTTTCATTAAGAGGGAAAGGAAAAAAGAGGTAGATAGTATGATGGCAAGAGAGGGTAAGAGAAAGAGTGAGGGGAATGGTTAGACAGACATAAAGAGGAAGAATTATAAAGAGAAAGTGAGAGAGTGACAAAAATAAAATGAGAAATATTTAGCGGGAGAGTCATTTTCTCCCACTCAATATTTCTCTTTTTATTTTTGTCACTTTCCTCCTCTCTCACTTTCTCTTTATAATTCTGCCTCTTTTTGACTATTTTCTTTCTCTCTCTCTAGCTGTAGCTCATCTCCCATTTTTTCTTGCCATTTCTTGTCTATTTCTGTCGATCTTTCTTTTTCTCTGTCTCTTTATTTCTTCCTATTTATATAACTCTTTTTGTCTTACCTTCTCCCTCCTTTCACTATTTCCTCTTAGCTCTGCCTCCTTTTCTTTATCTGCGTCTCTCTTCTCTCTCTTTTTTTACCCTCTCCCGTTCTCTCTATCTCTCTGTCTTGTGTAATTGCAGATTTTATCGCAGTTTCTTAGATTTACTCAGGTTTATTTTTCTATTGCTTTTTCATTTTATTTTATTTTGTTACCTCACTTATTTACTTCCTCTTTTGCTTCTTTCTTCTTTTTTTGTTTCTTTCTTATCTCTCTTTCGTCTTTCTTAATTTATTCGCGTTCTTTCTTTTATCCTTATATCTTTTCTTTTCTTTTCCTTTTGCGTATCGTTTTATTTGTTTATGCATTACATTTTCTTTCTTTCTTTTCTTGTCTTTTCTTGTCTTTTCTTTTTTATTGTTTGTCATTTTATTTTATTTCTTTTTTCCGTTGTTTCTTTCTTTTTTGTTATTTTTTCCCTTTTCAATTTCTTTTTTAATTTGTTTATGCATTACATTTTCTTTCTTTCTTTCTTTGTTTATGCATTTTCTATTCTTATCTTTTCTTTTCTTTCTTTCTTCCTTTTTTCTTTCTTTCTTTCTTTCTTTCTGTCTTCTCGTCTTTTTACTTTGTTTATGCATTGCATTTTCTTTTCTTTCTTTCTTTTTGTTTTTTTCTCGTCTTTTCTTTTGAATTTGTTTATGCATTGCATTTGCTTTCTTTATTTTCTATTCTTTTCTTTTCCATTTCTTTTTTATTTGTTTCTGCCTTACATTTTCTTTCTTTCCATTTTCCCCATCATATTCATTTTTATTACTTTCCAATTTCTGCCTTATCTTCCGCTTATCACAACAATCAGGCATTTCCTGTGCCGTTCACTAATTCAAACACTTGTTGTTATATAGCCTATTGCCAGAAAAATTTATAAGGTAGGCTCTTCATTATATACAGTCAATAAAGACGTGTTTGTTTACCAGTCCTCCCAAATGGCGATTAATGTTGGACAATTTCCTCACAAACGAAGAGAAAACTGTAGGCGACGTAGATATGGTTCTACAGACGGAGCAACGGCGAAGATTTAAGAAAAAGGTTGACAAAAAACGAATCATGTACTTAGAATAAAAAAGGGAACCGTTGAAATTTCTAAGGCGCATAATGAGGAAATGCGAAATGGGAAAATTCAGAATGTGTGGACGTTAGAAAGATAGACACTCCAATATAAAAAAAAAACCCAAAAAAAACTGCAAACTAAAGAAATCAAAATGAAGCAAATACAGAATATTTAGATATCTGGGAAAGATGATAACAGACGATCCAAAATGTGGGGTAGAAATCCGAATGGCGCATTGGAATAGCGAAAAATGATTTCCGAAAACGAAACCAAAACTTAAAAAAAAAAAAAACAGGAAAATAAATAAACAAAGGCACGAGGCTGGATGCAATAGAAAGGAAGGAGGAGGAGGAGGTGTTCTTCTTCCTTCACATCTTCCTCCTCCCTTTCTATTACGCTCAACGTCGTGCCCTTCTTTATTTATTTGTTGAAAATAATAATGTAGCGTTCTTTAGGGGTTTTTTGTTCGTATTTTTTTTTTTTTTTTTTTTGTTTTTTTATAATAAAAATTTGTTCTGTGGTCATTTGAAAAAAACATCGTCTGAGGATACCGAAAGGTTGAAACCAAGGTAACGGATTCAACGGAATTAACGTTATATATATATATATATATATATATATATATATATATATATATATATATATGTGTGTGTGTGCGTGTGTGTGTGTGTGTGTGTGTGTGTGTGTGTGTATTGTGTATATTTAGGCAGCAATTTTTCATTGAAGCATGTTTCATTAAATAATATAGACAAGTTTTCTCGATTTATTTTAAGTAAGTTCCTTTCATATTGTCTGATAAGCTTAATAACATTATCATTGAAAGACGAAAGGAAATCACCATATTGATGCATGTTTAAATCCAATCTAAGCATTCGGCTTACATAAGCCATTATCAAAGATGACAATTATATTTCAATATATCAAACAACACACGGACGAAACAATAATGATAGTCTGTTTTTGTTGCATGAAAAATTTCAAAATTCCGTATCAAAAATTTCGTCTTTCAATGTTAATGTTATTAAGCTTATCAGACAAGATGAAAGGAACTTACTTCAAATAAACAGACAAAACTTGTCTATATTATTTAATGAAACAATCATCAATATATATATATATATATATATATGTGTGTGTGTGTGTGTGTGTGTGCGCGCGCACGTGCGTGCTTCATTTATGCAGATTACGGTTCAGTGCGATATTTAACTTAATTTTTCTACGGTTCGGTCCATTTCCCTGACTCCCGTTGAAAATTTCGACATAATTTGCCAAATGTCTTCTGAGCAATTTCGGCTTTCATAAAACATTATTTTTTATAGCTTTACTTTTCTTTACATCGGGTTGCATCTATGTTTATGCATTGTGCTCTGTTTGATAGTCTTCGCGGGTCGCGCCCTCACGCTTCGGTGACTGTCATCTCGGTTTCTTTCAAGTATCGTTCCCCAATTTGCGTTGTCGTGTCAATTCTGTTTGATTTTTTTTTTTATATTATCAGCTGTGAAATATATTTACCACGTTTGTTCCTAATTTTATTGATCTTGGGTTTGTTTGTTTTTTTCATGGTTAAGGTTTCTAGCACTTGTAGCTTTTTTTTACCGTTTATGTAGCATAAGAATTTTATGCTATTAAAAATGATTTGTCGAAACAATAATACTATAATATATTTCCCATTTTCTTTCTCTGTGTGCCGCGCCCCACAACTTTCTATCTCGTTGGATCTTAGCAGTTTTTCCCTCTGTGCTAAGTACCCCGTTCCACTATCCATTTGCACAAGTTCGTCAGACAAGTGGCTCGCTGTTTTACCCTACCTACTCTTGCCCTCACCTGTGAGGGTTATGTGTCCAAGGGATTTCAGCTGTCTTTTCTTGATATTGAGTATAAATGTTCTTGTTACTATTTTCTTTAAGATTTCCGTGTTACTTACTCGTTCTGTCCATAGAATTCTCAGTATGCTTCTGTAGAACCACGTTTCTGTTGCCTCAAGTTTTTTCTTCATCCATATAGAGATGATCCAGCATTAACTACCATATAAGAGAATGTATAACACACAGCAATGCAGCACTCTTTTCTTTGTTTCTTTGTTTTTCCGTTTCTCAGCACATTGCTTAGCTTTTGGAACGCTTCTTTCCCTGGTCCAATACCTGGTCGAATCTCGGTGCCGTATTTTCCATCCTCTGTTAAAAACGATTCCCTGATATTTGAACTTCCGCACCTGCTTGATGTTTCTATTTCCAATTCATAACTCACATCTTCACCTTTTTCTCTTGCTGATGACCGTACTTTCTGTCTTCTTGCAGTTGACAGTTAGTCCTTTCTTCTCGCTTTCTTCTACCACCCCGTTTAGGAGGCCCTGTAGTTTTCCTTCTGAGTCAGCCATCAACACGGTGTCATCTGCGTATCTTATATTGTTAAAATTCACGCCCACCGATAATAAATCTACGTATAGTCTCCAGTTCCCTTAGGATAGCGTCGCTTTAGATCAGTGTTTCGCAACCTTTTTTATTCAGGGTGCATTTATAGAATAACTAAAAGTCAAGGACTCACTTTAAAATTTAATAATGAAAAATAAGCCATGAAATTTGAAAATTCTGTTGCTTTTAGTTTTTTTCCCCTATTGTCCAACATTCATTGTCATATAGGAGGATGGATATCGCAATCAATCTAGGACGTTTTTCTTTCTTTCTAGCGACATTTTTCCGTTCCTCGCCACTTTGCCTAGCTTTTGGAATGCCACTTTTTGCTACTCCAGTGCGTGTTCGAATCTCGGTTTCCTACTATTACATTCTCTGTTAAAATGTTTCCCAGATATTTAAAAGTCTGTATTTTCCAATTTGTAACTCGCATCTTGTTTTTTTCTTCTCTCTTACTAATGACCATATTTCTGCTTTATTGTAGTTGATAGTTAGTCCTTTTTCCTAGCTTTCTTTTACTACCCTGTCTAGGAGGTCTCTCGAGACATAGGCAATCATGGCTCTCCAAGACTTTCTATCTCTTGTCGTCTTTAACATTTTTGTCTATTTGCTAAAACCCGCGCCTCCCGTTCTGACATCCATTCACCCAGTCTCAGATAAGTAGTTCATTGCCTTCACCTATATCTCTTGCCCTTTTTTCTGCTGCCTGTTGATTTTTTTCCTCATCCGTGAGGAAATTGTCCAACATTCATTGTCATATAAGAGAATGGATATCGCATATAAATCCAGCGCTCTTTTCTTTCTTTTTAACGACAGTTTTCCGTTTCTCAAGACCTTGCTTAGCTTTTGGAAAAATTCTTTAATATAATCACCGGAAACCAAAGAAATTGGATCGAATCATAGAAAAATTAAACAAAAAACTCTTAAACAAAAAGCTTTCGTTGTTCTTCAACCAAATATGGAAGAATAACGTGTTTTGTGACGTACGTTGGCCATTAATAATTAAGTATAACTCAAGACTTCGATGTTAAGATAAAACAATATTTAATTACAACCGCAAATAAATACTTAACAAGAACAAAGAAGTAAAATTCAACCCAAGATAATTAACCATTTCAGTGAATACTTTGTTAGTCGCGCGGTTCGGTTTAACGTCCGGTAAATCTTAAATCAAAACCCAAATCATCGACGCACAATAATTCACACTAATTCGACTGGATAGTTCTACTCAATATCAATTAAATTTTATAAAACTTAAGAACAATCATCCTAAATGTATGTCAGATCCCAAAAAGTGAAGCAAAAAAAAAAAAGAAAGAAAACTCGACATGATCGCCTGTGTCTCGAAAGACCTCCTAGACAGTGTAGTAAAAGAAAGCTAGAAAAAAGGACTAACTATCAACAAAAACTGCGGCGACATTTCGCCTGAACACGTCATATTTTTAAAATGTATAAAACTGACTTAAGCGTAGCGAAATTTTCAAGCGCAGGTTATATGTGGCACAATGCCGAAAGTATGGGGCAACTAGTGTGGATCGAACTCACTTTTCAGTAGTACCTGATCTAGCAAGACAAGCTTGATAACCATTACACCACGCCGAGGTGTCCAAACTGGCTTAACAGTAACACGAAACAAATTATGCACAGTGCCTGCGTATATTCATAAGATTATTGATAAAACTTTTTAAGAATGGCTTATGAAAGTTGCGTGACGTACGGTGGTCGTTAATAATTAAGTATAACTCAAGACTTCAATGTTAAGATAAAACAGTATTTAATTACAATTGCAAATAAATATTTAACAGGAACAAAGAAGTAAAAGTCAACCCAAGATAAGTAACCATTTCAGTGAATACCTTGTTAGTAATGCGGCTCGGCTTAATGTCCGGTAAATCTTAAGTCAAAACCCAAATCATCGACGCACAATAATTCACACTAATTCGACTGGATAGTTCCACTCAATAATCATTCAATAATCACAGCAGTCAGTAGCCTGACACCGCTATTTATAAAACTGGCGGAAAACATATATTTATAAGTCGAGAGTGTCTCACTTGAACCTCGGTGTCGGTAGTTACTTATTTTCTTCCTATATGACAGCATAACAATGTGGAAAAAAGTTTTCGGGTGACGCGTTTCGTCCTTTGGGACTTCATCCGACTAGGTTTGTTTATGTTGATGTTTATGTTCTTAGTCAAGTTTTAAACCATTTTTTCGTCGGACTTGTCTGGACACAGTCTGGGCGATATCATTAAATCTCGGCGATTTTTTTTTTTTGTTTATCGTTTGATATCGTTTTATGTTTTTAAGTATTCAATATTGTGACAGCGGAAGAACTGCTAAATTTACCGTGAAGAACTTAGCAATCAGTGCAATTTCTATATATTTTCACCTGAGTAAATTGCTTTCCCTTTTAATTAAAGTAGCATTTTTTCTAAATCTAAATTATGCTCAAACTCATTACAATCAATTAAACATGTATGGAAGAAGGATTGCTGTCAAAATATACAATATTCAAATAAATACTTGTTGCGTGGATTACTTAATTACTTTGGCAACGGGACTGTTAAAACGTTTTCATCAGCAAGTATCTTTATTTCCATTATTCCTCTCTATTCGTACGTGGTAGTACGTATCTATAAAGTTAAAATCTCACAGACATATAGGCTCTCGTTCCAGGTGGCAGGAGCAAATACACTATTGTCTGAATCATCAAGACAGACTAAAGATATATCTTCAATAAATCCTAGCAAGTTAGATATATATGATAAAATTGAATATCTACAAATTATACACACACATACGCGCACACGAAAAAAAAATATATATATATATATATATATGGAAAATTATATATATATATATATATATATATATATATATATATATATTATGGAAAATAAAAGATAATATTTTTTTTTTAAATCCACATTACAACCAAAAACGTTTACGGTTTCTCTCTTCTTTTTAATATACACACATTTCTCTCGTTGGAACTACTATAACCTCTTCCTTTTATATATATATATATATATATATATATATATATATATATATATATATATCATTGGCCGGTTACTAAAATTTGAAGAATAAAAATCCAACAAAATGATGCCGATTAATATTTTTGTTGGTTAGAGGTTTCCCTGTGGAAATTATACTCTCTGGGTAAACCCAAATCCCAATGTGTGAATTTATTTTGAAATTATATTTCAGCTCCGATTTGCGTCTTTCTTGTCGGCTGTTGAATAAAGACGCTAAAAGCATGCATCTGATCACTGGATCAAACGAACGCTTTTTTCTACTGGGCCATGTGTCCTCGGGTAGACTAGAATCAAAGAGTTGTGAGTTCAATTGCAGGCTACAGCAGTGGAGAACCGAACAACTTGGAGAGTTGAGTTAAAAGGGAAATAACTGAGACATCTGGAAGAGGCATGATACGTGGAACTAGAACATTCTACCCCGATGGACGAAATAAAGGCTTCGAATCGGGATTCCAAACACGTGAACAAGGCCGGAGCATGAATATGGCAATGAAGATGAGGATAATCGTCCGAATAATGTAAATAATCATAATACCTTATCTCAGAGATAAAGACAGATCTTTTATCGGGCTCTGTATCGCTTGTGAAGGAATAGTTTATGTTTTGCATCATTTATGGCCATTATGTTAAAATTGCTTATTCACTTATATATTTATTTACTATTTATTCATCAATCCTAAACAGAAGCTGAAAACATGGAACACCTAGTGAGGATCGAACGCACAACTCAGTCGTAATTGATCTAGCGAGACAACTTTGCTAACCATTACACCACGACGAAGTGTCCAAAACGATCTTCTAAGCGTTAGGTTAGATGTGGCACAAGGCTACAAGTGTGGAGCACCCAGTGAAGGTCGAACGTACTACTCAGTCGTAATTGATATTGCGAGACAAATTTTCTAACCATTACACCACGGCGAAATATCCAAATTGATTTTCTAAGCGTTATCTTTGATGTGGCACAAGGCCTAAGGTATGGAGCACCCAATGAGTATAGAACGCACTACTCGTAATTTATCCAACGAGATCAGATTGCTAACCATTACACCACGTCGAAGTACCCTACGAAAGAAATGAGAAAGAGAGAGAGAAAGAGAAGGTGAGAGAGAGAATTAATATCAGATAAATAAGGTAAGAGATTCTTTACTGAAATCGAACCTGCTCCCTCACGGGTGCCAACTGTCAATCAGTACATTCAAAAGAAAACAAGTGCATGCTCTACGAGGTCTTCTTATCAGCTTGACCGCAAAGTGGGGCGGATATTTTTACCAGATGCCATTTCTACCATATCTAATGAGTGAACTGCTCTCACACGACATCTTCATGCACTTAGATGCCTTACCAAATAGAAAGCGTTACCAATCAGGCCATACTGATTGCCACAGTCATCTGCGCATTAAAGTTGAGCAGGCTATCTGAAAATATCCACAGAGAAACTCGCTCAACTGTTTAATTAAACATTTCCCTATGAAGCTGAGAGCAGTCATTAAAATTCCGATTATATTGATACAACTTATCTTCGTTTTGGCTCTTGTTGAACCGCAATAATTCAGCCGACACAATCTCTAGCCACGATTAAATGTATAACTCGTAAGGAAAACAAATCCAGTCTCTTCACAAAAAGACAACAGAAAGAGAAAAAATATGGATATACAATATATCAGATCATTGCAAAAGTTCGTGTCTGAGTTACATTTCTGATATAAAATTACTGTCTTGATACTGGCGTTTGTTTTGATGTCGATTTCTGGTGTGTTATGAATTGAAAACTTGCATCGTTCATTTTCTGGTTAGACTTTGTTGAATGTTGACGTTTTGACCGCAAATGAATGCCTTAAAGACGGAGGACGAAAAGTTGCACTTCCGCCGCATTATGTTCAACGAATTATTGGAAAGAATGAGCGTCGGAATATCGACAAAATCATCCAGAAACGTTTAATCCGATCGTGCTCCAGCTCTTCACAGGGTTAAAAAGCGGTTCGCCAGATTTCGTCAAGGTGATATTTGACCTAAACGGTCAACCGCACTCCGGGCGACCTTCCGATGTAGATAAAGACGCTTTGATTGCCATCGTGGAAAATAAACGAAAGGTTTTGAGATCGCTAATTATTTGCAAATCGATATCTCAACTGCCTTTCGCCATTTGAAGAGACTTGGGGCTCAAGAAAAACGGCCGGTTTCGACAAATCGAAAAAAATGTCATTTTCTACCAAGACAACGCAAGACAGCATGCTGCAAAGCAGACCTTGCAGAAATTTAAAGATATGAAATGGGCCCTACTCTTCAGCACCTACCGTATTCTCCTGACTTAGCTCGTTCGGATTTTGCATTTGTTCCTGTCACTATGGAACAATTAAAATGACAAAAAAATTAACGAAAACTACCTCACAACCTTCTTCCAACAAAAAACATCTCCGAAAATGACATTAAAAAGCTTGTAGAATGATAGGGGACAGATGTTAAAAGCAATGGAGACAATGTACTTGACTAATACATGTTTTGTTGCGTGTATGTAAAATTTTATTTTTAATTTTATAGTCGAACATGAACATTTGCAATTATCTAATACAAAGAGACAGACAAACAGAAACAGACAGTCCAGCGACGGTTGGTATATACACAGTAAACCATTACCTCAACCACTGTACCTAAGCAATACCAATTTATATAATGGGAGTTTCAAATCTTCTTTCGTCAACTGGTGCTACTTTCAATTTTCCCACTCTCCATCAATACTCTTAGTCAGTTACCTGAACCTCATTCTGGATATAGTAATGAGTGTCATCCCCTATCCAACTATATATTTCTAGTACTTTCTTTACTATTCCTCGATTCTGACTATAAAGGGACATCTTTTTTTTAACCTCTTTATATGCTTCTTCACAATTTGCATAGGAATTTGCATTTTTTTTTAAAGACGAAGAACAATTCTAGTAAGAAATCTACGTCTTACTGCCGAAAAGTACCCTGATCTTGTATGTAATTCAAAAGAGTAAGATCCCTCCCAAAAGGTGAGAGTCAATTTCCGGGTTGACGTTTTCCAACTCAATTATTAATCCGACATAAACCTAATGATAGATTCGTAAATTCTATCTATGCCTACCTATAGACTTAAAATATCAACCCGAAATATGTCCACGCATACGTTCAAGTATAAAACTGAGATATTTGTACCTGTAGACTCAATATAAACCCGACTTATTTCTACAGATAGGCTCAAGCATGAACTCGACTTACTTCTACACATAGACTCAAGTATTAACCCGACTTATTTCTACACATAGACTCAAGTATGAACCCGACTTATTTCTACACATAGACTCAAGTATGAACCCGTCTTATTTCTACACATAGACTCAAGTATTAACCCGACTTATTTCTACACATAGACTCAAGTATGAACCCGACTTATTTCTACACATAGACTCAAGTATGAACCCGTCTTATTTCTACACATAGACTCAAGTACAAAGCCGACTTATTTCTACACATAGATTTAAGTATGAACCCAACATATTTCTACGCATAGACTCAAGCATAAACCCGACATATTTCTACACACAGACTCAAGTATAGACCCGACTTATTTCTGCACATAGTCTCAAGTATAAACCCGACTTATTTCTACACGCAGACTCATATAAACCCGACTTATTTCTACACATAGACTCAAGTATGAACCTGATGCATGTCTACCTATAGACTCACTCAAGTATATGCTCGATGTATATCTACCTATAAACAAGTATTAACCCGATTTATGTATAGCTATAGAGCAAAATATAAATTCTACATGTGTCTACTGATATACTGAATCACACACACACACACACACACACACATATATATATATATATATATATATATATATATATATATATATATATATATATATATATATATATGAGTTGATGAAAAATTCTCTAATCAACCTACTGATTGAACCTATACAGTGAGGCGATTCTGAGAGAATTAGAAGTCCTACCAGGATTCATTATTTATTGGCAGTCACAATCCAGATAAATCTTTGTTGATAGCAGACACGGAATGGCGGAAACTTATCGAATTTTTTCTACGGTGGATATATCTGTAAAAAAATTACTTTTTATATAATTGTTAATTATTAAGTAATGTTAATAATTTAGGGAACTATTCTCATCAATCTAATGTCTTATTGAATTTTAGGTACTTTGGCTTTAAATCTTCTATAGTTAGCGTTCTCATTTTCTGATAATATCGAGTATGGGTGTCCATATTTACAAAAATCGGCACGTTCATACATATACAAAAAATTAAAAATTCTTTTTTAAAATATTGAGGATCTATGAATCGTATTAAGCTTTTCAATTTATGATTAGTAAATATAGTTTTTACTCAACAATATCATCTAATCGGTACCAATTAATACAGAAATTTAAAAGATTTTAAACTTTATAAATGATTCTAATTAAAATGTTTAAAAAATGAAAACAATTCTTTTAAAAATTCATTATTCATCGAAAAATATTTTTTTCTTAAGACAATAGTGTCCATAATATATCTTATTCATAAAAGCAATTAAAAGCTTTTCTAATTTAATACTGTTTTAGTTTATTGCATTTTTTTATTTTATTTTACGATTCAGAGCAGATTTTCGGGAAGTGGGGTTTCTGTTTTACAAAAATTTAATTTCTCAAAATTTCATAATATTAACTAAGGTGGAGTGTAACAGATGTAAAAAAAAATGTGTTTACCAAGATTTTCCTAAAAAAGAAACATTTCTAAAATAATTTCATTAATGTTTTTAAAAAGTCTTGAAAGTTTCGTTAAAATCCTACAATTATTCGATTTTTTCAAATAATTCTCAATCAAAAAGATTCTAAAATTTCCCTAGCTAATTTATCTTGCACCCACCACCACTACTGACGCAAGAAAACCCCAACATTTTTAACCAAAGTTTCGAACGTTCTAAAAAGGAACAAAAATATAATTTAATAACTTTAAAAAATTCCTTGGACTTTCCTCTTAATAATAACATAAAGATTTTGTTTTTTATTAAGTTCGGGTCATTTTTTCATCATGATATTCGTATTTTTAAACGAATCTGTTGAGGTACTGAAATTACTAGGAGAGATAGGAAGAAGACAAATATTACTAAGAGCTAAAAATCATAGGAAATTGTGGAGAACCATGATCGCCCATGTCCTGAAGGCACACGGTTCATAGAAGAAGAAATAATAGTCATATAACAATTATTATTCGTTTTATCAGTTATTCGATTCCGAACTTTATCCGATGTACTTACTTGAACCCGAGTTACCGCTTTTTTTTTTTAATCACAATATATCATGGTTAGGAGTGAGTCGAGGTAATGGTCACATAAACTTCCAATAAATAAATAATCGCCAACGATAAATAATGATTGGATACTTTAGTATACAAATTACAAAAATGGGTTCATTTGTAGGGAAAAACAATGAGTCAAAACGTGAACTCTAGAACAGCTTCGTTTTTATTAACATTTATATTATTTATTTACGCTCTGGCGAGTATTAATGTTCGGGCATTTTCCACCCTTTACTTTCATAGTCTAACTAAGAAAATGTTGCTTCAGATCACCCCTATAATTAGCAGACCATTTTTCACAAACGAAACTAAAAACAAAAAATGAAGGTTTGTTTTTTTTTAAACTATTTTTGATGCACTCATATTCATGTTCACGAGGTTCAATTTAAAAAGTATACCTCGTGTGTATTTTGAATATATATATATATATATATATATATATATATATATATATATATATATATATATATATATATATATATATATATATATTGATTTTTATGTCTTCGGAAGAGAAAAATTAGATTCATGAATAATGGATCTGTAGAAAAATGCTGATGTGATTTAGTTTTTTAAACGTGTGTTAACAGTTGGTAATGTTGCTATTTAAAAAGTTTTTAATAAGACGAGTATAGCAAACGGAGTCATGTGTTATACATTCTAGTGAGGCCCGAATTCCTCACAGCTCCCAATAGTTGTTACACTAGAGCAGTGGTTCGCAAACTTTATTCTCTGCCCCACATCTTTCGGAATTAAATTTCCCTTGCGGCTCACCAAAGTGAAGTCCCGGTGAAAAAAGCGCTAGCATATCTAAGAAAAAGAAGGTCTGCAGCGACGGTTAAAGCGAGATAATCGCGGATCCGAATTGAGAACGTTATCGTTGATAACTCTTTCCTCCGATTTGCAGACCCTAGTTACTATATTCTTAATACTTGATATAATGCAAAAATATCACAATGATAAATTCGGTCAATAATTATTTATAACTATTTATACTGGGACTCATGCATTCAATTACAAGTAATCCATAATAATATTTTAAATTTTGAAACCATATTTACTTTTGGCATATGAATTTTTTGAAACTGTTTCGAAATCTTTGATTGTCTTTCAATCACTCCGCCTCACCTGCTATCTTCTTCCGCTGCATCCATGAGGCGCACCGCGTCGTTTGGAAAGCACACCTCCATTATGAAGCATCCGTATATTTATTTACTAATGTTAGCCTAAATACTCAGGTGTAAAGAGCTTGTTTAAATTAATGACATATCAAACACTTTGAAAGTTATTTAGTTTCGAATATAAGTTTTATAGGACAATAATCACAATGGGATTTATAGGTAGGCATAAGTCCGTTTCAAACTCGAGCCAAAATAGATGTAAGTACATGAGCAACGAAAAAAGTAGACATTACTCCAGTATATATAAGAATAAAAAGCATAAACATATTTGCATGAGCGTCGAAAAAAGTAGGTATTGATTTAATGCACACAAACTTAAAAAAAAGATAGCTCTATGTCCGGTTCACAGTAGAGTTCAATGGTTGACATAGGTCCTGTTTGCATGAACATCAAAATGGTAGACAAATATCCGGTTTATATAAGAGTAAAAAAAAAAAGGTAGGTAAAGATTCAGTTTACACTAGAATAGGTACCTGCACTCACTTTCGATACCTAAGGTATAAAATGAATTTTTATAAATGAAAAAGCATCCTTGAAGCTTTCATTTTAGCTTTAAGTGAAAAGATAAATTATTAAATTTACTATTTCCAGTGAAAAATATTCTGGTGTATTTTCAAATAGAAATCATATTGATTGGGTTCTCAATTTTTTTTTTCGCTTTCAGAAAATCGGCAATTTTTGTCACATTTTAAACAAAAAATTAATTCTCGGTTTTAAAAATCTTCCAAAAATAAAATATACTTTTCTGAAACTATATTTGAGGAATATTAACTGATTTAAAGTATAATTAATTTGATTTGATAAACATATTTACTTTAAGTTTGAAATGTCAGCGAAATGGATTTTTAACAGTAGCGGTGATTACGTGTTTATCACCTCTAACACTTTCGCCCCAGCCCCTCAACCTCCGACGTCTTACTCTCTGGGTTGAGGTGTCTACTCGGTCTTAACCGAACTTAAGGGAGTGGCCGTATGTCCCCTGAGCATCCGTAGATCATTCGACCGGTTCACTGGTTTAATCCTGCTTCCTGACCACGTTGTGTTTGGTTTGATCCAGAAAGCAGAAGTGATGTTCATCCATTCACAGTCGACTGAAGATGTAGACACGACTGGAGAGTCTGTGCTAAGAAACTTAGAATGCACCAAAAATAAATATATATCTACAGAAAGACGGACAAACAACTATTCAATGGTTGAATTGTTAATGTCTTTTATATAGCAGGAAAGAATAGTATAGAAAAGAAACGGGTTACAGAAAATAAAAGTAATTGACGTAAAAACTCATTCTAGACACGGAGAGAGTTGGTTGTGATTAGCTTGTTGTGAAATCGTCTCAGAACGATATACGACTCTTGCGATGGAGAGATAAAGATTTCTGTGCGCGGCCTAAAGTTTATAGTTGCGTTCCTACTCGGCGGTAGTAACAGTAGTAGTAATCTTCGTGGTAGCAGAAGCATCGGTACTTATATTAACAGTACATGTTAGCGGGGGTTTTGTTCCAAATCCCTGACATCACTTCCAGTCTCCGATATCTCTCCACCCAGCTCGACTGCACTCGACGACAGACAAGCCCCAAAACAACCTTTTGATTATTGTAGCTTGTACGACGTTTCCGTTTCCAGTGGTAGTAATAATAGTAGCGGTAGCAGTCTTATATTGTTGGAGGATTAATTCGCTTCTTCGCACTTATATCAACAAAATATCTTAGCGGGCGTTTGGTTCCAATCTCTGACGTCACTTCCAGCTCGACTGCACTCGACGGCAGACGAGTCAACTACTCTGTCAACAGATTTCTGTGCGCGTTTATATAGATAAACCTGGTTGATCATAAATCGACCCTTGGTCCCCACCCGATTATCACGAGTGCTGCCTTCAACCCAAAATCATGTGAATTTCAAATTTCCTCATAGCCTTAGTAAACTCTATTTCAAATTTTAACAGATAAAAATTATCTCGATCATTTTCCATTGTCTTCCTAATGGCCCAATTCCAAATGGGCTAGATCAGATTCCCATCAGTAAACAAAATTGTTCTGATCTAATTTCGCTGTTCAAATCTACTCCAATTTCAATTTTATAAAATATATGTGTGTGTGTTTGTGTGTGGTTCCAAAACTCTCTCTCTTACACACCGTCGCTTGTCACTCGTAGATCTCGTTAAGAAAGGATGATAAAATATGCCAACACCTTTACTGTTTTTCTACGGATACCTTATCTGTTAAAACATATTTTAAGAAAATGACGAGTGAGCGTCTTTTTTCATATAATTTGTAATATAAATAAGTACTCAGTTGAAATGTTGGAAAATATTTTCCGTAATCTAATTTGAGGAATGTTGAATTTAAATTTACTATAGTCACCGTTCTTATTTTCTGATTATGTCATGAATGGTCGACCGTACTTTCAAATAGGAACACGTTACTTAATATTTTATATACATAAAAAAATAGAAATTATTTTTAAAAATCTTGGTGTAAAATACTTTGTATTAATCTTTTCAATTTTTGATTAGCAAATATAGTTTTCACTTGATAACAATATCACCTAACTGGATGAAAGTAATGCAGAATTTTAAAAGATTTATATATTATAAATTACTATAAGTAAAATTTTAAAAAAGTGAAAACAATTCTTATTCATCGAAAAAAAATTTCTTAAGGCAATAGTGTCCTTAATAAATCTTATTTATAAAAGCAACTAAAAGTTTTTTAATTAAATAATGTCATATTTTTATTGCATTTTTTAATTTTACGATTGGAGCAGATTTTCGGGAAATGAGCAGTAGTGTGAAAAACAAATTGTGTTTACATTCTCCAAAGAGTTCTGCTTTTAACTAATAAAACAAATTTTGAGATTGAAATCTAATTTCTTGAAATTTCATTAAATTAAATAAGTGGGATGGGTTACTATATATAAAAAAATATTTTTTACCACGATTTTCTAAACAAAAAAGCTTTTAAATAATTTCATTCATTTGTGTATAAGTCCTGAAAGTTTCATTAAAATTCGACAATTATTTGATTTTTGCAAGATTTTCAAAATCAATGTGTTTTTCACCTGAAAAAAGGTGCTAAAACGCTAATCGCAAATATTACGTGACCGCTGACGTAAAAAAAAACAAGATTTTTAACCAAAATTTCGAACGTGCTAGAAATGAAAGAAATTAATAAAATAATTAAAAAATAGTCACGTTTTTCCTCTTAATAATAACATAAACATTTTGACGATAAAACTTTGTTTTATTAAGTTTGCGGCCATTTTTCATCATACTATGCTGGTTTTTTGGGGGGTTTTTTTTTCAGCAACACTAGAATCAAAGAAATAGCCTTGTGGGCCAATTTCATATAGTGACTTTGATTATTTTATTTTTTTGATGCTTACTCTAACGATTTGAAGTAGAATTGAAAAGGCAAATATAAATTTGGTCTACACTGGAATAGAAATGTAGACAGGTCCGTTTTACACTAAAGTCAATAGTGTAGATATTGTTCCGGTTTACACTAGAGTGAATTTACAGCTTATCTCGTCGACTACAGGAACACATTTTCCTCTGTCAAATTTGGACCTTTATGATATTCTCAGTTACTTCAAAGCATTTCAAAATCTTGAGTATGAATCTCTTGCCACTACAGTCTCCCTTGCCAAAAGTTTTTTCGATAATTCCATTTTTTTTTCACTGGAGCTACATTTTGGCGCGTAACTTTCTCTGGTAGTAGGAGTACCAAAAAAATTCTAGAGACGAAAGGTTTTTCCATGAAAGATATTGAATGGAAAAGTTTGTAGTGTAAATTTTCCCAATCTCTCATAAAGAAAGTTTGTTCCAAAAATGCATTATAAGAATTAAGTTTTCTTAGTGTCTCTCTGAGATGTAATTGAATTCTATGTGTATCCCTTGCGTATGAGAATCTCAAATGCTGTTTGGAAATGTTACTTAAAAAGGAAATATTTCGTAGATTTTACGCATCGGGATTATTAGCCACCGAACCGTCGGCGTCACCATTTGTCGTGGAGTGTTAGTAACAGACATCTACAAATGGTCCATTCTTATTAACAGTTCACAACAAGAGCCTAAATTATAGACATGGGCCTGGTTTACACTAGAATCGAAAAGGTAGACAAGTTTGGTTTTTATTAGAGTCAAAAGTATAGATATAGGTCGAACATATAGACTATAGTCGAAAAGGTAGACATCTTCTTTTGTGTGTCGTGTCCCTTCAGAGAGTGGGCGATCATGGTCCTCCACATCTTCCTGTCCTTTGTAGCTTTTGATAAGTTTTGTCTTGTTATTTCTCTCAAACCCTGTTCTACCACCCATTTCCTCAAGCTCATCAAATATGCTACACGCTGATTTCCTTCTTGCCCTCAATCTGTCATGTGAGTATCAGATTTTCCTTGCTCTCTTTCCTCATTATGTGCCCCAGAAATTTCAGTTGACTCTTCCTGATCTTTAGTAGAAGTTTCCTTTTTGTTTATATTTTCTCCAAAAAAATCTTTGGTTCATGCTATCCTCAGCATCTTTCTGTAGAACCACATTTCTGTTGCTTCAAGTCTCTTCTTCATCTGTGAAGAGATTCTCGGGCATTCATTGCCATGCAGTGGGGCAGATATCATGTATCAGTACAATACTCTCCTCTTTGTTTCTAACAAAGTTTTTCTGTCTCTTAATATTCTGCTTAGCTTTTGGAATGCATCTTTGGCCATCCCAATACATCTTTGGATCCCTCTGTTAGAACACTTCCCAGGTATTTAAATTTCTGTACCGGATTGATTTTAGTATTCCTGACCTGTAATTTACACTTTGGGTTCATCCTTTTGCTGATAACCATGCGTTCTGTCTTCTTGAAGTTTATACTTAGTCCTTTCTTCTCGCTTTCCTTCGTTACCTTTTGTTTGAGCTTTTGCAATTTCCATTTCGAGACAGAAAAAACAGAAAAACAACATAGAAAATCTATGGATAGGTAGACATAGGTCCTGTTTACACTAGAATATAATGCTGGTCTTTCTGCAAATTAGCTGATGCTGAGAGGGCGTCCTCTATTCTATGAGCTCTTTCCGAAAAAAATAAACGATAGATTTAAACAACGACTGCTCTTGTTAAAACCATCTGTGGGTGACAATCGAGAAAAATTGTCCAGAATTAACTAAAAAGAAAAAGAACATCTCACATTTATATAATTTTTGACTGCATATTTTTTGACTTCATAATATTTTTGACTGCATATGTTTTGACTGCATATTTTTTTGACTGCATATTTTTGACTGCATGTTTTGATTGCATATTTTTTTGACTGCATAATATTTTTGACTGCATAATATTTTTGACTGCATATGTTTTGACTGCATATTTTTTTGACTGCATATTTTTTGACTGCATGTTTTGATTGCATATTTTTTTGACTGCATAATATTTTTGACTGCATATTTTTTGACTGCATAATATTTTTGACTGCATAATATTTTTGACTGCATATGTTTTGACTGCATATTTTTTTGACTGCATATTTTTTGACTGCATATTTCTTTAATGAAAAAGTAAACATTTTTTTTTATTTATTTATTTTTATTTTTTTATTTTTGATGAAAATTTTCACTTATCTACTCTACTGAAAAGAATTTTAATATTTATTGCCATTAATTCTTTTACAGAATCAACAAGACTTGGAAGACTGCAAAAGGCACCAAGTGAAGTTCTTTGTCAGGAAAAGAAAAGGATCCCGCTGGTTTGATATATGTCTATATCTCTGAGATGAGGTATTATGATTACTTGTATTATTTACATTATTCGGACTGTTATCCTCATCTTCATTGCAATATTGACAACGTTTCGGCCTTGTACGATCCGGCCTACTTGATTGGAATTTCGAACCGAACCATTTATTTCGGCCACCGGAGTAGATTGTTCTATTTCCACGTACCATGCCTCTTCCGTGTGTCTCAGTTATTTCCCTTTAACTCAACTCTCAAAGTTATTGGTTCACCACTGCTGTAGCCTGGTATTGAACTCACAACTCTTTGGGTCTAGTTATGGATCTAACCAATGTCTTTATCCACTGGGCCATGTGTCCTTGAGGGTTCGGTTCGAAATTCCAATCACATGAAGAAGGCCGGGTCGTACAACAGCCGAAACGTTGTGAATATGGCAATAAAGATAATGGATAACAGTCCGTATACGATGGTTTGGATTATGAAGTTATGTGAAAGCCGTTAGAAGATATTTTTTTAAAGAAATTAAGTAATGTTGTTCAATAAAGTTATACTGATTGTATTTAAAATGTTTAAAATATTAAAAAAAAAAAAGAATTTTAAAATATTTTAAAAAATGGTGAACATTAAAAAATAACTTTTAAATATTTTAAAATTATATTGTATTTAAAAAATAATTTGAAAATGATTTAAAACGTGTTTTAAATCTTTGAATTTTAAAAATGCTGATTTTAAAATCTAAAAAAAGTTAAATTTAAAATTTATTTTTAATTTTATAAATTAAGTTGTGTTGAATTAAAAATAATTTAAAACATTCAAAAATACTGATTTTAAAATTAATTTGAGAATTTTAAAAAGTTTTGAATTTAAAAAAAATTAAACGTAGAAGTTTAAAAAAACTGTAATTAAAAAAAATTAAAATGTTGAATTTAAAAATAATTCGTTTTAATAATTTTAAGTGTTGAATCTAAAAAAAAAATGTACCTACTGAACCGAATGAACTTTTCAGCTAACTTACTAAATATTTACGCAGTAAGCACAAAGTCTCTGGTTCAAATTGATTATCTATGACGGTATGTTGTCCTCCCGTCTCAGTGCAGAAATTGAATAGAGCTTAAATAAACACACTAACTTCGATAACGCAAGAAAAAAAAACGAGCCTAAAACAAAATATGTTTTATTCTTGATTCAGTTTGAAAAATTCCATGAAAAGCTATTTTTAAAAAGAAAAAAAAAGTGTACCCGAGCATCAATATACAAATCGAGAAACTGGTTAAAACAAAATGGTTTAAATGATTTCAGTATCAACTACTCTAATGGGATTTTATTTCCTGTTCAACTGAGAATAAAAACCCTGTGTTTTTAGGTGCCTAATAGATGTGGACAACGTATATTTTTTTCCTTCGAACTTAGTAAAACTGACCCGTATATTTTAACTCGTTAAATTATTTCTCATTTATTGCATATTGGGACAATTCCCACCCACCTCTTTGTTACCCACCACGTCCGTATACGACACCTAAGACTATTCGAACATGTAGCTAAGGAATTAATGGACTTAATTTTTAATCAGATATCATTTCCATTTCTCTTTACTCTCACATGCCCCACCGTTGGGGCATGGTAATATTTTGGTTGGGCATGCGTAGGATGTGCACCCTTCGGCTTACTATACCAACAGAAGGGGGCAATTCGAGAATGAGTTATTAACAGTGAATTGTTTTCTAGTGAGCTCAAATTTCAGTTTGCATTATTATTTCATGATTAAAATGATCAAAGTATATTACAGGATAAGCTTTCATTCAAATATTTTATATTTCTGCCTTTCCGTTCTCTATTATATGTTTTGAAACTATATATATTTAAATGTCTTTTTGTTTTTTAATTTTTCTCTTTCATGGACGCCATGGTCTTGAGAGGTTTGTTTAGAGACCATGTTAATGGCCTTTTATGCTCCGGTCACGTGAATTGCAGTAAGATTTTGAATATGTTAGAATTAGATATTACGTAGAGAGGGGGGGGCACCAGAATTTTAGAGATACCAAAGTGGGGCATGGCCCAAAATTGGTTGGGAACCACTGCTCTAAACGTTATCTTAGCGGATACCCATGTTTGAGTAGACGCCCTGTTTTCTTTTAGCATTGGGAATTACGTCTACCGGCTTACGTATTTGACATTTGAGGAACTTAATAAAAAAAATATATGGTCTCCGACAGGAGTTCGGACCTGCGTCTCCCTTTATAGATGAAGTGTTTTCCCCTACAAGGGCAGGGGGTAATTCAAACTCCCTCTGGAGAGGATTAATAAAGTAAAAGTTTTCTGGAATTTGAGACGGCGCTCCCCCCTTTTTTTTCAAACAATGTGAATTACATTCGAATGTGCAAACCGGTAGACCTAATTCACAGTTTAAAAAACAAACACAAATATAAAGCAACTACTCTTATATACCAACTTCATCTTCTGAAGAGGGGCAAGATCTCTCCCTAGAAGGAGTAAATTAACAGGTAATTAATTATAGACACAAATATAAAGGACCTATATTTGCATATTTGATGGTTAGAGGCTCAAAATTGGAAATCAGAGAGCCGTGTTCGAATTCCGGTTGAGATCTTTACCTTCACTTTCGCACAAATAAGGTATGAATCCATCTCTTCTTAGACCCCCACCCACCCAGATATGGGTTAAAAGCAGTATAGACTCGGTTGTCTAGCCGCGGTTTGAGACCAGTAGAAAAGAAGTAGAATTCTGAATTGTAAAACCCTAAGTGGCGGAGCCGGGACATATACTTGAACTGCAACTACGGTCCTCACAGCACAGCTGCAGTATAGAACACAGGTTGGCATTGTAGGTGTTGAAGTATCACAAATTAACCTGAGCAGATGGGCATGCTCGAGAACGGGAAATCGTAGGGAAGATAAGAATTTACGGTGATTTGAGATGTGCCTTCAACTCAAAACATCTCTGATGATGATTTACCTATTCACGAACCAACCAAATAGATTCAAGTACAAAAAAAAAACAATATTTATATATAGTCAAACCAAGTAAATACTTACAGATATAGACTAATATTAACCTATAACACATTAAACGATTTGTTATTTATAACTTATCCAACCTTTCTGGGATACTTAAAGCCGAAACATATTTTGAATGTAAAGAATAATTTCTTCTTTTTTACGGCTTATCAACCCTTTCTGGGTTATTTAAAGTCGAAACATATTTTCGATTTTAAGAATAATTTCTTCTTTTTTACGGCTTATCAACCCTTTCTGGGTTATTTAAAGTCGAAACATATTTTCGATTTTAAGAATAATTTCTTCTTTTTTACGGCTTATCAACCCTTTCTGGGTTATTTAAAGTCGAAATATATTTTCGATTTTAAGAATAATTTCTTCCTTTTTATGGCTTATCAACCCTTTCTGGGTTATTTAAAGTCGAAACATATTTGGGGTTGTAAAAATAATTCTTTTTTTTTTTACGCGCGTTAATATTGCATTAACAACAGAAGTCTTATTTTTTTAGGCCAGAGCTGTGGGGAAGAGAGATAGATTCATCCCTTTACTAAGACTATTTGCTCACAAGATCTTCTGGGACACATCTCCCCAGTCTTTTGAATAGGAGTAGAGGTTTATCCCCTGTTTCCTGTTTAGGGCTGTGTTTCCGGTTCCTTCTTATGTTTGCTTTAACTTTATACACTTAACGCTTGTTCTTTCCTGTATATGGTCACACAGTAAGCCTCTACCTTGAGTGGATCTTGGGCCTTTGATTGGGCGAAAATTAGTAAAAATGATAAAACAAGCGAATGCAACGAACTCGACTGCAATTCGAAATCGACACTCCAATTTCTCATTCCGAGCCTCTACCCATTACACCACCCGCACATCCACACCTGTCACCGTATCAGGTAAATGCTTACAGACGCAAATATAATTTTTTTTAAATAACCTATTTTGGCATTAAATAACCCAACAGAGTTTGACATATCGTAAAATTAACAAACTCAAAGCCAAATTATATTTAACTAAGCTTAATTTTTCTTTTCTTATTGTTATAGTGGTATTCACCCTGTACAAGCCCCGAGGGCCACTCGAGATAGAGGGTTACTGAGTAAACTGCACAGCTTATGCGTATGTGTGTGGAAGATAACGGTTAGCCGGAAACTTGAACAGGTTACGATTGTAGTGATCGGAGAAGAAACCTCTTTGGAATCGGTACCACAAGGCAGTGATTCGGGGGAAGAAGTTACTTGGGTGGAACTTATATCTCACCAGTGGAATACGAAGGGAATAAGGGTGGTTTTCTGTAATGTGCGTGACAGCCCGGGTCTAGCTGTGAAGGTCAGGACTGGTGGAACTAAAGAGTGGAATTCATCTGAATGCCCTGTTTTTTAAGCCATTAAATTCACATTTACTGGCCTGTACAATCAAATGAATTATTAAATAAAATATTGCTCTTGCCAAGAATCGAAACTACGTTAGAACATTGCTTCCATTCTTGGAAAAAACAGTTTTAATCTAGGTTAGCTTTTAAACACTCATCCATGATGGATCTCATAGAAAAGCCCAGGCCAATAATCGGCAACGTCATTGTTTAAATAAATAATTTAAAAAAAAACAGGGATGTTTGATAAAACACGTCTATACACAAAATAAAAATGTTTAGAGCATTTTTTTTGCATTTTTTTTTGCATTTTTTTTTGCATTTTTTTTCCATTTTTTTTCCATTTTTTTTCCCATTTTTTTTTCTCCATTTTTTTTTGTGTTTGTGTGTGTGTGACAAAAAGCACTTTTAAAGGAATTTGAAATCGAGCATTTTTTTCGCTTCCCCCAATAGGAATAGGTAGGTTCGCCTATCGTCCGGTTTAGACTCCTCTCCGTTCTTTTGAACAGGAGTAGAGGTTTATCCCGTGTTTCTGTTTAGGGTTGATGTACCGGTTCCTTCCAAAGTCTACTTCCACACTCTTACTCTAATTTATTCACTAATTAAATCTTGACAACATCAAGTTTCGAGTGGGCCGTCATCTTTCTTGCATAGCCCAAGGAACTTCTCATCATCCTTTTTTTTTTCTAACGCTAATACAACACCGAAAAATAACGCTCTACATTGAGTGGATCTTTAACGAAACATATATATATATGTGTGTGTCTATATATATATATATATATATATATATATATATATATATATATATATATATATATATATAGAGAGAGAGAGAGAGAGAGAGAGAGAGGTCAACAGAAAGCGGCGACAGTTTGTTTCAGGCTTGAAGGCAATCTTCATGCCATCGTTTATATTTTATATTTATATACGCTCTGTCTCTGATATTGAGCACTTTTATCCATATATATACCATACATTAAAACTATATTTTATCATTCATATATATATATATATGTATATATATATATATATATATATATATATATATATATATATATACAGAGAGGGGGGATATATATGCATGTGTTTGTGTGCATTACATTTATAATAATGGGTAAGAGAAAGAAACAAAAGAGAAATATATATTAAAAAGTTTAAAACGAAATATCATTACTTTGAATTTCGTTTTTTAAATTTAAGTACTTTTCCATAAAGCTTCCTAACTTCCTTCCACAACCAAACATAAAATAAATGAATAAAATAAAACTTTGAAAATAAATGCTCCACCTACCACCCGCTTTTTTTTTTTTACTTACAATACGCAGCAAACTTTTAAATGAAGAGGGTCTGGAGGCAAGTGGGATACGAGGCGACTTTCAAGAAGAAGAAGAAAAAAAGCCAGATAAATGAATGGTTTTGCACGTACAGACAAGTTCAAGAAGCCATAAATGTAAATAAATACACTCATTTCCAACTTGCCAAGCGGTAAACGTAGTTTCGTGTTTCCCATAAGCTTTAGTGGTGTGTGTTCGAACCCAGTTAAATATCAGGCAGACATGCAATTTATACTAAGAAGGAATTAAACAGAAAGAAAGAACACGAACTTCGCACTGTAGTACGTAGACTTTATGAATTTAAGCGCAGTACTAGATTGACTGTTAGGTCTCATCATTAGACTAGCTAGATGTACCATAAGTTCTTTGCTAATCGTTATATACTCTCTTCTTGATTCCTATTATTTTATTGTTCGCGTTCCCTACTAATGTTTTCCTTTTTTTTTATTCTGTCATTTTCGGTAACCCCTTCTGTATTAGTGGCTATATTGCCTTGTTTGGGGTGAAATGATTTTAAAAAATAAAATGACTATGACGTAAGTGAATATGAGGAAATCAAATGGAATTGGAAGTCTGCTCACTGATTTCCATTTCCGAACAGTTATCCATTACACCACCTGCACATCCAAGCTTACAGCACCTGGTATTCCGAAGTGGTCACCCATCTAGGTACTGACTAGGCTTAACTTCGCTAATCGTACGAGAACTGGTGTTTCAATGTGATATGGCTGTCAGTACCTCGATGGAAATTGCAACACCACTTCTATTCCCCACCATGGATTATTAATTAGGACTTCTATCAGTAAGGCAGTATTGTATCCTAAAACTTCTTTCAAACTAAACATATTTTATGGCTTTAAATAATTTGAGAAAAAGGTTGATAAGTCGTAAAAATAACAAATCGATCAATCAATATTTTTTCTTCTTTTAATTTTAAATTTGGTGCCATTAGATGTATAGTTGTTCAAATTTTTTACTCTCCTTTTTGTCCTTCAAGTCTTCGTAACTCAGTTATAAAGAAATGTTATTCGTGGCGAACCACGATAGCATAGCATTAAAAGTAGAAAAATGGTTAACAAGTAAGTCTCACAAAACATTGTTTTCTAGCGTTTTCAATTCTCAGCGGGTGCTCTGTTACTGTTGTTTGGTGTAAGACCAAAAAAAAATCAGCGTATTATCGGCTCGAACACTGATCTCCGATATTGATGGAAACGTGCGGACGTAGATTTTTCATTTTATTTCATTTCACGACAATGGCTTAAATTGCTGTAGAGAAATGGTTTCGATGTGCAGGTAGCCTAACAGTTATCTTCACAGAAAATAGACTGGGCGAAACGGGTTCAACTCTGAACGATGCTGTTACGCTCACTCTCTTACTAATACTCTTGGAAAAGGCATGGATCCATCGATCTATTCTCTCCCTCAGCTATGGGTAAAAAAGCAGTGTAGACCGCGTCCTCTAGCCTTGTATGACAGCCAATCCATGAAAAGGAAACCCTGGTGAATTTTAAGTCATCGAAAGATGCAGCAACAAAAGAAGCCGAATGGTTAACAAAAATTTCCCCCCAAATCATTGTTCCATAGTGTGTTAAATTCTCACTGGATGCTTTGTCGCTGTTGCCCGTCCCTGAAAGACCCCTTTCTATCTCCCCTCAGCGTAGCTGGTACTAACCTCCATGAGAGCGACTGCTTGCGCCTACCCGGGCTATCATTCTCGGCTGACATTGATTATAATGCTAAGAAAGTTTGTTCACTGTCTCATGCTGGACAGTTTATCTCTCCTGTATCTATCATCCATATTTATAACTCTACCATTCTTCCAAGCCTTGAATATTTCTTCCGAATATAATTTGGTGCTCCTTTTATATATTTAGAGATTCTTCATAAAATCTCCAGACGATCCTGCAACATCATTGGTCCTTTTTTTTTAAAATCTAATTCAGTCTTTCTTATCAAATCACGAAATGAAAGTTGTCCTGAATGGCCACACTTCTAGATCCTTTTGTGTTAATGCAGTTGTCTCCCTTTATCCTAGGACAGACATTGTTCCGAATTATCATCAATGACCTTCCTGATAACATCAGTCCTCCACGCTGATGACAAAGCCATTTACTCCTTTCTTGATTGGCAGCTAATCTAAAAAAATGACCTACAGTCTATTTTTTAACCGAGGTAAGGAATGATTCGTTAGTTTGAATGTCTCCAAAACAAAGCTTCTCTCTATTAATCGCCTGAAAGACTCCTTTCTACTTCCCATCAGTATAGTTGATACTAACCTCCATGAGAGTGACTGCTTGCGCCTTCTCGGGTTAACATTCTCGGCTGACATGAAGTGGGAAAATTATATTGAATGCATTACTAGATCCACTACTAAGAAAATTGGTTCACTGTCTTGTGCTAGACATATTTTTCTCTCCTTTTCTTTTTCTTTTCTTTTGCATATGCATAAGTCTACCATTCATCCATGCATTGGATATTGTTGCCGCATATGAACCGGTGCTATTTCCCGTATATTTAAAGAATCAGCAATATTCATGGTCCTAACCTGGTGTATCGGCTTCAGTGTGAGATTCAGTCCTTTTTGGACGTCTCAGCTATTCGGTCGAACTCTCTGCCTCTGAGGCAGAGGGGAACTCTCTGCCTTTGGGCAGAGAGGAACTCGGACGAGGCTCCGCCGAAGGGCAGAGCCTCGTTCGAGGTGGTTGACCACCCCGATCCCGTTTATACGGGTTCTACGGGCAATTTTTGCCCGAGCCTACGGGCTCGGAAAGCCCACATTAAACCGGCCTTGTGTCACATTTGACACACGTGGGCGTGTTGATGAATATAGTATCGGCTTCAGTCACTTTCCCACTGCCACAGCGAGCTTCCCTGTGCCTTTTCTATAAATAATTTCATGGCAATTGTTCGGATGAACCCTTCCGTATGGTACCTAAACTTTATTCATTTAAGCGCAGTACTAGATTGGCGGAAAGGTCTCATCAATTCACAGTTAAATTGGCTAGATGTAAGTTCTATGCTAACAATTCGTTTTCATTTCTCGCTCGTGGAACTCTATTCTGACTCCATTCTATACAGTTTACTTTGATCTTCCAAAATTTCAATGCAATATCAATTGCTATCTACTATCTACCTATCTCCTTTCGTTCTTGCTCCTTAACAGTGTTTCTCTTTTGTTTTATTCTTTCACACCCAATAATCCCTTCTGTCTTAGTGATTTTACTACCTTTCTATAGGGTGATATTATTTTTAAAAATCGACTTTGCTTAGTAAAACCTGTTCTTTTATTGTCTTGTCTCCTCACTAAAGTCTTCTCATTTTCTTTCACACTCAGTATCTGATTGCGTATTAGTGGCATTATCGCCTTACTTGCGGTGAAATGATAAAAAAATCAACAAATTATATTTTGCTGATACAAACTTTGTTCTTTATCTTAAGCGGCACGTTTCATTTTTTATTTTATTTTTTTTTTGTCCAGAAAATATTTTAAACTAGCTTAAAAGCCGCCCTATAGGGAGACATTTAAGCTAGATCCTGCGGAGGCCTCTTGATTGTGCCTTCGGCTGGTTCAAGAGTTTGAAAGTCCCTAAGCATTAGCATATTCTAAGCATTGAAAGCTCTCCTGGCTGCCGTTTGATCTGGGTTTTCATTTGCATCTGGTCCTCTGTTGGCGGAGATTTTTTTTTGCGAGGCATACTGCTGCCGAATAGGATAGGCAACAATAAGCTACAGAAGAACACAAACTTGATCGCTGCATTTAAGTAGTGCATTAATATTTAAGCTTAAGAAGCAGAAGAATTGTGGTTAACCTTTTAAAAGTTCAACCAAAATTCTTCTGCTGCCACTTAAGTTAAAGACAATTTGATGTACGTAGGTCCTTACTTTGTGTACAAATCATTTTGACTTCATGGGTGACTTTCGCTGGATTACGCAATTATTTTCAGTTATGTCCAAATTTATTTCTAAGGTATAAAAATTGTTATCGTACAAAAAAGTGGGTGGCAAAAAATCACAAAAAATATCGCCGAAAAGAATCTCGGTAATGAAACCTTGGGAATCCAAAATTTCAGGATTGCAGGTCTGGATCCGGCCCGGAATCTTTTTAATTTGCTCACGAAGCCGGCCTGATTCAAATATGGCATGATATATTGGCCTACGGCCTCTAGGAATAAAGTTGAAAACAAACAATTTTATTTTGAAACACTGTAATTTGAGAACAGTATTTTTTCATTTGAACATGAGCTATTGAAAGTTAGAGAGTTGTGTCTCTTTAATAGTTTTTTTTTATCAGTAGAAGACAATATGGCGGAATCCGAAAACAATCGCAGTAAGGAAAACTTGTGAATCCAAAATTTCAGGATTGCGGGTCTGGATTCGACCGGGAATGTTTTTAATTTGCTCGCCGAATCAACTTGATTCCAAAATTGGTCTGATGTGTTTGGCTACGGTCTCTAGGAGTAAAGTTGAAAAAGTGTGACACACTGACATTCGTATTCATTTATAGAGATTACGTTCTTTCTTTTTAAAATATTTAAACATTTATGTTATTTTATTATTCATTTTCTTTTTTTCCCCCTTTTTTAAAAGTTTCGTTATTAATTCTTTACATCTTAGATTCTTGCTTCATTTTTGAAAAGAAAAGTTTTACAAGTACTTTCTTTACCGTCGCTTGTTTAACACGTCTTTCCTCATTTGAGTTCTATATTTTGCTTCCCGTCATTTCTTTTGTCTTTCATACTTTTATCTTTAATATTGTAATTATCAAGAGTTACTTACCCACAAACCATTCTTTCTTTTACTGTATTCTATTTTCTTTTGGTCTTTTTTTTTTTTTTAAATTGTTACCATTTCGTGAATATTTCTTTAAATATGTTCAATAGCTTTTCTTTCTTTCTTTTATTTATTTTTTTATTCCTAACTAATTCGTGTATATTTTCTATAAAAATACTCTTCTGTCTTTCTTTGTCTCTTTCTTTCATGTTATTAATTTTGTTTTGTTTGTTTGTCTTTTCTTCCCATTTATGCATTATTTCTTTACTTTTCTTTTCTTTTTCTTTCTATCTTTCCAATTATTATTTTTTCTTTATTCTTTCTAATTCTTTCTAGTTATAGCTTTTCTTTATTTCTCTTTTTCATATTACTAATTTTGCATTGTTTGTTTGTCTCTTCCTCCTATTTATGTATTGCTTCTTTTCTTTTCTTTTCTTTTTTTTTCTTTTCTTTTCTTTTCTTTCTCTCTTTGACTTTACTAATTGTATTTTCTTTCGCCTCACAAAATTTTCTTTCTTTTTTCTTTCTTCTTACTAATTCTTTCTAATTATGTCTTTCTTCTTTCTTTTCTTTCTTTTTTCTTTCTTTTTCTTTCCTTCTTTCTTTCTTTCTTTCTCCTTACTAATTATTCTTTCTTTCTTTCTTGTTTCTATTCTATTCTGTCATACACTTCTATGTTCTCCCTCTCTCGGATTTCTATAACTTTCTGTTTCTTTGATTATCTTCTCACTTTCTTTCTTTCTTTCTTTCTTTTCAAAGCATCTGTGCAAATAATATTCTTTTTAAAAAAGCAATTTAATATCTTTAACAAAATAAGAAAACTAAATCTTTTTTTTTGCATCGTAAATCGGCGTTATCCCGTGATATCTGGTTTTTAGGAAATCCTTTACCCAAGAGACGTTTGCATTTGCACTCAGATATTTCCAGATTTCGAAAAAAAAAACCTTCATTTCGAGGGCAAAGAATACACAAAGAAAAAATAAGTGGAAAATACAAACTGAATTTTTCTTTCTCTTGACCTCTCTCTTTCTTTCTTCCTTGCCTTTTCTTTTCATTCCTTTACAAGACTATTTATTTAATTATTTTAAAAGTTACGTTTTTCATTCTTCTTATGAGTCACATATTTTTCTTTCTATAATTCTTACTTTAATTCTCTTTAAATTTATTTTCCTTTCCGTTATTACTTTCTTTCTTCAATAATGTTCACATTTCTCTCTTTCTTTCTTCCTTTTTTTTCTTGTCTTTTCTCTCTATTTTACTACAAGGCCCTTTCTTTCCTTATTTTCATTCTTTATAAGGAGTTTTCTATTTCTTTCTTTCTTTCTTTCTTTCTTTCTTTCTTTCTTTACAAGGCTCTTTATTTCAATATTTCTTTCACATTTCTAATGTTGCTTTCTTTGATTCTTCTTTCTGTTTATGACCTATTTCTTTTCTTTTCTTTCTTTCTCTCGTTCTTTCTTTCTTTCTTTCTTCTTACTAATATTTCGTTCTTTCTTTCTTCTTACTAATATTTCGTTTTTTCTTTCTTTATTTATTTAATGTTATTTATTCTTTGTAATTATGTAATTTTCTTTCTTTCTTCCAGCTTGGGAGTTTTGTCTCTCTTCTTTTTCCTCCTTTCATTTCCTCAGCGTTTTTCTTTCTTTCTTTTGCCTGTGACGTTATATTTGCATTATCTGTCATTCATTCTTATTACTTCCTCTTCCATTTTTTTTTCAACGAATTCCAACATTAACTTTTCTAATTGTCATGGTGAGGACAACAAATCTACATTTTCCATTCTTGAATGTCCAAACAATTATTTCGTGATGACTTCATCTTTATTTTAATACCTTACACAAAAGTGAACAGACAAACGCAAAATGAATCAACGCCTTTCAAGATTCAAGCACTCTATTAAATTACACTACGCCGGTGGAGAATTTAAAAGATTTTTCAAAATCTGTTATATTTAACATATATATATATATATATATATATATATATATATATATATATATATATATATATATATATATATAAAAGTGAACATAGAAGTCAACACTTAAAGGCGACAGTCTCTTTCAAGCTAGATGCAATCGTCAGGACACGATCTGGGTTCATTGATTTTGTTTCTTATTTTTCATTCTATTTCGTCTATTTTCTAAAATAAAAATAAATAAATAAATATATAAGATTACAAATAAAAATAAAATATAAAAATAAAAAATAAATTAAAACAAGCAAAATAATTTAACCCAAATAAACAAATAAACGACTTCCGGTAAAATAACCGCCAAAATAGACTACCCACAATGCACCACTGACACGTATATATAAATAGCCGAGAAAAATAAAAGCACTCGGGGCCTGACGATTGCATCTAGCATGAAACAGACTGTCGCCTCTAAGTGTTGACTTTTATGTTCACTTTTATATTTACACACGCTCTATCTCTGATATTGATCACTTTATCCCATAAATATAGCACATAAATATAGAATATATTTCTTCATATATATATATATATATATATATATATATATAGTAAAAGTAAAGGATTTGTCACTTAGCTGATAGATATTACCTTCACACCATCCCAACTCCAGAGTTTCCTAGACGGAGCCTCCGGGAATCACACTGTCCGCTCGTCAGGTGGTATCAGCAATTTACTATATATATATATATATATATATATATATATATATATATATATATATATATATATATAGACCTTTTATATATAGAGCTTTTCTATTTAGCGTAGAGCTGATATTTAATTGGTTAATCAAGACATACCCACAAATCTATTTTTAAATTCGGACCTTATGTCCACCCACCTTTTAACTTTCGGAAAAACAGTTAACACTTTGTTTTTACATTTCCTTAAAAAATCATTTAATCACTAGTTACTTTGCCATCGCCTGAAGGAATGCAATCATAGTATTGAAGTATTAAAGCTTTTGTGTAGCGATTTCAAAAAGTTTTATTATAATTTCTTATAATTAAAATGTAATATAATATAATATACACACACACACACACACACACACACACACAAACACACACACACACACACATATATATATATATATATATATATATATATATATATATATATATATTCAGTTGTAAGGATATTAGTTTGTGATTCTTTTTATATGCGCAATACTTTTTTTTAAGCATTTCACCCCAAGCAAGGCGGGAAGCCACTAGCACGCAAGGGGTTACAGAGAGTTGGAGCGAGAGTAAATAGGAGTGATAGAGGAAAGGATGAAGAGAAGGATAGGGAATAGATCAAGGCATCTGGAGACGTCGATTGATATTACATTTGAATAGTTGGCGATTATAGCTATCAGGGAAACAGGAAAAGGGAAGATAGTTCCACGGGCGAGAGATGAGAGATATGAAGCTATTGGAGTAGAAGAGACGGCTACTTTTAACAGTTTCAACAGTGAAAGGGTGAGAGCGGGATGTCAGCCTCGTAGGACGCTTGAATTCATGAAATCTGGAAACCAACGAAAGCAGCTCATGGGAGCAATTACCATGAAAGTATTTAGTAAAAAAGGCAGCTTGAGGCGACGAGAGAGTGACTGCAGACGAGATGCCAGATCAGGGCCAATTACATTGCATATCAGTCTCTGGATCTTATCAAGAACCCCGAGGCAAACAGAAGGGGCTCCAGACCATATATGGCAGCAATACTCCATGCAAGGGCGAACGGTTGATTTGTAGATTTTGAAGGATTGATTCCGGGAAGAAAAATTTCCTGGCCGGGAAAGTTGTCACAAACTAATATCAATACAACTGAATATGTTATCTCTGTCACTGACATTGAGTTTTTACCACTAAGTACTGCGCATATAATATATATATATATATATTGTTATGGTCCAGGTTAGGACCAAAGAAGAACAACATGAACACAAGAGTAGAAATAACGAAGATATATTACACGGAATAATAATACAAGATGTAGAAGGTGTTAGTATGACTGTCAGTCTGGTTTGGAGTGAACTACTATCGGCTCGACTCGATTCGTCTCTCTCTCTCTCTCTTGAGAGGCGTAGTATACATAGTGTTAGGAAGAATATATACATGCATATATGTATGTATCATAGTATCATATATATTTATCATCTGAATAATGACTTGAAAATTTCATCCTTTATATTTTGTCATTGACATTATCATCAACAGTGTTTAGTACAACACAGTAAAAACTGCTCATCAGTCCAACTACAATATATTACGTCTTTCTGAAAATAATGTCCGATTTTAGGAAAAGCCTTTTAATGGTGTTCGAATATATTCTTATAATGCGCGGTCTAGTTAAAATGTTTCGAAACTGGCGCTGTATAAAGAAAACTACAAAACACATCAATTCGGCTTTTAATCTACTTCGAAGTAGTCACGTTCTTAAACCACGCCCCTTCTCCAGTGTCGTTTCCATTGAGGGAAGCATTCCTGGAAGACGGATAGCAAACCGCTGCCTCGTCGCATTCTCTTTCATTTCCTCGACGTTTTGAAATCTTGCTCCTTTCAAGTGGTATTTAATTTTTGAAGAGGAAAAAAGTCGTAAGGGTGGAGATCTGGGGAATATGATGGTTGTCAAACCTAGAGAATGCTGGGTTTAACCAAAAAAACTACTGCACAAGCCATGGTTACTGATGGAACCACAATGGTGCGGTGAGACGACCGCACTCTACACACTTCCCTTCCAAGCACTGTTAGAAACATCGAAAGCGATGGAGACCATTATATCATTACACATTTGCGTCAGCGTTCATGGTCATGCGTATTTTTGTTCATAAATACAACGCAAACACATTTTGAGAATTATAGATATAGATTGACTTGTGAGACTCTTTATGACAATATTAAACGATTGGCTCAATAGATACATCACGACGAAGCACCCAAACTCGTTTCATAACCTTTATGGCACAAACAGAAGACTATGGTGACTGTCTAGTGCATCGCCATTGGTATTATCCAATACAGATTTCTGGAATCTAACCAGAATTTCACTGCTGAAGTTTACTGCCAGCAACTGGATGAAATGCACATCCAGTCAAGCAAAATGCGACCGGCACTGGTTAATCAATGAGGTCCAATTCTACTTCTTCACAATGGTCGGCCACATGCTGTCAACACAGCAGAAGCTCACTAAGATACGAGACTTGCCACAGCCACCATATTCCTTAGATCTCTCGCTGATTGACGACCACTTTCTCAAGAATTTTGACAGTGGAACTCCCTTCCTCCTACTTGCTTCCCTGATAGCTTTAATCTTCAAATATTCAAATGTAATGTCAATCAACATCTTCTGATGCCTTGATCCTGATCCCCGTCCTTCTCTATATCCATTCCTCAAACACCCTTCTTTGCTCCTGCTCTCAATTTCTGTAACCCCCTTGCGTGCTAGCGGCACTCACGCCTTGCTTGGGGTGATATGAGACTTGCCACAGCTTCCATATTCCTTAGTTCTCTCGCTGATTGACGACCACTTTCTCAAGAATTTTGACAATTTTTAGCCAAAAGACATTCAGTTAAAAAGAATAGGCAGTAACTACAGTCAAACGTTTCTTGCTGTCCAAACCTTTAGAATTTTATCGTAAATAGCCTTGTAATTCGATACCAGATATCTACAGATGTTCAGGGTTCCTATTTTTAGTGACTTAAACACTGTTTAAATACATTAATTCAGGAATAAAAGTGGATTCTCAAACCGGATATTATTTTCTGAACAACCTAATAGTTTCTGTCATCTGCTACAGATTTGGACAAGCAAAGAAAGCAAGAAATATTTTTCATTCTTTTTGCTTGTTACATTTTCTTTCGTTTTTTTTTCTGTTACTTATTTATTTTTTCTTTTCCTGTTGACTTTGTTTTTTCCTTCATTCTTTCCCAATTGGTCCTTGTATTTCTTTCTTTTTTCTGCAATGTGTCTATTTCTCTGTAACCGATAGTTTCGTTCATTTATTCATTCATTCTCTGATTTCATTCATCCTTATATTCACTCTTTATTTTTTTCCCGAACTAATTTCTTTCTTCTTATCTAATCTATTTTCATAACTATTTCTTCGACAATTTATTCATTCGTCCAGACATTCTTTCTTTGTTTTCTCTTTTTCTTTGCAAATGAATTCCTTTTTCATTCTTTCTCTTTACGAATCTTTTCTTTCTTTCCCTTTACGAATTCCTTCTTTCTTACTTTCTCTTTACTAATTCTTTCTTTCTTTCTTTTTACGAATCCTTTCTTTCTTTCTTTCTTTCTTTCTTACTTTCTCTTTACGATTCCTTTCTTTCTTTCTTTCTTTAACGAATCCTTTCTTTGTTCTCTGTTCGAATTCTTTCTTTCTTTCTCTTTAACAATCCGTTCGTTATTTCTTACTCTTTACGGTTCCTTTCTTTCTTTTCACGAATCTTTTCTTTCTTTCTTTCTTTCTTACTTTCTCTTTACGAATCCTTTCTTTCTTTTTACGAATCCTTTCTTTCTTTCTTTCTTTCTTACTTTCTCTTTACGATTCCTTTCTTTCTTTCTTTCTTTCTTTCTTTCTTTAACGAATCCTTTCTTTCTTTTTTTACGAATCTTTTCTTTCTTTCTTTCTTTCTTACTTTCTCTTTACGATTCCTTTCTTTCTTTCTTTCTTTCTTTCTTTCTTTAACGAATCCTTTCTTTCTTTTTTTACGAATCCTTTCTTTCTTTCTTTTAACGAATCCTTTCTTTTTTCTTTGTTCGAATCCTTTCTTTCTTTCTCTTTAACAATCATTTCGTTAATTCTTACTCTTTACGGATCCTTTCTTTCCATTCTTTTCTCTTTACGAATTCTTTCTTTCTTTCTCTTTACGAATTCTTTCTTTCTTTTTATGAATCATTTCTTTCTTTCTTTTTACGAATCCTTTCTTTCTTTTTCTTTACAATTCTTTCTTTCTTTCTCTTTACCAATCCTTTCTTTCTTACTTTATACCAACCCTTTCCTTCTTTCTTTCTCTTTACCAATCCTAGCTTTCTTTCTTTTTATCTCTTGTGTGTACTTCATTCGTTCATTCATACTTCCTTTTGTCATTCTCCTTACTAATTCTTTCTTTCTTTCTTCTTTCATGGCCACTTTGTTTCATTATTTCGCCTATTTTGGCGGGCTTTATTCATTTGAAAGTTCACGTGACGCTTACACAACGAAGAAGGCTTTACTCAGAAATAGTAATATTCATTTAACAAAAATATACAAATAATAATATTAAGCCTTCATCAGGAAACTCCTGTTGTCTGGGCGTGCGTATGTGTGTGCATAGGTGTGGGGATATACGGTAAGCCTTATTGCTGGGTCAGTAAATTCGTATAAGTATGTACCACGTTTCTAGTCGTTTACAGCGGTTTTAATCTGTCTATGCCTGCCTTGTGACCTACAAATCTTTTAGTCACGGATTGTCGTCGACAAAATAAATTCTTTTGAAATTTACTGCCATGCAATTTCAAGAAACTTTCTCGGTGTGATTATTTAGGGAGATTCACTCAGATATTTCGACTACTATTACTCTAATAAATTACAAAACAAAAACTTTCTCTATCTCTCTCTCTCTCTCTCTCTCTCTCTCTCTCTCTCTCTCTATATATATATATATATATATATATATATATATATATATATATATATATACAAGTATAGGATTGGTGTAGACAGAATAAATTCAAATAACCAAAAATACTCTTCTTAAAAGAGTGCTCAATACAGAGTAGAGCAAATATAATTTATTTAAAAAATATAATTAAATGGCTAGTTTTGTAGCGATGCTATAACATGTTTATGTTATGATTTTTGAATAAATATTACATATATATATATATATATATATATATATATATATATATATATATATATATATATATGAAGAAATATAGTCTTAAAGTGTGCTATATTAATGGGATAAAGTGCTCAATATCAGAGATAGAGCGTGTGTAAATATAAAACTGAACATAGAAGTCAACACTTAGAGGCGACAGTCAATATATATATATATATATATATATATATATATATACATACATACATATATATATATAGAGAGAGAGAACATAGAAGTCAACACTTAGAGGCGACAGTCTGTTTCATGCTAGATGCAATCGTCAGGCCACGAGTGCTGTTATTTTTCTCAGCTATTTATATATACGGGTCAATGGTGCATTGTGGGTAGTCTATTTTGGCATATATTTTACCGGAAGTCGTTTATTTGTTTATTTGTGTCAATTTATTTTGCTTGTTTTTATTTAATTTATTTTTCTTTTTTATCCTTTATATTTATTTTATTTTTATTTTTTATTTTGATCGGTGTTTTTTACGTAGTACAATTCTTTTATATAGCTTATTGTGGGTAGTCTATTATGGCGGCTATTTTACCGGAAGTCGTTTATATATATATATATATATATATATCAACGAAAATTTTTTTATACGTATGTTTTATTTATTCTTTCTATAGTTATGGTCATTTTCTTGGATTCTGATGCATATTTAGATGGTAAAGGTAATATTAACTGTTTCCCTATAAGGAAGAATTTAGCATTCATTGACCGAGCGTCCAGTACTGTCATCGGTTAAAATTCGTGAAACATGTTTATCTCGTCTAGTCGCTGTTATCCCCCTTTCCAATACTGATGGGAGTTTCCTTCCTAACCTTTTATTTTCATGTGCTATCCATTTTAATTTGTACTGCTGTTGATAGTCCTCAAGTGATGTGGTCTCTGTTATTTGATACAGTCCTTTGTGATTTTGTAGCACTAGTCGATATTGTTCAAAGAAATTTTAATTATGTCCTTATTTTCTCTTTGAGTTAATGTGCTATCCATTTAACTGGTGCTGCTGTTGTCTGTCCTCAAGTGACGTGGTCTCTGTTATCTGGCACAGTTCCTTTTTGTTTGTGAATCTGGAACACCAGTCCACAAGTCTCAACGAGGGATGATCTTTGCCAAGATTCTCAAACTTTAGCCACTCAAAGCCTTTTTTTCCCCCGTTGATCTAAGGAAGCGGTTATATTCAGCCGGCAGTTTGGACATGACTGAACAGGTTTGTTGCTGTGCATGGAATCTATATGGAAGTCTCGATCGGAAGAGGCTATTTAAGAACAGGAGTTTTCAGGTTGATGTTTTAGTTTCGTAGCAATTGGTGGTATTGTGCGAAACTATTTTTGGCACAGCCTATTCTATGAACAATTTCTTTCTTTCCTATACTTAATTTGTTAAAACTGAGCCATATGTCGAGTGATCTGAAATATTTAGTATTTACTTATTCCACATCCTAATGTCTAAGTACAGTCGGAATTTGTTAGTCATTATCAAAGACTTTTGGGGGTTTTTTGTGTGTTTTGACGATTTCTTCATTTTCCGATATTGCGTTTCGTAGCCAACACGTGACTGTTCGTAGGAATTGTAGACTGTGTTTAGAAGAAAAATTATCAATATTAACTTTTAATAATCAAATAAAATTATTAAATAAAAAGAATGGGATAATGGGCCGATGCCAAATATTTACCTTGTTATTTTAATAATAATATAACATAATAAATCAAGTAAGATATTAATTAATAATACAAATACAACATAAAATATTATAATTTAATTAATAATGCAATTAATCAAGTATCACAATTTAATTAATCATATAACATAACATTTATATGAATCATTAAAAATTTATTTTCAAAGACAAATTTAATTTCGAAGAAAAACTTTAAAACTGGGAGGAAAATGTACAGCTGAAAAAATTAAGACGTAAACAAAAGCAAAAATTCATGAACGTGTGCGTGTAAAAGAACGCGTACAAAACGGAGTAAAACGGATTGAAAAAGACGCGAAACAAATTGTAATTACCATTTAAAACCAGAACCTTCTGACGAAACGGAATTTTACCAAGAAACTTCGAAGTCGGGGAAAACGAAAAACACTGATATTTAACAGTTAAGTAATCTTTTTTTATATAATATATATATATATTTGTGTGTGTGTGTGTGTGTGTGTGTGTGTGTGTGTGTGTGTGTGTGTGTGTGTGTGTGTGTGTGAAAAAGATAAAAAGAAAACTTAGCTGACGCGTTTCGTACTCTGAGGGACTTTATCAAGGCAAATGTAAAGTGCCTCAGAGACCGAAATGCGTCAACTAAGATAAGTTTTCCTTTTGTCTTTTTTCATATTGTCCTTTTACAGATACATTGAATCTTAAAATTTTATTCATATATATATATATATATATATATATATATATATATATATATATATATATACAGTATTTTCTTATCACTTTAAACGTTATTTTTAGTGGATACACATTATTGACTAGACTCTCCATTAATTTATTAAACAGTATATTTATTTATTTTTTGTACACTAGCCTGAATATTCGAGAAATTGTATTTAAAGAAAACGTGCACTCTCCGGTATCCTCAAGCGGTCACCCATCTAAGTACTGACCAAGCTCGACGTTGTTTAACTTCGTAGGACAACCGCTGTTTCAACGTGATACCGCTGTAAGCTCGTGTGTGCACTGAGATTCATATCGTTTGTTTCTTAGGATCGAAAGGTTTAGTTGGAAATTAAATTCTATACCACGGAGCTTGAGAGTAGATTGTTTTCACTAGCCTGCGGGCTAAAATCGCGGCATTGTACTCGTGACCAAAATTAACTGGGTCATAACATAGGTCACTGTATCGTTTTACTTTATAATGATCTATTGTAAATAAACAGGTGTATATAAAACAAATAGACGGTGGAGCATTCAGTTCTTTTGTAAGTCAATATGTCATAGACACACACAAGCACTTGAACACACAAAATTGTACCCTCTCTCTCTCTCTCTCTCTCTCTCTCTCTCACACACACACACACACACACACACACACAAAGATACATACGCACGTGTATTTGTGTTTACGATATGTATAAACAAAATATTTTTTATTTTGTGTGTGTGTGTGTGTTTTCGTTATTTTAGACGATGTATGCTGGAGTCACTGAGATCCGAACACTTGTTGGGATGGGCAAAGATGCCTTCCAAAGGCTAAGCAGAGTATTACGAGACAGAAAAGTTTCGTTGGAAACTACGAAAAGAGTACTGGATTCGCAACGTGATATCTGTCCTCTCTTACGGCAGCGAATATATACATGCCATTCGCAGACAGTTTTATTTCGCTGTATCACAGGTTTTCAGTGCGACTAGATGTCCGAAAGCCTCAAGTCAGGATCGGAACCCGACCTATTCGGTGTCAGTCGGAGTTTCTACCCCTAAGCCATCAGCAGAGAGAAACTGCTAATTCTAGCGTATTGTTTTACGAATATAAACAAAAGACAGTCAACCAGAGTGCTCGTATCCATTTTACCGAAGTGCTTTATGTGTGTGTGTGTGTGTGTGTGTGTGTGTGTATGTGTGTGTGTGTGTGTGTGTGCGTGCGTGCGTGAGAGAGAGAGAGAGAAAGAGAGAGAGAGAGAGAGATAGAGAGAATCGGGATCAAATATAGCTTAGAATCCGATAGAATGATAGGATAATGGACAAATAGGAAAATAGTTACAAGTGTTTACTTACCGTTCATCCGGAAGCTGGGCATTACCTCCTTTTTCTCTCCCACCGGTAAAGCGGTGGTCAGGGCTCAAAGGGTTAATCAAGCAAGAAAAACTTGCTGGTATTGCACCACGTCATAGCGCCCATAAAACTAATAGTAGATTATGACGCAAGGCCGCAATTATGAACCACCCAGCTAACTTCAAACTCACTTCTTCTGTATGTGTTGTGTCCCCTCAGAACGTTGGTGAAAATAGCCCTCCACAATTTCCTGTCCCTCGTAGCTCTTAATTTTTTTTATTTTGCTGTTTCTTTCTCTTCATTTATATATATATATATATATATATATATATATATATATATATATATTCTCGTGCGATCTAATAATGTTTTTCTTTTCAGATGATAAATTATATAAAAACTGTTCGAATGTTCTTTTTATCCGAGCGCTTTCGGCTATACATTTAGCCATTTTCAAGGATTATATTTCAACTGTTAGAATTAGAAATAGTTTGTTATATGTATGTTTTATAAAATGTTTCATTTTTTTTTGTTTCAAAACACGGTCAAGATATTATGTCCATGTTCAAAGTTAATATTATTATGTGTTGGTTTCTTTGTTTTTATTAATAAGGCTTCCATTATTTTTAGCCTTTTTTTTGCATGTGGATGATGCAATTATATATATATATATATATATATATATATATATATATATATATATATATATATATATCAACGAAAGATTTTTATAAGTATGTTTTAGTTCTAAGTAATGTATATCCCCTTACAATACCTCCCAGTACCTGTTCTGCCATGCATTTACACAAGCTCGTTAAGTAGGTTGCTCATGGCTCTCCACAATTTCCTATCATTTGTAGCTCTAAGCAATTCAGATCTCCTTGCAATCAGACCCAGTACCTATTCTGCCACCCATTTACACATGCTTGTTAAGTAGGTTGCTCATGGCTCTCCACAACTTCCTATCCTTTGTAGCTTGAAGCAATGTTTGTCTCTTTACAACCCCTCCCACTCCCTGTTCTGCCATCCATTTAAACAAGTTCGTTAAGTTGATTGATCATGGATCTCCACAACTTCCTATCCTTTATAGCTCTAAGCAATGTATGTCTCATTATAATCCCTCCCAGTCCGTCTTATGCCATCGATTTACACAAGATCGTTGTTCGTTTACTTTCTGGTTACCTCTCTCCATTTTGCTTTCAGTATGTCTAGCGAGTGTCAAAATCTACAAGTCCTCTTTCCTCATTATATTCCCTAGAAATTTCAACTGCCACTTTCTGATTCGAAGTATAAGTGTTCTTTTTCTTCCTATTTTCCCCCGAAACGTCCTTGTTGTTCCCATGCCCAATCCATGGCATTCTCAACATCTTTCTGTTGAACTCTATCTCTTCAAGTCTCCCTACAGTTGTAATAATCTGTGTGACTACTTTCATCATCTAACTGTTTATTACGATACCAGAAAAAAAAAACGGAACGTGCGAGTGGTGTAATGGTTAACGTACTCGGAAACATAACATACGCGCAAATATTGTTAGGGAAGATAATCACACCCGCTAGCTATGGGTTAAATAGTAGGACTTGTATCTGGAAAAATAATCGTTATTCTATAAAACACTGTTAATGCAATATTCACACATAAAATGTAAAAAAATTATATCAAGGTAGCAAAAGCTTTGGGTGGCGGCGAAGTTAGATATTAAATTTTTTATCTGATCCTCTCGTAAAATGAATATTTTTTAATCGGTTATCCTATTTTTTTATTTGAATACACATTTCTTTTGTTTTTCGTTTCTACCTATTCTCTGGAATAAAACATCCCCGTGTCTTCTCTATAAAAAATTTCTTAATTTTTCTCCTGAGCTTTCACCCTTGCTACCTCATAATTTAAGCGTACTACTGGTCTGTTAATTAGGTTTCATTATTTTACTATTGAAATAGCTAGATGTAACCGTAAGTTCTATTTTCATAGTTTCTTTTCTTTCGATTTTGTGGCATTATCGCCTTGCTTGGGATGAAATTTAAAAAATATATGTATAAAAGTTTTAAAGTCTAATGTTTAATTATCTACTTTCAATCTCATTCAGTAACCCTCTACTTTGAGTGGCTCTTAGGCCTTGTATTGGATGAACAACAATAAAACAAATCCCTCATGAAAGGGTTGTTTCTCATAGAAACAGCAGCAATCTTATGATTGGTTTCGTAATAAAGACGTAGGTCCCAGTCGTCAAGAGTCAGTAAAAAGAAGAAAAGAAAAAGAAAAAAAGATTAATCTTTCAAGGAGGAGAGTTCGTCCAAGATATAAGATCGTCACGATCTTTCTACTGCCACATTTTCCCCAAATAATGTCATGCATTAAGCTAGTATTTCGTATACAGCACTCAACACTCACAAGATTGGCGCTGAATAAAATTCTTTGCCCAGATCTCTTCCCTCATCCTTGAGCCCAACATCATAAACTCAATAAATATCAAGGCTAAATCTTGCTCTTCTATGTGCCGTGTCCCTTCTGGACGTGATCGGTCATAGCTCTCCACTATTTCCTATAAGAATATTGTCAACATTAAATCATTAACTTTGGGATTGACAGTGGAGTTGTTTCCAGTTGCCTTCTCTACGAGGATTTTATTGAGACATAATCTCTATTTAGCTGGCCGTTGACACATCAAAAGTTTTTTTCCACCCTTTATAGGATCTTATTTTTCATCTTCCAAGGTTGAATACTTCTCTTCCTAGTCGAGGTAAATTGGAGTCGAGGAGCCGATTTAGTCACCGACCATCCGACAAGGAGAATAAATACAATCTAGTATAATGAATTTTCAAGTTCTATAGCTCTTCCATGTCAGTATACAGGCGTGATATTATTTTATTATAATCTTTTCTTTTTGGATACTGTCACAACGAAATCAAAATGAATGAATATCTAAGAGTAGACAGACTTGCGTTTGATTTTTTTTCCATGTTTAAATTTCTTTACTCGGGTTCTAAATTCTGAAATTTTATTCAGAAAACTAAATAAATTATTGATGAATTTGATATATAATTCTATCTTGAAATCCTTTGACTAACTTTTAGAGAACCCTGTGATAGTAGATTTTAAAAACGATTAGCTTAAGATATTAGGCTCCTCATACATAAAAATACATTTAAATCTTATATCAGTCTATGCATATATATATTTTACATATTATACATATATACATATATATATATATATATTATTTATATATATATATTATTTATATATATATATTATTTATATATATATATAGAGAGAGAGAGCGAAATAAAGAGAGAGAGAGTGCGATGGGTAAGTTGACGTCATTTTATATTTTTAATTTCGTGCTTGCGCGTTGTTTGTTTTTGATTTTGTCGACTTCAAAGCACCATGACGCCATTCTCTCCGCCAGAAATTTGGAAACGCCATGCCGTACTGCTTTCCATTCAGAGTGTCAATCTGAGGATAGTGCAGAGGGTGCGGAAAGAGTTGGATGAGTCTAATGCTGATTACGAAAGTACGGCAGCCCGGAAAAGACACTCTGACGTTTTGATAAGAAGAGAACTCCCGAATTTGTTGGTGAGGGTCTGAGACACAACACGGAGGCCTACATCAAGTGCCTTGAATTAATAGTGCTGCTCTGGGTCAAGAGTGTGCTTGCTGGAAGACCCTATGACTGGAAACAGGCCTCTGAACCATGCCACACAAGAAGGACAAACCCAATCATGGCTGTCAGACAATTACATCTGGCCACCTAACTCTCCAGACTGCAAACCCCTTGATTATTATGTGTGGGGTCCAGCTGAGCGAGCGACTAACAAAACTCGTTGTAACACCAAAGATCAACTGAAGGCAAGGATGATGTCAGCGTTCACCACCTTAAACAAGGAGACCGCCCAGAAGATTTACAGGAGATTCCGAAGTCGTCTGGAGGCCGGGAGTGAAGCCAATGACGATTTTATCGAATAAATTTACTCTTTACTATTTGAAGATATTTTTATGTAATTTTGGTAAATATATCTGTTAAAATGAGATGTCAGTGTTATTTTCATTTTTGCTTAATTCTGACGACATCCATCGCACGAAATATATATATATATATATATATATATATATATATATATATATATATATATATAGAACCTTTTAAGGAATGCACATCCCCCGTTCAGATTTTGGGGGAAAGCCATATCTTCTTAGTTTCGTATCCGAAATGTAAACAAATCAATCTGTAAATATTTAATAGATTCATTTTTAATCCGGCATTTTTATTTCCTTAAGCGATATTTTTACTGGATACTCGTATTTGAGTAAATGTCCATTTTTAAAGAAGTGTTTGTCACGTCTACAGGCCTGCGTGCCCAAGAAAAATTAAGTTCGAACCTGTATAACACTTTGTAGGAGAGACCATTGTCGGATCCAGTGTGATTTAGACAACAATTTATCCACCGGATATATATATATATATATATATATATATATATATATATATATATATATATATATATATCTTCGGCAGAATTGAGTCACTGTCAGTCACTGTGTGTTTATCTAAATCTAAAAATAAACACGCTAAAATTCACCTTCATCCCTGCTGTGCGCCGACGGCTTAGTGGTAGAAGTTCCGACTTACGCCAATTCAGTCGTGATTCGATCCTAGGTAGAGGCAACCGGACGTCTAGCCAGACTGATGAGCTGTGGATGACAAAAATATATATATATGAAGAAATATAGTTTTAGGGTGTGCTATGTTTATGGCATAAAGTGCTCAATATCAGAGATAGAGCGTGTGTACGGGCGGCCTGACGATTGCGTCCAGCATGATAGAGCCTGCCCCCTCTGTGTGTTGACTTTTCATATATATATATATATATATATATATATATATATATATATATATATATATATATATATATATATATATTATAGTAATTCATCGAGTCTAGAATAACCCACAACATAATGAAGAAAGCACTGGAAGGCCGTTTTGTCCTATTTTGGAGACTCATCAGCAGTGCGCATCCCCTACGGAGGTTCGAACTCGATACAATGCAAGCGTCATGTAAATGTGCCAACGGGCCTCGGTGACAAAGATGAATCTGAATAGACTCGATATAGCGCCTTTACTCACAAATTCCACGGTGATACTCATCCAAGTATTCATAACCAAACGGATTAGGCCCCAAGAGCCACCACTTTACTTTAACCGGAACCGCTCCATCGCAGAGCATTAGGATATAGAAGTAATAGAATAAATAGCTGGGTCAAGCCAGAAAACAAACAAGGACAAAACGACCGTCCAGTGCATTCTGTTGAGGATTCTTCTAGACTCGATGAATTACTATAATGATTTGCCTAAATCACCAAAATTCTATAATATATATATATATATATATATATATATATATATATATATATATAATGATTAGCCTAAATCACCAAAATTCTATAATATATATATATATATATATATATATATATATATATTATAGTAAAATTCTATAATATATATATATATATTATAGAATTTTACTATAATATATATATATATATTATAGAATTTTACTATAATATATATATATATATATATATATATATATATATATATATATTATAGAATTTTACTATAATATATATATATATATATATATATATTATAGAATTTTACTATAATATATATATATATATATATATATATATATATATTATAGAATTTTGGTGATTTAGGCAAATCATTATAGTAATTCGATTTACTGAAGAGTCTTATATATATATATATATATATATATATAAGACTCTTCGGTAAATCGAATCGAGTTCTCTCAGTCACTGTGTGTTTATCTAAAAATAAATACGCTTAAATTCACCTTCTTCTCTGCTGTGAGCCAACGGCTCCAGGGTAAAATTTCCGACTGACGCGAATTCAGCCGGTTTTTGATTCTAGCCAGAGGCAACAGGACGTCTAGCCACACTGATGAGCTGTGATACAGCGAAACAGTATGTCTGTGGATGACAATATATATATATATATATATGTATATATATATATATATAGTTACAGTTAAATTCCCAGATCAATTCTGTGGACAAGACAAGATTGGTATAAAATGACTTATTTTTTTATTTCATACCAATCTGTCTGATTTGATTTGATCTGGGAATTTAACTGTATTGTCGACATGGTAAAAAAGAAAAAAAATCTCTTACTATAAAAGTATTTTACATTTACCAGAAAAAAAAGGCTTGGACAGAAGCGTCTATCTTTTTAAATTTGGATTTTTAATGTAATTATAACAACAGAGATATTTCGATTTCATTTTTGCCTTGAAAAAGTCGGAAGACGAAACGCGTCCGCAAAATATTTTTACAAGTGTCATTTTATATATATATATATATATATATATATATATATATATATATATATATATATATATATATATATATATATATGTATATATATATGTATACATATATATATATATACCTCCGGTTGAACTCCCGAGAGAAAGGTTTTTTTTTAAAACAGCGGCTCCTACTGCTATTAGGCATTACTCTTCAACGTATGAATTGATTTCTCGAAGCCCTGTCGTATTTCGTATTGAGAAAAAACGTTAAAATTCCATACCATCCTGCCGTACGACGATGGCCTAGTGGTTAAGTATCTGATTGATGTCAAATAAGCCGGTTTTCAATCCCGGCTTGAAGTAATCGGTGGGGCTAACCGCACTGTGGAACTGTGATGCACCGAAACAGTGTGTATATATAGGAATAACATATGGAGTTAAAATCCACGGTTCGCAGCTTTAACTTTTTTTTAAAAGTACTCTATACAAAGTAGAGCAAATTATTATTACTATATTTTTTATTATAATAGATTACAATAAAAACATTTTACACCGTTACACAAAAACTTTCATGTTTCAGTACTTCCTCGGGCAATAGTAGATAAGTTGTACTATCGCCTGAGGAAGTACATAGTACTATATATGTAATAAAAACTATAATATATATATATATATATATATATATATATATATATATATATATATATATATATATGTATGTATGTATGTATGTATGTATGTATGTATGACAGAGTGATTGTGTGGTTTTAAAACGAAATACCTAATATAAGTTAAACTCTAATGTTATTTTAGTTACGCACAAATCATAAACACATACACTTGAGTGTCTTTGTATGTATGTGTGTCTAGGAGAGTGTGCGTGTGTGTGTGTCTTTGTATGTATGCGTGTCTAGGAGAGAGTGTGTGTGTATGTGTCTTTGTATGTATGCGTGTCTAGGAGTGTGTGTGTGTGTGTCTTTGTATGTATGCGTGTCTAGGAGAGTGTGTGTGTGTCTTTGTATGTATGCGTGTCTAGGAGAGAGTGTGTGTGTGTATGTGTCTTTGTATGTATGCGTGTCTAGGAGTGTGTGTGTGTGTGTGTCTTTGTATGTATGCGTGTCTAGGAGAGTGTGTGTGTTTCTTTGTATGTATGCGTGTCTAGGTGTGTGTGTGTGTGTGAGTGTGTGTGTGTGTGTCTTTGTATGTATGCTTGTCTAGGAGAGTGTGTGTGTGTGTGTGTCTTTGTATGTATGCGTGTCTAGGAGAGAGTGTGTGTGTATGTGTCTTTGTATGTATGCGTGTCTAGGAGTGTGTGTGTCTTTGTATGTATGCGTGTCTAGGAGAGTGTGTGTGTGTCTTTGTATGTATGCGTGTCTAGGAGAGTGTGTGTGTTTCTTTGTATGTATGCGTGTCTAGGTGTGTGTGTGTGTGTGTGTGTGTGTGTGTGTGTGTCTATGACATATTGACTTACAAAAGAACTGAATGCTCCACCGTCTATTTGTTTTATATACACCTGTTTATTTACAATAGATCATTATAAAGTAAAACGATACAGTGACCTATGTTACGTCCCAGTTAATTTTGGTCACGAGTACAAAGTTTCGATTTTAGCCCTGGCACTTGAAAGTGACCTACTCGCAAGCTCCACGGTATAGAATTCAATCTACAACTAAATCTTCCGATTCTAAGAAAGAAATTATAAGAATCCCTTTCGTTCTCTCAATAAATACATACATACATACATACATAAATATTTGAGTATTTCGATAGCAGTCCTTCTTTCATACATGTTTTGTTGAATAACACTGACAACGTACTTTTGTATAGTTATTTATTATATTTTTCTTAGATGCTGTTGTGGTGTCTTCCCTCTAATGAGTCTATTATGGACTCTTCCACTTACTATAATGCAGGGCAAAGTTTCGTCCGGGGAGGTAGACAGTCCCTGAACCCGTTTAGGCGGGTTCAAAGGGAATATTTTTGGCCGAGCCTACGGGCTCGGAGTACCCACTATAAACCGGCCTTGTGCCACATATACCCATGTGGGGGGCTGTTAAATATTAACAGTGATAGACTGTTCTTCCGAAGCTGTAACTGTTCGCCAGTATATTGTGGCCGTATTCATAATTGATTTTATTAAGGGTTGTTTGCTTGGGCTTTTTTTTCACACTATGAGCTTCAATCAATTTGTTATTAATTCGGTAGGTGTGGAAATTTGATTAAGAAAAACACCAACGTTTTCTTTCAAATAATTTTTATTTTCTCAAGTACTTTCAATCTCATCTGAGACCATCTACAGGGATTTAAATTGTCTATGAATGTGTAGACTTATTTCTGTAAATTCAAGACGTTCTTGCTGTTTGTTTTACTGCGCTTAGCAGCGTTCTAATTTAAATTCAAATTCACGAAGTTCGTTCTCAATGCAAGGAGGTAACTTCTTTGTTAATTATTTTTATTATTTTTAATTCATATATATATATATATATATATATATATATATATATATATATATATATATATATATATATATATATAACTTCGCTGCTACAGACTTAACTTTATTTTGGGCTTTAATTCTCTTAAATAAAGGGCTTCTAGGATTTTAAGTTTTGGCTTATTATTTTGAATACAAATGCACACTATTTACATAGTTCGGACTATCGTCCTCATCTTTGTTGCCATATTTATCACAACGTTTCAGCTATTGTACGCTCCGGCCTTCTTCAGGTGGCTGCAATGTCGAACTGGACCCTTTATTTCGCTTGCTGGTGTAGACTCACTGTACCATGTTAGTTAGATCCTGTGACAGGACCCAAAGAGTGTGAGTTCAATACACGTTTAAGGCGACGGAGAACCTGGCGAGGGGAATTAACAGGAGATAACTAATAACTGACATCCATTAGACATGGCACGTGGAACTAGAACAGTCTACCCCAGCGAGCGAAATAAAGGGTTCAGTACGACATTCCAACCACCTGAAGAAGGCCGGAGCGTACAACGGCCGAATGTTGTGATAAATATGGCAACAAAGATGAGGACGATAGTCCGAACAATGTAAGTAGTGTGCATAATACCTCATCTCAGAAATACAGACAAATAATAGAAATGTATTTTCAACTAACATCTGTGAACTCGAGCATGAATGTTCCTTTAAATGCTGTGAGACTGAACTATGCTCCACCAAGTGAAATGTAAGCCTTCTCGTCAACATCATCGTTGTAAATCGACATAATTATCCAAACCACGTGTATGTATATATATATATATATATATATATATATATATATATATATATATATATTCGAATTCGACGTATGAGGGTCAAGGAGATCAGTTCCTAGAAACTGAGAGCCCGACGCCGACACATGAGATTTGATTATAGTGGTAAAGGTTTCGTGCAGGACCATCCACACTTTTTGAAGGGACGAATACAGAGACCTGGTGCACAGAGTGCCACAAGGTTCCCAAACGACCCTCTGCAGGTTTTGAATTCAGAGTTGTTCTTCTCCTAGACCAGTTGCCATCCAAGGCTATAGAACCCAGTCTGTCCTGCTATTTACCCATAGTTGGAGGGAGAAGAAGTGGATTCACACCTTTCCCAAGGGTATTAGCACGTAAGTGAATGTAATGGATTCGACTGGAATCCGATTCCTCAATCCAAGCCGTTATCCATTACTCCGCCTCCTATATATTATCTGTTTATACTCAAATATGGGTATCTATTAAATAATTTAAGCAATAAATTAAAATATGTCGGATTAATAAAAGAAAATTCATTCCTGAAAAATTGTCTTTGTTTAAGTTGATACGATAATGATAATAAGTTGATACGATAATGATAATAAGTTGATACGATAATGATAATAAGTTGATACGATAATGACCAGAGATAATTATTTCGAGAATCGGGAAATTTTGTATTTTTGCTATTATTCTAAAATCCTTGTTTTGCTGACCATTTACACAAACTCGTTCATACAAAATTTCGTAGGAGCGACAAAGGACAGGAACTTGTGGAGAGCCATGATCGCCAACTGAAGTGGAATGTAACAGCCCATAACAGCTTAACCATTCCCATCGTTTTGTTCCGAATAATCCTGTGAGGAACCTCATGGGAAATTCCAACTAGTGGGTTCGCCAGCGACTTAGTGGGTGGGCATAACCTTATTTGCTAAACTTTATGCCACGGGGAGTCAAAATCAAATTCGGACAGCATCTCGTCCCTTCCGCTATCTTCTTTAATGCCAATACCAAAAGACAGACGGCAAAGCTGATAAAACACTCAAAATGGCTGGAGGTTATTTGCATTCTCCCACGACCAAAGTTTTTCTTCCTCGTTCTCAATTCGTATGTCTTGCACTATACAAAAATCAACACGATAGAAAATGATAACCCCCTCCCATATATTCTTCTTTTAAATACTATGTCCCCTTAGTACGTAAGAGATCATGGCTCTCCACAACTTTCTGCCCTTTGTAGCTCTTATTAAGATTTTTCATTTTTGTGCTGTCTCTCCTGACCCTTGTTCTGTCCAGAAGCTTGTTACGTAGTTTATTCGCCACGTACCTCTTCTCCTTTGCCCTCAACATATCCTGTGAATGGCAAATTTTCCCTGCACTTTCCTTACGATTTGCTCGAGAAATGTCCTGTGAGCGTCAAATTTTTCCTCTCCTATATATATATATATATTTTATATATATATATATATATATATATATATATATATATATATATATATATATATATATATATATATATAGGAGAGGCAAAATTATATATATATATATATATTGGGTTGGTGAATAATTATCAAGAGTATTTGTAGGCGAGTTGTTTTTTTAATAAAAATTCTTGTATTTAATAAAAATATTTTTTTATTTTCAGGTTATAAAAATACGCATCGATAATCATACGCTCCGGAATAATCATTTAAAAATGTTATTGTTGAATTATGTTTCTTTTTTCATAATAAATATTGTTTAAAAAACGCCTGATAATTATGCACCAACCCAATATATATATATATATATATGTGTGTGTGTGTGTAGTTTTTTTGATTGAAAGCTTTAACACCGCGCATATATAATATATATAAAAATTGCACATATGTATAAAGACATTTATATATATATATATATATATATTATGTTTAACGTTCTTTTTATAGATACAAGTATTTAAGCAAATGCTCTGTTTTATAATAAACAGTATTAAATAACATTTACCGGCCTGAATGTCCGAGAAATTTTCATAGAGAATTTTCGCTCTCCGACAAATCGAACCTGTATTCTATACGGAACCATCATTTCGCGTGATGTGCCTTAACCGTTCGGCCACAGAGGAGCGTCTGGTTAGCGAGGTCGATTTTACTATCTTTAAACTTAAATCTTCCATGAATCTCTTCTATTCATATCTGCTCTAGCGTATCAAATGTAAACTTGTATCTATAAAAAGAACGTTAAACATAATATATATATAAATGTCTTTAAATAAATTGTTGGACTATGTCCAATTCAAAAATATATATTTATATATATATTTAGTTTTATATACATACACATTTTACACACGCATACATAGATAGATAGATAGATAGATAGATAGATAGATAGATAGATAGATAGATAGATATGAAGTTCACAGTACCATTTCAAAGTTGACTACGGATTTAACAGCGTTTTTACTGCTACAGACTGAATATCTGATATTGTTTTAGGAAAGTGATTACTTATTCTTATTCTTCGTTGTCTACTCTTATGAAATGCCAGTGACAAGACAATGTATCCATCTATTTTGCGACATGATAGAACGGAACGTAGATCGAAGTTGCTTCATGTATTTCCCAAGAGCATGATTTCAGACTGAAGACAAGTAGACCCATGGAATTTAATCATTCCGCTTCCTCTCTAATTACTTTCTGATTTGCAATTACACACTTTGGAAGCGCTTAATTTACTTTTCATAATAGGCTGATCAAAAAGTTCCTTTGGTTTATTAAGTGTTTCGGATTTAAATAACCCACAAAGTGTTGATAAACCGTAAAATTTCAAGATTATCATCCGATATATTCCTCATTCAGAATTGCAGGAATTATAAATAAACATATATATCTTCGTTCGAAAAATTTATTTTAAATTTCTGCAATTAGACCCAATTGCCGCAGAATCAGTCGGCTTTAAAAAAGAAAAAAAAGAAAAAGATACATTTTTAAAATACATTAAGTAGCACCCAAAATATACGACATCAGCGTTTCGTTTTTCACTTAAGGATTCCACATTCTTTGTTTATCTCTAGACATCAACCGTCTTTGTGCAAGCAGAACGACATTTTTCATATTTCTTGAAATTACCCGACTTAAATTAAGTCGGACTCATATTTTTTTCATATTCTTTTGCTGAGAGATGACAGATAAAGTCTGCTTTTGAACTATCACACTTCGTTATTATTGATAATTATATTTTAATATTTTAAAATTTATCAACGATCCCCTTTGAAGAGTGTTGATGGCCATACCAAAATTATGATAATGGTTGCAATTAATACTATAACGATTATTTATTTTACACATTCATGGCCGCATCTACGAATTCCTCTGCATCAACTATTACTATAAAATTCTCGTTGTATTTCCATCAGTAATTGTAAAAGAAAATTTTGAAAAAAAATAATAATAAAAGCTGTATAATTTGCTAGAATTATGGCCACAGGCCCGGAAATATTTTGTTTCCGTAAAAACAGATGTTTTTGTAATTTTTATTTTATTTCTTCCATAATAACGTTTAATCGGATAGATAGCACAAAACTAAGCCTCCCTCAAGGCCATGATGAAACGCAAAATTTGCTGACTCATCATTGTCTCATCTTCGCGCCTCTGTTTATGCATTCGCCATGTTTTGTCAAGGTCATCGTTGTCGTTGACTATAGAAGACATATTTCTGACGCGTTTCTTTTTCATACACACGTCTTTAATATTTTATTTTTTAATTTTTATTTATTTATTTTATGTTGAGCCCGTACTGGAAGATGTCTGTGTTGTGTTGTGCATCTGTGTTGGCAGCTGCCTGTTTACTTGCATTAGGCGTTTGTTTACAAGAAGAATTATCTCTCTGATCTAAGTCTATACAATCTATGAAACAATGCGTAGCGTCAACGTCCTGTAAGCCTTGTGAGTTCGTCTTTCATGACAGCGGACTTTTGGAAATGTTCACATAATAGAGTGAGTGTATGCTGTGGCGCTGGCCAAGTTATTAGAACGTCCGCTATCTGATTATAAGATCTAGGTTCGAAACTGGTCGTTTGTCAGGAAAGTGATATCTTGGGGTTATCGGAATGGGGAGAGATCCCAGTATGCAGCACAATTGGAAGGTGCCTAAAAACCATACCACGAGAAAACATTGTGAGTGAAGCTGGGTAGACGAAACCATTCCTAACCCTTCAATAGTTGTGCTAGCACGAAGTCACAAGCCATCATGACCGAGCGTATTGGCATTGTTCAAACTATTGATCACATCACATGATACGCTCACGCACTGAAACTACCTCTAGTTTCCTAGCCGACGAATGTGCTCGAAAACGTATATATATATATATATATATATATATAGAGAGAGAGAGAGAGAGAGAGAGAGAGAGAAAGAGAGAGAGAGATAATATTAGTTGTAAATATATATATATATATAAATTCCAAAGAGGATAAAATCCAGTTAGAACTCAATGTCCAGGACAGAGTAAGAATATAATATAAAAGGCTCAAACCCTAATATTCCATGGTTATAATTTATTACATTGGAATCGTAATCACGATTCAATTCAACAGACCAACAAATTCAAAAATAAATAGGAAAATATAACTCCGGGTATACAAAACAAAAATTTGTGATTACGATTCCAATGTAATAAATTATAACCATGGAATATTAGGGTTTGAGCCTTTTATATTATATTATATTATATTATATTATATTATATTATGTTATATTATATATATATGTGTGTGTGTGTGTGTGTGGATGTTTATGTGTGCATGTTTGTGTGTGTGTGTGTATGTGTACAGAAGATTTATGAAAACATTCACAATGTGCTGACTGTGTTCGTAAATTAAAACATTATTATTGCTATAAAAATATATATTAAGACAAAAAGAAAATCACTTGAAGCTTCAGATAATTTGCACAATACTTGCCCATTTTACATCAAAGAAACAAATGCCTTGTGCAAGAAAAATCTAATAAAAAAATTAATCACAGTGCCTTGACAGGCATCTTCATTGAAATATATATATATATATATATATATATATATATATATATATATATATATATATATATATATATATATCCATACAAGTATATATATATATATATATATATATATATATATATATATATATACATGTGTGTATACCTGAAATTAACTATACAGTGATTGTTACTGTGACTGTCGAGCCCAAAAATAGAGTTATAAAAAGCCTGAAAATATCTAACATGTTTTCTGAGAAAATAAACTGATATGAACATCCTAGTGTCGATCGCTGTTAATGGGCAAATATTGATACGAACAGGCTGAGATAGATAGATAGATAGATATATAGATAGATAGATAGATAGATAGATAGATAGATAGATGTGAGCAGACTGAGATAAATAGATATGAACAGACTTACATAGATAGATAGATATGAACAGACTTACATAGATAGATAGATAGATAGATATATAGATAGATAGATAGATAGATATGAAGTTTACCGTAGCATTTCAAATTTGACTATGGATTGAACAGCTTTTTTACCGCTGCAGACTGGATATCTGATATTGTGTAACAGAGAGAGGCATACACACACACACACCCACATGAATGCACACACGCAAATATAAATTTTATTGACTGGAAATGGAAATAGTGTGTATATATCAAAGTACAATTTGAGTTAAGATGTTTGTTTACCAATGAGAAACACAATCTCATGGCAGGAGGCGATGTTTTAAACCTGGGTCACTAGTAAACAATAGGGATGGGCGATATACTTGGTTTTGTTTAACAGTATTTGTTTTGATTTAAAAGGTTGAATCAATGTTTAGATATCCCAAAGTATAATTTTGGTGAAGCGAGAAGAACTCGTGATTGAGATAAGGTAAATAATTGGAGAATAGATTTACATGTCAATGGATAGTTTTTGGCACTTTGGAAATCGCATGATTAATTGAGGCTCGTGGTAGCTACGTGCCGATCCGAGGGTCAATTGTGATCAACAGATCCTTTTTCTACATTAACTAGAGATTTTGCTAATAAGCAAGAGTCGGGGAAAAGAGACTATCGTCGAGAAAGTCGCGAGACTGTCGTCGCAGTGAGTCGAGAGATTTGTGGGAGAATTTTGGAGGCGAGAAAGAAGACTGCCCCCTGTTCTGAGAAGTCTGTATGAGACTGGATTATTAGTCCTAAACCTACCCCAGGCGATTAAATACGCGTTTATCACACACAGACCCTCTCTCTCTGTTGGGAATTCGCTGGATGCATCTTGTCTTTTTGTTTTATTTATGTTAAATGTTTTTATTCTCTCTGTAACCTCTGTTCTGATGTTATTTTCTTATATAAACGATATCAATATTTCCCCCATTGTTGTCCGACTTCTGCAAATATTTCTTGTTTTATTTTGCCACAATCTAATCTTCCTAGCGCCAACTCTCACAGCCGTATCCACATCCCCAGTCGACCGTGAACGTATGGACAACACCCCGCTTACTGGATCTAAAAACTAACACAGCGTGGGCAGCGAGCGGGACTTGACCAGTTGACCGGTCGAAATAATCTACGGGTACTCAGGGAGCGTACGGACAGTTACCCCTAAGTTCGGTTCGGACCGAGTGGACACCTCAACCCAAGGAGGAATAGGCCGGAGGTTGAGGGGCTGGGGACGAAGTGTTAGATTGTTTTAGGTTACTTATTCTGATGCTTCTTTGTCTACCCTTATGAAATGCCAGTGACAAGACAATGTATCCATCTATTTTGCGACATGATAAAACAGTGCGTAGATCGAAGTTGCGTCATGCATTTCCCAAGGGCATGATTTCAGACTGAAGACAAGTAGACCCATGGAATTTAATCATTCCGCTTTCTCTCTAATTACTTTCTGATTTGCAATTACACACTTTGGAAGCGCTTAATTTAGTTTTCATAATAGGCTGATCAAAAAGTTCCTTTGGCTTATTAAGTGTTTCGGATTTTAGTAACTCACAAAGTGTTGATAAACCGTAAAATTTCAAGATTATCATCCGATATATTCCTCATTCAGAATTGCAGGAATTATAAATAAACATATATATCTTCGTTCGAAAAATTTATTTTTATTTTAAATTTCTGCAATTAGACCCAATTGACGCAGAATCAGTCGGCTTTAAAAAAAAAAAAAGAAAAAGATACATTTTTAAAATACATTAAGTAGCACGCAAAATATACGACATCAGCGTTTCGTTTTTCACTTAAGGATTCTAAATTCTTTGTTTATCTCTAGACATCAACCGTCTTTGTGCAAGCAGAACGACATTTTTCATATTTCTTGAAATTATCCGACTTAAACTAAGTTGGCCAAATATCGGAATCTCCTATTTTTTTCCTTTTTTCTGATAGATGACAGATAAAGTCCGATTTTAAACTCTCACACTTCGTTTTTATTAGTAAATAAAAGGGCCAAATGCAGGCAAGCTAACTAGTGAACAAAAAATGCACAGAAATAGAGAGCAGTACCAGCAACAAAGGAGATATGCACAAACTAATGAGGAAACTAACAGGAGAGAAGAGATGCTCGTTAACAAGCTGTTTGAAATCAAAGGATGGAACGCTCATATTAGAGAAGAAAAACTTCTTCAACGGTGGAGGCGAGTATATTGGAGAACTCATCCACGACGAAAGAGAAGAACTAGCAATATACAGAACTACCGACGAACGTGGGATTCTGAAACCCGAAGTAAAAGCCACCGTGGCTAAATTGAACATAAACAAAGCGGTAGGGCCAGACGGAATTGTAGCGGAAAGGCTGACAGCCTCAGGTGACTTTGGCATAGACAAGATCACAAAAGTAATAAATGAAATCTACAACTGTGGGGATATACCGGAAATTCTCAGCAGATCTATCTTCATAGCAATGCCTAAGAAACCAGGCGCAAACGAATGTGAACTCCACCGAAGAATCATCCTAATGAGCCACGTAACAAACCTCATCATTCGTATTCTGATGAATAGAGCGCGCAGCAGAATCAGACCAGAGATAGGACAAGAACAGTGCGGGTTCGTTAAGAACACCGGAACAAGGAACGCTATATTCATGCTCAGAATGTTATCAGAAAGAGCAATACAGATGCAGAAGGACATGTATTTATGTTTCATAGACGATGCAAATACGTTCGATAAAGTACGCCACAAGCATCTGTTGGAACTGTTCAGTAACCTGGATATATTCGGGAAAGATATCAGAATAATCAAGAACCTCTACTGGCAGCAAGCAGCATGCATGCGCATAGGGAACGAGTTCAGCGAATATACAAAAATAGAAAGGGGCGTAAGACAAGGATGGGTCTTCTCACCCGACCTGTTCAACCTATACAGCGAGGCAATTCTGAGAGAATTGGAAACCCTACCAGGATTTAGCATTGGCGGCCACAATATTAACAACAGAAGATATGCAGATGACACAGTCCTGATAGCAGACACGGAAAGGAAATGACAAAACCTCTTACAGAGAGTAGCGAAGGAGAGCGAGAAGAAAGGACTAAGCATAAACTATAAAAAGACAGAATGCATGGTCATCAGTAAAAAGATGAGCCCAAAATGCGATTTGCAGGTCGGGGACACTAAAATCAAGTGCGGAAGTTTAAATACCTGGGAAGTGTTTTGACAGAGGACGAGAAGTGCGACACTGAGATCCGTAGAAGTATTGGGATGGCCAGGGGCGTATTCCAAAAGCTGGGCAGAGTATTGCGAGGCAGGGGGATTTCTTTGGTAACAAAGGAAAGAGTACTGAGCTGCTACGTGACATCTGTCCTCCTTTAAGGCAGCGAATGTTGGACTGTCTCCTCAAAGATGAAGAGACTCGAGGCGATGGAGATATGCTGAGGATATCACGGACCGAGCGTGTGAGCAACGATGAGGTCTTGGGGAGGATGCAAACCAGGAGGAGGCAGCTGAAGTTTCTGGGACACGTAAGGACAAAGGTGTGGGAGCTGAAGAATTTAATACTCACAGGTCGAATAGAGGGAAAGAGAGATAAAGGAACGCAACGCATGACATATCTGGCGGGCTTAAGAAAGTTGATGGCAGAACGAGGTCTGGGGAAAATGGCAGAGGGACGAAACTTACTGAGATTTACAAGGGAAAGGGGAAGTGGAGAGCCATGATCACCTACGTCCTGAAAGGACACGGCACATAAAAAGAAGCCGTCCTTCGGTCTTTTACCGTCAGCGTCATATGTACGTAAAAGTTATAAGATTTTAGAAATAATAAAATTATTTTATCTTTATTCGACACCTTAATTCGGCATAATCTTTCTTCATATACGCAACCGATATCCATAGTAAGTTTATAAACATTTTGCGCACAATTTTTATTTTCTTCTAAAATCCCCATCCTTTATAATCCCTTCACATAAAGTCACTCTTAAAAGACTTTAGGGAACCCGAACTATGTAACATTTCGAATACGTCAAAGTATGCGTGCAAGAAAAACAAAAAAAAAATATGAGCAACGTACCGTTCCCCGGTTAAGTTTTATTTTCGGTTTAATTAAACGATATCGATTGCAATTGCGACGAAAAGCGAAATTAAACTTTCATAAAGAATTGTTTTCTTAAACCTTTCGCCCTGTCCAATATTTAAATTTAACTTTAAATGGATTATTTATTTAATTTTCAATCGCATGTAACTACAGTAGTTACTACCTGATACTTAAGGTTGTTTATGATTCGCCGAGATCGGAAAACGAACGAACGAACGGACGGACGGACGGACGGACGGACGGACGGACACACGTACACTATGCTTTACTATATAGAAGATTAGGCTTTAATATTTTAAAATTTATCAACGATCTCCTTGGATGAGTGTTGATCGAAAACTTGGCAGATTTAGAGGAATCATAGCACCTCTTTCTTTAGGGGACCAATTCGAATACGTCTCTACTTGCATACGTGCGTGCGTGCGGTTTGACTTGTTGCAAATTCTTTTTTATGGTTTTCAGTTTGGTTACTCTGTTAACCTATTTCTTGTATTGAATGTTAGCTGTTATGAAACACATAAATATCATTCTTAGTGTGTGTGTGTGTGTGTGTGTGTGTGTGTGTGTGTGTGTGTGTGTGTGATGTTATGGTCTCAATAGGAGAGTAATCTATGTTCACATATGTCTATCTCTGTTCACATTTATCTATCTGTCTATCTATCTCATAGGTCTGTCTATCCTTGTTATAATCTAGAGAGAGTTACTGAATGAGGAATAACAAAAAATGAAATGGCAATCTTTATAACATCAACAAAATACAATACCCGCCAGCAGCGTGAAGTAGGTAAACCACTGCTAGTGGTGGACTACTTAGACAGCATATTACCCCCACTTACAATAGTGTCCAATGTATTTATGAGTGGGACACACCCATTAGTGTTCATCGGTACGGTATACAACAATCTATTTATTTCAGTCTGTTAACATCTATCTATCTATCTATCTATCTATCTATCTATCTATCTATCTATCTATCTATCTATCTCAGTTGGCTCACATCTATCTATCTATCTATCTATCTATTTCAGTTTGCTCACATCTATCTATCTATCTCAGTTTGCTCACATCTATCTATCTATCTATCTCAGTTTGCTCACATCTATCTATCTATCTATCTATCTATCTATCTATCTCAGTTTGCTCACATCTATGTATCTATCTATCTATCTATTTCAGTTTGCTCACATCTATCTATTTATCTATCTCAGTTTGCTCACATCTATCTATCTATCTATCTCAGTTTGCTCACATCTATCTATCTATCTATCTATCTATGTATCTATCTCAGTTTGCTCACATCTATCTATCTATCTATCTATCTCAGTTTGCTCACATCTATCTATCTATCTATCTATCTCAGTCTGTTCATATCTATATTTGCCCATTGACATCGATCGATACTAGGATGTTCATAGCTTATTTTCTCAGAAAACTATATATATATATGTGTGTGTGTGTGTGTGTGTGTGTGTGTGTGTTACGGTCTCAAAAGGGGAGTAACAAACTTGATATTTTGTCAGCTTTAATTTTTATGCAACAATATCAGGTGTATCTAAAAATGATTGCATTAAACCAATCTTCCAAAAGAAGTGTGCCTTCTTAGAAAATCAGTATTTCCATTTCAAGCTTTCAGCTGGGCTCGAACATTGACCTTTGGTGCCTATTTCTACTAATATTAGCTGAGTATAGTTCAAAAGAAAGTTTGGGAATAGTGGATTAATCCGCCAGCTTTGCACGTGGGGAGGGCATTCCTGGGTGTCAAGGTTTTTACTCTGGGATCGGACATCGAACACTACTAGTGTTAATGTATAAGAAACTAGACAAGCCGTATCACTTGTAGGACCCGCGCAGATAATAAAGAATAGGTCGATGTGGGAGATGGTGATTTTCTACTTCCTGAATAAGCAAAGAAAGTTTTAAGAAAAGAAAGAAAGAAAGAAAGAAAAAGAAAGCGCCCCATGACAAGCAGAAGAAAGAAAGAAAGAAAGAAAGGTTGACAAACAAAAGAAAGAAAAAAGAAAGAAAGAAATGACAAAGAAAAGAAAGAAAAAGAAAGAGGCCCATGACAAGCAGAAGAAAGAAAGAAAGGTATGACAAACAGAAGAAAGAAAAAAGAAAGAAAGAAATAAAGAAAGAAATGACAAACAGAAGAAAGAAAAAAAAGAGACCAATGACAAGCAGAAGAAAGAAAGAGAGAAAGAAAGACCAAACAAAGATAGACATGACAAACAGAAGAGAGAAAAAAGAAAGGCTTGACAAACAAAAGAAAGAAACGTATAACGAACAGAAGAAAGAAAGAAAGAAAGAAAGAAAAGTCTTGACAAACAGAAAAAGAAAGACATGACAAGCAGCAGACAGGAAGAAATAAAAAGAAGTAAAAAAGAAAGAAGAAAAGAAAGAAATGACGAACAGAAGCAAGAAAGAAAGAAAGAAAGAAAAAAAGAAAGGAAGAAAGAAAGAAAGAAAGAAAGAAAGAAAGAAAGAAAGAAAGGCATGACAAGCAGAAAAGAAAGAACGAAATATGAAATAAATAAATAAGGAAAGCCATAACAAGTAGAAAAAGAATGAAAATAAAAATAAAATCGAAGACCTGCCGGTGTGAATGCTTGAACTTAAAACTAATTTTTATCGTTTAGATTTAATATATCGTTTTTTTGGGGTTTTTTTTTGTTTTGTTTTTTTTGAGTTGCCAAGCCGGGTCATCATCAAGGTGGCTGTGCGAGTAGTGTAATCATTAGCGTCTCGGAAAGAGTAATCGGCGACCCAAAGTTCGAACTCTGGCCGAGTTCGCCATGTTCACTTTCGCACGAAAACATTCAGAAAGGCATGAATCCATCTAATCCTGCAAATTGTCTTGATACTTGCATTTAGACCATTTGCGCTGATGGGCAACCCGCGAAGTCCTATCGGCGAGCACCTGAAATGGATGTTTTGCGTATGAGCGTTGAATCAGTCTGAAAGTGGGAAGCGCCGCCATCAGGTGTATAAAGGTCGTACGTACATCAAAAGATGGTCATTGAATAGTGCAAATAGTGTACTGAATGACCTTGCATTAGAATCACGTGGATACGTCGGAACAAGTTGCGCAAATTTAACTCGGATAAAAAAGAAGAGAAAGCGGCAGATAAAAGTACAGTGAGAAAAAGGGAGAAAGAGAAATAAAGAGACAGAGACAGAAACAGAGAGAAAAAAAACGGAGAAAATACAATATAAAATATTAATAAAAAAAAAAAACAACCACAAAGCTGTTTAGTGTTTAAATCATTTAGCATTGTTTTAACGAAAAAAACATGTTTTTTTTTTCGCAAGTTTTTATGGACTACTTAGCCTGGTTTTGTAATATACTCAGCAATGTGGCATGACTAAAACTCATGACTGGCGTGATCAAAGGCCACTTTTTGTCTGGTTTCCCTAAACTTCCCTGTAGAGAAACGGGCCACCACCTAACCACGTGTTGCCGCTGTGGTTTCTGTAGCAAATAGGTCTTAACGTGGTGGACTTTGCCAACCGTACGCCTAAACTGTTTTGAATTCAGAATTTAATGGAAACAAAAAGGAAACTTATACTTAACATCAAGAAGAGGCATTTGGAATTTCTAGGGCACATACTGAGGAAAGATGGCTTGGAAAATCTGATACTCACAAGACAGATTGAAGGCAAAAGGGACAGAGTAGAACAACGCTTAACATACTTAATGAATTTGAATAAATGGATGGTGGAATAAGGTTTAGGGGAAATAATAGACAAAATTTATTAAAAGCTACAATGGACAGGAAATTGTGGAGGGCTATGATCGCCTACGTCCTGACGGAAACACGACACATAAAGAAGAAAAAGAATCCGCCTGACATCTACGTCGGTAGGGCAATTCAGCGTGCCAAATTAAAAGCCCAGGTTTTTGTCTTGGGATCGAACAGTGACCTCTAGCACCAGTAAGTTGGTTGGTTGGTTGATTGATTTGTTTAACGACATATCAACTCCTTATGGGTCATTTAATGCCAAAATTTAATTTTCTTGGGGGCTTTGAAATAATAAATATATGATATATGTTATTCTGCTTTCACAATTGAATATATTGTAGCCCCTGCTGTTTGCCTCAGAGTTCTTGATAAGATCCAGAGACGGATATGCAATGTAATTGGCCCCGATCTGTCATCTCGTCTGCAGTGGCTCTCTCACAGACGCGCCGTTACCTCGCTCTGTCTTTTTTACAAATACTTTCACGGTAATTGCTCCGATGAGCTGCTTTCGCTGGTTCCTAGGCCTCATGAATTTAAACGTCCTACGAGGCTGGCATCCCGTTCCCACCCCTTCACCGTTGAAACTGTTAGATGTAGACGTCTCTTCTACTCCAATAGTTTCATGTCTCGCACATCTCGCCTGTGGAACTCCCTTCCTTATTCCTGTTTCCCTGACAAATACAATCTCCAACTATTTAAGTGTAACGTCAATCGACATCTCCGGTTGCCTTGATCTATCCACTTCCCTTCTCCACATCCTTTCACCTTTCATTCCTATCTGCTCTCGCTCCAAATCTTCTGTAACCCCCTTGCCTTGATCGATCCACTATCTTTCTCCACATCCTCTCCTTTACCACTCCTATCTGCTCTTCCTCCAAACCTTCTGTAACCCCTTGCATGCTAGTGGCTTCCAGCCTTGCTTGGGGTGATAAGCTTAAAAAAAAAAAAGATGATACTCTGCTTTTTTACATGTACTTGTTTGTGTGAATAAATTACAAGAGACATTGATATGTGTTTTATGTTTTAGTTTTGTTGACCTTATATTTTGGGATACATTTTGATTTCTTTAAGAAATTGTAGAATATTATATGGATTAATGTCATGAAAGTTCTTTCATGTTAGTTGTTTGGTTGATTTTGTTTAGCGGCATAGCAACCTCCTTGGGTTATTTAATGTCGAAATTGTATGCCTTCAATAATAGCCAAAATGTTACCGTTCGTCATTTTACTATGAATATGTATTGTTGGTAATTTTTATATAAAAATGTATTGCTGGTATTTTTACTATAAAAATGTATTTTTATACTTTCATAGCGTTTTGTTTAGGGGTTCGCTATTTGGACATAGCTGGGACCATAAGGTGCTACCACCCCGGCTCAGGATGAACAGCAGCAATTAAAAGGTGGTTCCACGCTTCCCAAAAACTCCAATCTTCGTGTTAAAGATCTTGCTGCCGGATGTAGTTTATCGTCATACCCACGACCATGCACTGGTAAGAAATACCTAAATTTATCAGACACTAAGCAGGCGATATCATTTTCTTAAGAAACTCTGTGAATAGCCATGATCATCTACGTCCTGAATGGACAAATGACATTCCAATGCTTTTTTCTCCTCAAATGGTTGACCACGAAGGCTAGAGAACCAAGTGTACCCTGCTATTTCACCTATAGCTGGTTATGGGGAATTGATAGATTCATATACATTTCCCAATGATCTCAGCCGAAAAGTTGACCTCGTCTCACTGAATTCTCTTCCTGAGTTTCATACAACATGCACATCAAATGACAACATATCTTATGTTCGCTATCATACCATGATCACACGAGAATACGACACGACAAGAGCAACTAAGGGCCCGTCGACAGATGCTGACGTGAATCTTGTATTTTCTATTCATAGAGCGACCATTAAACAATCGTCTAGCATTCAGGTTCAGAGCTTTCTTCCCTGCCGTTACCTGTGGACGGGGTTCATCAGACGACTTTGAAATGGGGGAAACCTTGTTGCATGCGAAACCTCTCCAATTTTCATAATAACTCGATGGCTGTTATCGGTCATAGGCGCACACAGGTCTTTTTTGGCTATTATTTTCGTACTACAACGGAAGATTATTGGTAAACACATTAAGAAGTTTCCACCGAAAAGAAAATTCATACTATCTATCTATCTATCTATCTATCTATCTATCTATCTCAGCCCTTTAAGTAAGTAAGTATCTATCTATATATCTATCTATCTCAGCCCTTTAAGTAAGTATCTATCTATCTCTCTATCTATCTATCTATCTATCTATCTATCTATCTATCTATCTATCTCAGTCCTTTCAGTATTTATCTATTTATCTATGTATCTATCGCAGTGTTTTCATTATCTATCTATCTATCTATCTATCTATCTATCTATCTATCTATCTATCTATCTATCACAGTCCTTTCGTTACCTACCTATCTATCTATCTATCTATCTATCTATCTATCTCAGTCCTTTTGTTATCTATCTATCTATCTACCAATATATATATATATATATATATATATATATATATATATATATATATATATATATATATTATATGCGCGGTACTTAGTGCAAAGCGCTCAATATCAGTGATAGAGATAACATAATGTATGGTTTGTGATCCTGGATTTGTTTGATGATCTCAAAAGATTGAAAACAAGGGTCACAAAGTCATATCCATACAAATTATATATATATATATATATATATATATATATATATATATATATATATATATATATATATATATATATATATCAGTCTGTTCAAATGTGGCAACCTAACTAATTTTACTGCGTTTTCTTAACCTACAGCACGCTAGTTAACTGTGATTATACTAAGAAAAAACCCGTAGTAGTTGTTTAGTTAGAGCCGTACGTACTTCGCATGGTGTACACATACGGACCCCTAACTACCACCAGTCACGATGAACGGATGTCCCTCGGGGAGGCAAAGTGCCTTGAAAGATTATTGGAACTCGTATATACGATTCATTGGTAAGATAAAATGATCGGCTCCCTATACCGCTCCAGTAAGTACCTGACTCCTCATGCTATCCTCTTCCTTTACAAGAGCCAGATAAGGCCGAAATGAAGTAGTGTTGTTATATTTGGACGGAAGCTGCCGAGACCTCACTCTCCGAGCCCTTGTTGGTAAGAATGTTTTTCCCACCGCCAACCTCTCTCTCACAAGCCTCTCCCTGCTCTACCGGAATGTGCTCTGACGAACTACATTCCTTAGTTACACCAGTTCTAACCTTCATGGCTAAGACCCGCCATGCTACCCGCGTTGGAGCGAACCGCTCCCATTTCCTCCGTAATCCACTGGGGAGAAGTAAGTTCCACTCGAAAAGCTTCTCTCCGCGAACCACTGCTCTGTGGAACCGACTCCCAAGAGGACGTTACCCCGATCACTCCTGTTCAATAGGAAACCGTTATCTTCCCCTAGTATCCACACAAATTGCCTTTTAACGTAACTCTCTATCTCGAGTGACCCCGGGCCTTGTACAGGGGGAACCTTACTGTAAAAAATATATATGCATTATGAGATTCTGTATACTGATATTCGACGGATCAGCACCCAGTAATCGGCGTCATAATACTAAATTCGCTTAAATTCAAAGTTTTTCTTTTCCTAAACTGGCTGCCATCCAAGGCATGAGAACACAGCCTGACCTGCTATTTGAACCATAGCTGGAGGAAGAAGAGATGGTATCATGCCTTTCCTAAAGGTATTAAGCGAAGTGAATGCAACAGACCCAATCGGAAAATAAACTTGGCTCGATAATTACACTGAGGCTAGGAATGAATTTGAAAAAGGATTATAGCCAGATGAGATAAACAGTTCTGAACGGTGGAGTAATGGATAGCGGCTGGGATTGAGGAATCGGAGAGCCGAGTTCGAATTGCAGTCGTATCACATTCACTTACGTGCTAATACCCTTGGGAAAGGTATGAATCCTCTTCTTCTCCCACGAACAGCTATGAGTAATTTGCAGGACAGACTGGGTTCTACAGCCTTGGATGGCAATTGGTCTACCGCAGAAAGAAATGGCAACCTACTCGTCAAGTCATGATCGCCTAAGCGTGTATCACAAATGGCACATAACTGGCTGACATGAACTGGGAAATAATAAAAATGTATTACACTAAGTAACCTGATATTTTTGTTGATTTTTTTTTTTTTAACTACCTTTACCTAGAATTGAACTGCGGATTTTGACTCTATGCAACTATCATAGCCAATAAGCAATACAGAAGTTCGGTCGATTCCAGCAACGTCTAATGAGAAAGTATAAGAAAAATGTATTACATTAATTTTTCAAATGGTATCAGTCTACCTTGAAAAACAGCATTCGATATAATGGCCTTTACCGAGACTTGAACTGCGGTTTTAGGCACTACGCAGCTATCTAAGCCAACAAACAATACATGGCTTTCACCTAGACTCGAATAGATACATATGAAAATAGATAGATTTAAACCATTTCTGATAGATATTATAGACTTTACCAGGTACATATAAACTGACATACTAAATTCTAGTTGACATGAATAGCTATTCACACGGCGACTTTGTCCCTACCGCACAAATACACACAAGTCATTGAATTTACAAACACTCGAGGGGGTGGGACATGAGTACAGACACTCATCTACATACAAATTCAAACATTATTGTCGACTATCGTGATACAATTACACACCTTTACGCCATCTTTGCATCCATTTCCCACGCTTATTCATCTACACAAGGCTGGTCATGTTCGCACACCCCACTGATATATATATATATATATATATATATATATATATATATATATATATATATATATATATATATATATATATATATATATATATATGAATTTACGGACAATAGAATTGTCTCTACGCAAGCATGCCCTTACACGGTTGTCAGAGAATGCACCCACTACTACTCGGCCCACGGACAATCACTAATTCAATCGGTCTGCCGGCAGCTCGAGAACAATTAAGAAAGAGCCATCATCAACAAACGCGCACACACACACGCACACACACACATATATATATATATATATATATATATATATATAGAGAGAGAGAGAGAGAGAGAGAGAGAGATTAAATTATAATAGATTAGACAGATAAATTTAATACAGATTTTATCATATATTAAAATCTTATTGCTTTCTTTTTATATGTGTATCGTACTTTATTAGGTTGTCCTAATAATAAAAAAGAAAAAAGCCAACACTTAACATAGGTACCTCCATGAGATCGCTAAAAAAGAGCATAGCATGACAAAAAAGACGTCAAACTTGACGAAAACAAAACTTTATCATCTAAATGTTCATGTTATTATTAAGAGGAAAGATCAAAGTATTTTGGGGGTATTTTTTTACATTTTTTAATCGTTCCTAGCACGTCCGAAATTTTCGTTAAAAATCTCGTTTTTTTTTAGTCAGCAAAATTAACAGATAATCAATCATGGCATCCATTTTTTTCCATTTTATAAAAAAATGAAAATCTCAGTTTGAAATTCTTTTAAAAATCAATTATCATTTTTTCAAAACTTATTTTAAGAAAATCAGAAATTATAATGTTTATTTAAAATATTTTGAACCAAGCTTAACTTAGCTTCTGCGCCGAAAAGATGTAATTTGAAAATAAAACAAAGCAAGTTATAACCTTTCGCGTCACTTCACAAGTGTTGAATGACGTATTGACGCATTACGTGAGGATAATTTGTTCTACGGATGGAGAAAAGTGAAGTTATTTAGATTTAAGTGAACAAATTATTTACCTCGTTATTTTTAAGGAAAACTTTCAGCGCTCTAAATTTTTTTTGTAGTTAGCTTTCACCTCTACGTTTACGATGGTTTATGGAAAATATATTATAAAGAAATTAAAATAAAACTGTTAAGAATGAGATTAAATTTCATGAGAAACGTATCTAATTAATTTATAGGTACCTTTCTTATGAAATTTCATCAGAAGTGTACATAAAATACTCTAATTTTATGTACATTTATTACATTTTACTGTGTTATTTGTATTTCCATTCATTTTATTATTAATTTTCATATTTCATTTATTGAGAAAATGTCATAACTGAGATTAATATAAAAATAAGATCATATAAATTTCATAAGATGATACTGATACTTGTAGGTACCCTTCTCAGTTGAAATTGAAAAATCAAATTAACTCTTCCACACTTGTTTCACAAAAGTAAAAGCCTTAACAGCGGAGAACAGTTCTTAACTCAAATAAAACATCTTAATTGTATTCTGGTTGGTCTTCCGTACTTTATAATTACAGCCCGATTATAAACACAAAATTACATTTCTTAATTACTGCAGATCTTCTGATTAGTCAAAACGATACAATTTACAACGCGCTAAAAAGACCTATCTCATAAGGACACTTAGGAAAGCAGATGCGGCTTTTAACTAATTTTATAATACTTTAACAACTTAAATGTAAAAATCTATGTTAATTAAAGAAATAAGAAATAATTATATTAAAAAATCATTTTTCATCGAAAAAGTTTTTTGCTTTCAGAAAATATTGTCCATATTCATAAAAACAACAGAAAGCAAATAAAAGCATTTGAAATTAAATAATATTTTTGTTTTATTGAGTTTTGTATGTTACAATTCAGAGCTGATTTTCAGGTGTGGGTGGTTCAATTAAAAACAAAAAAACATGATTTGCATTCCTCAAATCCTTGTGCTTTTAACTATTGTAATCACTAGACTGGATTCGATCTAATTTCTAGTGTTTTAATAAAATTAGTTATGGGGTGGGCAATAAATATAAAAGAAATATTTCTGCCATGACTTTAATAAAAACAAAACATTTATAATAATTTTGATCATCTGTGTATAGTTTCTGAAAGTTTCAGTAACATCCGACATTTATTTTTATTTTTGCAAGATTTTCCAAATTAATGTGTCATACAAAAAAAAACGTGCTAAAAATTGTATATATTATTTTACTAGTTCCGGTGATACAAAGAGAAACAAGGATTTTTAATCAAAATTTAGAAAGTTCTAAAAAGAAGAAATTTTTTTTTTAAATAATTAAAAAAAACTTTGGTCTTTCCTCTTAATAATACCATAAGTATTTAGACGATGAAATTTTGTTTTCGTCAAGGTTGGCGTCTTTTTCATCATACTATGCTCTTTTTTTAGCGATCTCATGAAGGTATCCAACTTAACAATATTAACTACGAACAAGGCCACAATATGTTAATCGTGTTCGGAAAATAAAACATCTCTATAACACTAAAAACATATAAATAACGAACACACTCAATTAAACTGAAAGAAGAAAATCTTCTTTGATAATGGCTAAAAGTATAGCCGAAAGGGCTCGGAATTATAGAACATTGGGACAGTTTCTACACACTCTATGTCAAAAAAAGAAAACACTTGTACGAACACAAGAAAAATTAAATAAAAAGCTTAATCGTAGTATCTTGTCTGTAGTTTTTAATGAAACATGCATAAATGAAGGATTGATGCCTAAATACACAATATATATATATATATGTATTTTAAGACATTTTTTATGGTTATACGATCTTTTTATAAATACAAATATTTAAGTAAATGCTCTGTTTATAATAAACAGTATTAACAACATGTACGAGAAATTTTCATAGAAAATGTTTATACGTTCTTTTTATAAAAAAAGTGTCATAAAAAATAATTGTCGGACTTTGTCCATTTCATAATGTGAAACGTCATTTGTTTACATCTGGATACGCATTGAGCAGATATGAATGTATGAGAGAAATTCATGACGAATTGTGTTTAAAAGAAGTAAAATCAACGTTGCTAACCGAACCCTCCTCTGTGGCCCAATCGGTTAAGGCACGTCAGGCTATATGATGCTTCCGTATAGGATACAGGTTCGACTCCTGTCGGAGGACGCATATTTTCTATAAAAATTTCTCGGACATTCAGGCCGGTAAATGTTGTTAATACTGTTTATTATAAACAGAGCATTTACTTAAATATTTGTATCTATAAAAAGAACGTATAAACATAAAAAATCTCTTAAAAAATAATTGTCGGACTTTGTCCATTTCATAATATATATATATATATGTGTGTGTGTGTGTGTTTTTGTGTGTGTAAGTGTAAGATAGATAGGTTGGTTAATAAAGCAAGTACAAGCGAAAGGGTACCAATATAATCAGTACGAAAAACATTTATTAAATATTATTAACCATATGACGGAAATGAAGCACGGAAAAATGTTTTTATGTCCGCAATTTCCGGGCACGGCTGTGTCCTTCAACAACGGATCGAGAAATAAACAGAAATGGGAATTGGTCACCGACAGATATTTTTGTAGACGGTGTGTTTTCTGGTGGAAATCACATTATTAGCAAAAACCCGATCTCTGTCTGATTCCTGATATATATATATATATATATATATATATATATATATATATATATATATATATATATATATATATACGCGTTATTTTTATGGGTCCGACTTATTTAAGTAAATGCTATGTTTTAATTAAATAGTATTATTTACATTTACCGGCCTGAATGTTCCAGAAATTTCGTAGAAAATATTCTTTCTCTGACAGGAATCGAAACTGTATTTCTCTACGGAAACCGTTATTTGACATGAGGTGCTGCACCATTCAGCTACAGAGAAGCGTCTGGTAATAAAATCTAATTACTTTTTAAAACACACAATCTTTGTCTATTTTCTTGATATATGTGCACGAAACGTATCTTAACGTATACAATAAACAGAAAAATATATTAAATAATTGTCGGACATAATCCATTTTCATTATATACATATATATATATATATATATATATATATATATATATATATATATATATATATAAGATCCAAACAATTTACCTCATACAGATGATCATTTCGTCCGTGGGAAAGTAGTTTTTCCCTGGTCTTATCAATGCAAATACATTTTTTTAGTAAATGTATTTGCATGGATAAGTTCAGGGAAAACTACATTCACATCGATGTTTGGATCTTATTAATTGTAATTTACTTATATGCTGTACAATAAAAATTATATTGAGCTCTTGTTTGTGGATTACTTTTAATATTAATAGGATATACTTGCATTACTTATCTACTTATCTCAGCTGAGTCTAGTGATCCTATTGTGATGACAATATATATATATATATATATATATATATATATATATTATCATCACAATAGGATCACTTAAATTTAACAGTAAAAAAAAAAAATATATATATATATATTGTCATCACAATAGGATCACTAGACTCAGCTGAGTCTTCTGATCTCATAGGTCTTTTTATATTATACAACCTTACAGCGCCCCGTGATATTTATTTAACTCTCATTGGTTTATACAGGGACGATGGTCTTATGGTTATTAGAAACTCTACTAACTTCAAAATAGATAAAAATTAGAAAAGTATTATATAAATAATTTAAAAGCATGGGTTTAAAAATTACCGTTAGCACTAAACAAAAACAAGTTAACTTCCTTGATGTAACATTAGATTTAAAGGAAAAATACATTCACACCTTATAAAAAACTCAATACCAATCCTGTATATATACACCCTAAATCAAATCACCCCCCATCTATAATTAAACATATACCTTTATCTATCCGAAAAAGAATAAGTACAAATTCAGCAAATGACAAGATTTTCGATGATCATATTAATTTCTATAATAAAGCTCTAAAAGATAGTGGCTACAAAACCCCAAAACTAAATTATATTAAAAATGCAAATAGTAAGCATAGAAAAAACAGAAGTAGAAAAATAATTTGGTATACACCCCCATACAACCAAATGGTAAAGAACAAATTAGGACAAAAATTCCTCGCATTAATAGTCAAGCATTTTCCCAGTGAAAGTAAACTAAGTACTATTTTCAATAAAAATAAACTAAAATTAATTTATAGCTGTACTGATAACTTAGAAAAAATTATTAAGAAACATAATGCTAATATCTTGAATAAACACTTATACCAGAACCAAAAAATTTTGGACAATGGAAAAATAAAAAAACGTTGATGAGGATAAACAAAAATTATGTAATTGTAGAAACCCTCAAAAATGTTCTCTACAAAATCAATGTTGCACGGAATCATTAGTATACCAATGCAATATATCTTCTATTGAAAATCCTGAAAACATAAAAAATATATATAGCCATGAGTTCAAAAATAGTTTCAACCAACATCAAAGTTCGTTTAGGATAAATAAATATAAAAATCAAACATCTCTCTCAAAGTACTTCTGGCACCTAAAAGAATCCAATAAAACACCTACAGTAAAATGGAAGTTAATAAGGAAAGCTAGAATATGTAGGTCATTAAATGACCCATGTCCTTTGTGCATACATGAGAAACTATATATTACTAAGTTTATAAAAAATAAAAATTTACTGAATCAGAGAAATGAAATAGCTATTTTGTGCCGTCATTGTCAAAAATTTTCTTTAAACAATATTTAAAAATTAAATTTTAAAAAATGAGACCTGGTAATATACATACTTATATTTGATGTGAAATAATAATGTTATATACTGTAAGTAATTGTATTACATTTATTTGTTTTATAAAAAAAATATAGTCGATTAAATTTAACAGTAAAAATATTTCTGATTTTTGAATTGGTTTTAAAATTGTAATTAAATAAAACGGATTCTAACCTAAACATCTTTTAAAATTGTAGTTAGATAAAACGTATTCTAACCTTAACACATCTCTCAAAGTACTTCAAACACTTAAAAGAATCCAATAAAACACCTAAAGTTAAATGAAATTAATATGAAAATTTATAATATGTAGGTCATTAAATGACCCATGTCCTTTGTACATACATGAGAAAAATATATATTACTAAGTTTATAAAAATAAAAGTTTACTGAATCAGTGAAATAATTTAGCTATCTTTGCCGTCAGTGTCATAAATTTTACTTAAATAATATTTATATATTAAAAAAAATGTAACCTGGTAATATACATACTCATACTTGATATGAAAAAATAATTTTACATACTGTAATTAATTCTAATACATTTACTTGATTTTAAAAAGAAATATAATCTATTAAAAATTAAAAGTGAAGATTTTTTAGAATTGTAGTTAAATAAAACATATTCTAGCCTAAACATCCCTAAAAAATCTTTAAGTATACAAATAGAAAAAATACCGTAAGAATTTTTTGCCGTTAATAAATTTTTTTATAAAAAACCCAGACGACATGCATTTAGCGGATGTCAGAATTTGTTGAAAAATACATCCTTTACCCATCCCTAAACATAACCCCTCTTTCGAATGTAACTATTAACTGATACAACGAAAATTGAAATTGAATACGCTACTACCCCTTGTCTGGATGAGTGGATTTCTCTGTATGCTTGGAAACACTCAATTATGAATCTTTGCCGTGCCTTTAAAACTGTAAATTTAAAAATAAGTTACTCCAAAATTCGCTTGAGGATGAAATGGAACTAATGTCTTTAATTTAATTACAAAATTAAATTCGAAGCTTTTAGCTTCCATTTCTGAAACATGGTTATTACTGTGTAGCGAAAAAACCATATTTAAATCAGTTAATTTATAATATTAATGCTCTGTAAATTTACATTGAGCACTATTGTGTAAAAATAAAAATATCTATAACACCGGATTATATATCTTACTGTTCTTTCTTTTTATTTATATATACCTATATTGTCATCTATCTATCCCACCTGAAGTGGTGTAATTCGGGTATTCTACGACTAAGCTGTTGGCGGACGGCAGGGATGAAAGTGAATTTAAGCGTATTTATTTTTAGATAAACACACAGTGACTGAGAGAACTCGATTCGATTAACCGAAGAGTCTTGCATTATTAGCCGTAATAGTCACTGTTTACAAACCCACGCTTCCCCCCCAGAGAGCTCAACTGAAATAAATTTTTCAGGAGCATATATATATATATATATATATATATATATATATATATATATATATATACATACATATATGTATATATATATATATATATATATATATATATATATATATATATATATATAGATAGATAGGTAGATAGATAGATAGATAGATAGATAGATAGATAGATAGATAGATAGCCATTATCAATTCGTCAGAAATATTCTAGCATGACACATCATGTTACTCCAGCGATCGGATAAGTTGATTTAAATATATATATATATATATATATATATATATATATATATATAGATAGATAGATAGATAGATAGATAGATATTCATACATGTTTCATTAAATAATATAGATAAGTGTTGTCTATATATTTTATGTAAGTTCTTTTCATATCGTCTGATAAGTTTAATAACATTATCATTAAACAATGAAAGAAAATCACAATATTGATACATATTTTTTAATCCAATCTAAGCTTTCGGCTTACATAATCTATTATCAAAGATGACAATTACACAATATATTAAGCAATACACGAACAAGAAATTGATGATAGTCTGTTTTTGTTTACATGGATGATTTCCAAGCAACGATAAACACGTGCATATAAGACGCTGAAAGCGAAAATCGCACAACAGCTCATGACGTTACACATGACCACGCGAGAGTGAATCCGATGAGTATTGAGTATGGAAAGCCGTTGGTATGAACCAATGGCTTCTGTTACTAATTATAGGCATTTAAGGATATTTGTGGAGATTTCATAGTTTATTTTGTTCAGGTTAGGTTTCAACTGTTTTATGTATATAGCTTCAAGAATTTTTAGTTTTTGTTTATTGTTTTCATGTTTAAGTATAGTTGTGTTTTCGACGAGGATTTTCCGGAATTGTGTATGCGGCCAGGCATGTTGTTTTAAATGCCTAAAAATGTTAGAGTTATCATTCAAATGTAGTGTCAAGCGTCGTGAAAGCGAGTTTTAAGATATACTATATTTATGGACAAAAGTGCTCAAAATCAAGGAGAGAGCGTATATATATATATATATATATATATATATATATATATATATATATATATATGTGTGTGTGTGTGTGTGTGTGTGTGTGTGTGTGTGTGTCTGTGTGTCTGTGTGTGTGTATTCTTATCTATCTATCTATCTATTTATTATATTGTGTTTATATGTGTCTGGAAAGAAATCAGCTAAGGTAGAACCGAGGCTGAATGGTTTGAAAATGCGTCTAGAATCAGTTTATCGTTCTCCTATCCGACATTATGTCATTTATAGTGCATTTCAGAGTGTACTCTAATGAAGGATCTCAACTTTAAAAGGCAGCATATTCGCTATTGCTTTATGTATACATTCTGAAAGAGTAGTAGTATTATAGGGACTTTAAAAAAAACATTTGTGCTTTGTATAAGGATGCAGTAAATGCCCGAGCATGCCACTTGTGATTTAAAAGGCTTAAAATGGAGATTGAGCTATATCCAACAATCCTCGCCACGGAGGACGACCCTCTGTGAAAGAAGAACATTTGAAAGTTACTGTGAAATAAGTCATTCTTTTCTGAACGCCTATTGATGGCAAAAATCACTTACACTACTATTACTAATACGATGACCTTCATCATCGGTTCTTCCTACCCACCATCCGCGTTTTTCTTTTTCTTTTTCTTTTTATCTCTAGAAAAATATTTACTTCTGAATTGCTAATGGATTAACTCATTAAGGTATTGAAATTTGCATTCATCTGTCATCCATCCGCCAAATAAAACGAAAAGTGAACAAAACAGGAGACTAAAAAAAATATAAATGTTGCCAAAAGACAAAACTAAATCAAAATGCATCCCGCTGTACGAATACGACTCTTGTTGGAATGATTTCTAAATTGAGATCCCTTTTTAAATTAATTCTTTTTTTAAAAATCTAAATAGCTAGAATAATGTAATAATCATGGGGGATTTCTCATCTTCAGTAACTTCGTAAACATCACTTTTCCGTTCGCTCCAATCTCCCTGTCTTTTGCTAACTCACGAAGGTGCTGCCTGCTTTCTAAGCTCTTCAAAGATTTTACCGGTTCTAATGGAATTTTCTTAATTGTTCTTTTAATGTCGTTGTTCAATACGTATGCTATGTTTGTTCGTCCAATATCTATAGATGTTATTCTTCCATTTGGAGTGGAGGGATACTATATTATTTATTACTCGAAGTAAAATTTAACTTTTTTTATGAAAGAGAATGTAATTTTTTAATGTATTTCGATTCGTAATTAATATTAATGCTTTTGTTTATTATTGGCTATTATATATTATAGTATATTAATTTAGTATAGTCGATTTCTTTACAAGATTTTTAGGATAGGTTCATATGATTATAATATGTATTTTTTCTTCAAAATCTATTGCTGTTATTTTTACTATAAAAATCTATTTTTATTCTTTCATGGTGTTTTGATCAGTTAATAATGACAGTAAACGTGTATGAGTGCGCCAGGTAGGTTCTTGCTTATCCCACTACTGAAAATCCACAGCGAATGGTGGGGATTATGTTGAAAAGTAGTTTTTATAGCTGAAAACTTGCTCTGTGCAAGGTACTATTATACTCTATTTATTGAAGTTTCTCCTCCACAACCGGTAAGTAACTACAGGTACAGTTACAGAATAAACCACAAATTAAAAAAAAAATACACAAATATATCTGAACAGGCATTTGCAGTAGGGATTATCCTGCAGCTCAAACGGACGGGTCTACTTGGAAACGAGTAGCCAACAATCATAGATAGATAGATAGATAGATAGATAGATAGATAGATAGATCAGTTTCTGTGTGTGTATAAGTGTGTACGTATGCGTGTAAAATATTTTCAGATAGAGTGTATCTATACAGAAACAAAAGAAATAAGAAAACAAGAATAAAAACTATTTTTAACCGTCTCATTCCGTTCTCTAAGGTACTTTATCAAGTCAAATGTAGGATTTATTTTTTGCACGTGTTTATATACAGGGGCAAGGATTCCACGGGTTTATCAATGCTTTTAAATTGGATAACGTTCATAAATATTCACATATATATATATATATATATATATATATATATATATATATATATATATATATATATATATATATATATATATATATATGAACATTTCTCAGAGTTAACCTGTAGATAAAACAATCTTTATAAATATAAATGACAATAGGAAAACACTATTAATTGCTGACGCGTTTCGTCCAATGTGGACTTTGTCAAAGCAAAAAACGAAATGTCTCTGTCTTTTGTTTTTATTAATTTCCTTGTTTAATTAAATTCATTTCATATATATAATGCATAACTAACATTAATAATAAAAAAAAACAAATTCATACATCGGGCACATATACACCAGACGAGTGTATATGTGCCGTAGGTTCACCTCTCACCTATCAAAACTCATTGCACTATATATATATATATATATATATATATATATATATATATATATATATATATATATATATATATATATATATATATGTATGTATGTATGTATGTATTTATATAAAAGAATTCCATTCAATTTGGTGCGGCATGTATATTTATATATATACATGTAATATATATATATGTAAATCATACCAACGCCAAACACACACACACACACACACACACACACACACACACATACATATATATATATATATATATATATATATATATATATATATATATATATGTAAACCATACGTTATTAGAATGGATAATTTGTATTTGAAATGGGAACATCATTTCTATACAACCTGTATTACGTCTATCGGCCTGCGCTTTCGAGAAATCTTATTTAAAAATGCGCAGGTCGATATGCGTAATATACACGTAAAAAATGAAGGGAAATAACTTTCATATCTGATTGGTACTTTTCTTTACTTTTATGAATGCGTGACAAGTTAGCTGGTCTGTTTCAGAGAATGATATCATGTTGAAAACAGATCGAGATCGGAAACTGCTTGTATATTTTTATAGAAAATAAAATATGAATAAAAAACGATCAAAATATAAGTGCATGGTGTGTCCCCCCCCCCCACAAAACATTACTCACTTTCTTTTTAGTTTCGTCGTAAGTTTGAATATTTATAAGCATACATTTAATTTCACTTAATAATTAATTTGAACCAGTAACGTTCTTCGTAAGTCAATAATCATTGATAGTTCTTAATTGTAACCATTAATCTTGTTTGCAAATCAATAAACACTGCGTTTATTGTCATGTAAATAGTAAGTGCATTATTGTACACACCCTGTATTAAATTAAATAAATAAAATATAATACTTCCTCGCCAGTTATTTTTGGAAAAACGTCTCATTTTCAGACGATTTCTTTAATTTGTTTTTAATATAGTAATGAAGAAACTGAGACACCTTGAAGTACACGGGCGGTGTCTACGACCTCTACCAGACGTATGAGTTGACAATTGGACTCGTTTCCTGATCAGAAAGGCATAAAAGGAATCGAGATCGACGTAGAAACACGTCTGTAGCTGGTTTTAGAACGTTACACTTTCGGTAAAAAACGTATATACACGTAGGGGTTAATAGAGAAAACTCCGGAGGTCAACGCAAGCGTCCGCCAAGGGTCACTTCATGGACCGACCCTCTTTCCGATTGACATAAATGATCTGCCTAAGAATATACTCAGATCATTTGTAATCATCTATACCGATGATACAACGATATATGGTTTTCACCTTTAAAACTATTGACGATCAGAGATTGGCAGCTGACGTCTCTTCCGATCGAGCACAATGGGAAAAAATTGCCTGGTTACATTTAATGCCTCGAAAACCGAACTAGTTACATTCCATCACCGCCGCTCGAGCCCCTAACTAGCGCCAGTCACGATAAACAGATGTTCCCTCGAGGAGTCACCATGCCTTAAGAGAATATTGGGCTCAAACTCACACTCGACCTCATGTGGAAATCTTATATGCGATCTATTGCGAAAGATGCAGCTAAAATGATCGGCTCTCTGTACAGCCGCAGTAAATACCTGACTCCTCATTTATCTAAATCATAAATTCACTTCCAAGTCTTTTTTCATTTAAGCATATTTTGGGGATTTGCAATGAAATGTTAAGGAATATATTTTAATTATTAGGTTGGTGCAAAAATAATGTCGTTTTCTCACATGAAGTTGAACGTCAAAAAACGACATTATTTTTGCACCAACCTAATAAAATAAAGTCACTGTGGCGTATATTTATAAAGAAAAAACGTTTGTTAAAATAAATTTAAGCGTCTAAGGATATTTTTTTCTTTTTCTTTCAGATTTAACAACTTAAGTCTTTGGCAGTTTCAACCATAGAAAGATTAACAAACAAACGTGTTAAAAGTTATCAAAGCCTATTACGAAAAAGGACGTTCAAACAGAAATGCATTTCGCATACTACGCGATTTTTTTGGTCAACATAATCGACCAACCGAGAGTGCAATTGGAAAAATTGTTTCTAAATTCAAACAAACTGGATCAGTGGCAGATGTGAAAACACCATTGCGTGCTCGTTTACGCCGTACAGCTGAAAACATTGCTGCAGTTCACGAGAATGTGGCCGAAAATCCAGATGCCTCTATTCGTCATCTCACGCGCGGGGATTGAACCTCTCCTCAACAACGTTACATCGAATTTTGACAAAAGATTTGTCTCTACAGGCTTACAAAATTCAATTGACACAAAAAGAACATAATATATACGGTGTTCCAATGACTTGGACCGATTTTAAATGTGAATTAAGTTTAAGCGTCTAATGATATTTTTTTTTCTTTTTCTTTCAGATTTAACAACTTAAGTCTTTAGCAATTTCAACCATGGAAAGATTAACAATCAAACAACGTGTTAAAATTATCGGAGCCTATTACGAAAATGGACGTTCAAATTTATAAATATGCGGCCCAATGTTTCCGCTAGCAAAAAATGAAAAACCAAACAGTGACCTTTTGTGGATGCAGTGGCTTTTCAACAATCTTCCTTTGATTTCCATCAGCCCAAATGCGACAATTCTGCTTATTAACAAATCCACCAACATGAAAATGGGCTTCATCACTAAAGAGGATTTTTTGCGAAAAATCTTCATCGGCTTGTCTTTGTTCGTGTCTCCAATTGACGAATTTACGGCGCCCCAAAGGGTCAGCGGGGTTCAGTTGTTGTGTCAATTGTCAAAGTTCCACCGACCCAGTTTGTTTGAGTTTACGAACAATTTTTTTTCAATTACACTCTTGAAACTTTAACACGTAAAGACTTAAGCTGTTAAATCTGAAAGAAAAAAAATCCTTAAACGTTTAAACTTAATTCACATTTAAAATCGGTCCAAGTTACTGGAACGCCCTTTACTTATTTCTGAAGTTGAAATTTCTAGGGCAAATAATGAAGAAAGAAGACTTGGAAAATTTGGTACTCTCGGGACAGATTAAAGGCAAGAGAGACGGAGGAAAACAACGCATAACCTACCAAGCGAAATGGATGACGGAACAAGGTCTAGGAGAGACGACAAAATTTATTAAGAGGTAATTAAGCGGAAATTGTGGAGAGCCATAGTCGCCTACGTCCTGAAAGAATATGGCACATAAAAGAAGAAGAAGAAAAAAAAGATATGGTAGTTCTTCACATGCTAGCATATGCGCTGATTCCTTTAGACGTCTGATTTCCCAGTGTTCTCCCCTGTCTAGCGTTTTTAATTAATTCCGCAGAGTTTCGTAACCGCCCTTTTTATACTTTCTAAAGCAGGGATGGGCAGACTACGGGCCGTAGGTTACGTGCGCCCCCCCCACTTGATAATTTTATGCGGCCCGAGGAGCACAACAAACATTAGTTTGTAAATGTCCATTAAAAGATATTGGTTGCGCAAAATAGCAATCTATTCAAAACACGAACAAAGAGAACAAACGCCGAAACTGTTTATACTTAATACTGAATCCCAGATCTCAGGAAACTTACTTCATAAAAAAAAATCTACATAACACGTTACATATAACCATAGGCAAGCGGATCACACCGTCACACACCGTGGCGATGTCAATGTCTAATGATCAACACAGTGTAAATAAGTGGTTCCCAATTTTTTTTTCTCTGGGTCGCATTTTCGGAATTAAAATTCACTCGCGTCTCAGCAAAGATTTATGTGATAAAAAAAAGTACATTTAATAAAAAAAGAGAGTTTTAAAGGGAGATAACCGCGGATACGGAGTCAGAACATTATCATTGATAACTCTCTCCTCCAATTTGCGGACACGGGTTACTATATTCTTAATACTTGATATAATGCAAAAATATCACAATGATAAAATAGGTCAGTAATTATTTATAACTATTTAGACCGGGGCACGTGCATGCAATTACAAGTAACCCATAATAATATTCTAAATTATGAAATCCTATTTATTTTTTGCATATGGATTTTTTGAAATTGTTTCTAAACCGTTGATTGTCGTTCAATCATTCCGCCTCACCTGCTATCCTCTCTCACCTCACCTGCCAACCTCTCTCTCCTCAGCTGCTATCCTCTCTCGCCTCACCTGCTATCCTCTTTCACCTCACCTGCTAACCTCTCTCACCTCACCTGCTAACCTCTCTCGCCTCACCTGCTATCCTCTCTCGACTCACCTGCTATTCTCTCTCGCCTCACCTGCTATCCTCTCTCACCTCACCTGCTAACCTCTCTCGCCTAACCTGCTATCCTCTCTCGCCTCACCTGCTAACCTCTCTCACCTCACCTGCTAACCTCTCTCACCTCACCTGCTATCCCCTCTCGCCTCACTTGCTATCCTCTCTCGCCTCATTTACGAGGCGAACCGCGCCGTTTGGGAACCACTGGTGCAAACTCACATAGGGGTTTACGTGGAGATGATCGTATGACGTCATTTCTTCTCTTCGATATAAATATCTCACGAGATTTATCCAGAATTTCTTATTATTGTAAAGAACTTTTCTCTGCGGCAGAAATCTTATTAATAATAATAAAGGTTTTAAATATAAAACCAATTTCTCATAACTCGTGCAGATATTTTAACCGAATTCACCCCATCCAAGACAGTAAAGCTACTAAGATACACAGCGTTACTGGGGGTGAAAGAATTAAAAAAAAAAAAAAAAAAAACAGAAGCATATTATTGAGGAGATATAATAGAAGAGTAATCAGGAGGACAGTAGATAATAATTGACATTGCATTTAAATTTTTGAAGATCAGACTTGACTGGAAAGCAAGGAACCAAAAGAGTATTCCACGAACGAGAAGCGCGAGAAATTAAAACTGTTAGCATAGAACTTCCGGTTACATGTAACCATTTCAACTGTATTTAAACCTTGTTGCCAATATATTTTTGTGCTTAAAGTCTAGGTACCACAGCAAAGAGCGATATTTATTTCTGTTATGATATAAAGAGAATTAATCGGGCATTCTTGAAACGAGTATTTAAAAAGTAGAATATTACCTCACTGCCAGATAATCTTCAGACTGAATATACATCCGTGGTATCCAAAGCAGGACTTGTTAGATATCTAAAATTTCATGGCAGTAAGCAATCCTAAATAGACTATGTAGGCAGTCATCCATAAGAACTTACAGGAAATTTATGTCAGTTTTGTGACAAAGTACGTGGGTCAGTAGCAAGCTATAAGAGTTTAGTGAGAGCATATAAGGACTGGATAAGCACAAAGTCCATACACAAGTATTTGGTCAGCTATGTATGCAGGAAAATGGAGCGAGCCTTTTGAATCACTTGGGTACTGACGGCTGCACAATTCAAAATTAAAGAGATGTTTTTTTTTTTCAGAAAAGAAGTGAAAATCAAAATATATTTATCTCTGCTCATTCAAATTTATCATTATCTTCTCTTACTTATTTCAGCCATTTGATATCTGTCTATTTATTTATTTATCTATCTGAATTCAGTATCTATCTAAATTCAGTATCTATCTAAATTCAGTATCAGTCTATCTATATTCAATATCTATCTAAATTCAGTAACTCTCTATTTATATATCTATCTATTTAAATTCTGTATCTATCTATATTCGGCATCTAGTCATTATCTATCCCTATCTAAAATCAGTATCTTCGAATCTATCTAAATTCAGTATCTATCTAAATTCAGTATCGATGTATCTAAATTCAGTATCTATCCATTTAAATTCAGTATTTATTTATCTAAATTCATTATCTATCTATCTATCTATCTATCTATCTATCAAGATGAAGCAAAGGTCAGTCACTTAAGGAATGCACATCTTTCGTTGAAACCTTTCGAAGTCTGTATCTTCTAGCTTACTTTTCCTACCTAAAATCGAAACAAAGTAATTTTTAAATGGATGCTTTTAATCGGATATCTTAAGGACGTCCCGATTTCTATGCCGATTGACAATAATTTCACTGTTTGAAATAATATGGATGTCAATCCAAACACGTGTGCCCACTAAAAATAGTTTATAGTATTAAGAAATAATGTCGAATTAAAAATCCATTTAAATGTACACACACACACACACATATATATATATATATATATATATATATATATATATATATATATATATATCCCTTCAACATATACACATATCTACTTTTAGAAGTTAGCATAATGTTGTGGCTACCCTTTTATGATTATAATGCTTGGTTAACCAGATTTTTTTAGCTTCCTCTCCGACATATTTGTTTTGATTTATAAATCCTATCAAAAGAAATCAGCGACATTTGAAAATATTGTTAAACTAGTCTTTCCGCCTCTCTCTCCCTCCGTCCCTCTCTCTCTCTCTCTCTCTCTCTCTCTCTCACTCTCTCTCTCTCTGATTTTTCTAAGTGATTTTTCTCAGATTCAAATACGCAACAAATTCATGTATTTATTCAGTTGGTTATTCTTAACGTTACGAAATTGGGAAAGAGCGGCTTTCCGGAGATGCGTACAAATATGCGCAAAAAAACAGAACTCACAGTTACGTATTTGTCGTTTACACATTAAAAGGAAAATTACGCGTAAAGATCTTTACCATTGACAGGTAACGCGCATGCGCAGAGAACTATGAAGAAGAAGAAAGGCATTTTAACGTAAGAAATAATGAAATGGCGGGCGGCTTGTATGCATAGATGTTCGCGCAAGCATACAAACAGATTCACAAGCGGCTTACACGGGCCACTAGCCGAGAATGGAGGTCGACGGTTTTGCCGCTGAACGGGATGGCCGGATCTTTCTTACCAGAAATAAAAAGCGGAAAAAAATCCGTCGTCATAAATACGTGAAAGTCTTTTACTTTTTTTTTTTTTTTTTGGCCTGTTTCACTGACATCTATGAATGAAGTTTGTGTTAATGAAGAATCTATCCTGTGTTGCCAGACAGACCGTCTGTTTGGCGGAGACAGACGAAGAAGGCGACTGACTAGTATTAAGGCCATTGTTGGGGTAGCTATAAAAAAAAATGGTACCTGACCCAGAAGTATTTAGGACGCACCCGGATTTTACGAATGCTTTGTATTGGTTAAATATCACATATTTTACAAGATTGTCCTAGTTTGAAATGAGAAACTTTTCTCCACCAATGTGTGTGTGTGTGTATGTGTGTATGTGTGTGTGTGCGCTCGCTTAGTAAGGATGCTTACGGAGAAAGGCACCAAATAATAGGTGTGAGAAAAAATGTCATTCGAATAGTTTATAAAAGTTATAAAACTTTATGCGCATATAAGAAAGTCTGCAGACCCCAAATTCATTTTATTTGTGTGCATTAAGCAACGCATTAACAAAACATGGGATGTACGGATAACAGTGAATAGGACTGGCGGCGCGAGTTCAAATCCACCCCCAGTTCTACTGCCGTGGTCCAAATACCTCTGCGAAAGATATGAATCCATAGCAGAGGATTCAGTCTAGCAAAAGAGCTATTGTAAATACCAAATAATTAATCCACTATATATATATATATAAATATATTTATTTATTATAATTTTATCATATAGACAAAACCATTTTACTCACAACAAAGATGCAACTTGGTTTCAGTGCATTTTAACTGCACATATATATTACTTTCGTTCCCACCGCATCGGGTATATATATATATATATATATATATATATATATATATATATATATATATATATATATATATATAATATCAACCTGTCGTAAAACTAATACAGAATAATTCTGCATTAGTTTTTTAGATGAATATTTAGTTTTCACGTTTAAATTCTGTTTCCCGCCCCTCATTTACTGTATAGAAACGAACTCAGTTCACACCGGGGTTGATAAGACAGACGATCGATATCATCGTCTGCCGAAATAGACTATTCCCCATATGAGGTGATTTGGTATTTTATTGTTCAGTACTGATGTGGCGCTGTATTAATAAATACATTGAGCACTTTTTGTGGATCAGAATGCGAACCCACTGCCGAGAATTGAAACCCGGATAGTTACGTTATCAGGCAAATGTCATACCAACTGTTTCAACTGTTTCTTCTAGACTCGATGAATTACTTTCTTTTTCTCTCTCTCATATATATATATATATATATATATATATATATATATATATATATATATATATATATATATATATATATATATATATATATATATATATATATATATATATCATATATATATATATATATATCATATATATATATATATATCATATATATATATCATATATATATATCATATATATATCATATATATATATATCATATATATATATCATATATATATATCATATATATATATATCATATATATATATCATATATATATATCATATATATATCATATATATATATATCATATATATATATCATATATATATATATCAAATATATATATATGATATATATATATATATGATATATATATACATCATATATATATATATCATATATATATATATCATATATATATATCATATATATATATATATCATATATATATATATATCATATATATATATATCATATATATATATATATCATATATATATATCATATATATATATATCATATATATATATATATCATATATATATCATATATATATATATCATATATATATATCATATATATATATCATATATATATCATATATATATATCATATATATATATATATCATATATATATATCATATATATATATCATATATATATCATATATATATATCATATATATATATGTCATATATATATATATCATATATATATATCACATATATATATATATCATATATATATATTTCATATATATATATATATATATATATATATATATATATATATATATATATATCAGGATTTATTACATTGCAGATCCTTCTTTAGATTTTGTCAAGAATCTCGAGATGTACAGCCGGAACATCAAACTAGATATCCCAACAGTACTTAATGCTCGGACGAATGGTAGATTTATAAATGTACAAGACGGACACTTGAGTAAAAAAAAAGCTCAGTGAAGCAACTTTTCTTGAAAGTAGACGAAGCAATTGGTTCGATATAGTCTCCCCAAGAGGCGTAGTAAGTTGCTTCCCTGACATTTGCCATCAGCCACGCAGGCAGGCAGAAAATTTTTCGAGGCGTTAAAATTTACAGAAATATTTCTTGTCTGAGTTAATCACTGATTGAAGATCCTCTTCAAGAGCAGTTGCCAGGTTGACTTTGTTAGATGTTTCAATCAACTACATCATTCTCTTTTTATTGTGTAGTAATAGCTACAAGACATTTTATTTTAGCAAATAATCTTGACTTTCGTTCGACTCTGAGACCCTGGTTCGTATAACATCATGGCCGATTTCTCAAGGAGGTGACTATTTGGTAGTACAGTGTAACCCGGATATAAGAGAGTTGTCGGGACCGGAGAAGAAGTCTCTTATATCAGGGTCTCTTATATCCGAATTACACTGTACAGTGATCCCCCGCCTATTCGCGTTTCAGCATTCGTGGCTTTGGCTTCACACATCCGCTGTTTTTTCTTTAGAACATATGTACTTGTTATTCGTGGAAACCCCTAACACTCGTGTATTTTTCTGAAGAACATATGTAAAATTACTCACTGAAAACTTCCACGATTCGCGTATTTTTTCGATAGAACATATTTAAATATTCTTGTATTATTTTTTTATGTTATTTAAGTGACTTAAAACATATAACAGTCCATTTTTATGGTAAAAATTGGTAGAATTGTACATCTTCATTGTAAAAAAACAAACGCAAAAACATGCGTAGTGCTTGAGCTTTGCTGCTTATTAGGGGCTGTGGCTGGGGTCTTAAATGTGGCTTGTGCTGGGGACATCTTCCCAATTCTGCTTTTTAGAAAATGTTTTAAACTTTATATTTTATGTCTTGTTACATATATTTTCAATGGTTGTATCAATCTATGCGTAATTAAAAACGGTTATTATACGTATGAAAGAAAATTTACGCTTTTTTTCGCTGGTTCCCAGGCCTCATGAATTTAAGCGTCCTACAAGGCTGGCATCCCGTTCCCACCCCTTCACCGTTGAAACTGTTAGATGTAGACGTCTCTTCTACTCCAATGGCTTCATGTCTCGCACATCTCGCCTGTGGAACTCCCTTCCTTATTCCTGTTTCCCTGACAAATACAATCTCCAACTATTTAAGTGTAACGTCAATCGACATCTCCAGTTGCCTTGATCTATCCACTTTCCTTCTCCACATCCTTTCCCCTTTCATTCCTATCTGCTCTCGCTCCAAATCTTCTGTAACCCCCTTGCCTTGATCGATCCACTATCTTTCTCCACATCCTCTCCTTTACCACTCCTATCTGCTCTTCCTCCAAACCTTCTGTAACCCCTTGCGTGCTAGTGGCTTCCAGCCTTGCTTGGGGTGAAAAGCTTAAAAAAAAAAGTGTATGGTCAACAATACTATTTTTCAAAAATGTAAGATGAGACTTTAAGGCATATGGGGTTTTAACACTCAAAATAGGTATTTATAAGTATTTTTAGCGGGGGTTACAAGTATTCGCGGATTCTAATTATTCGCGGCCGGTTCTCGTCCCTAACCACTGCGAATACGGGGGGCTCACTGTATCGAATTATTGAGACAGTCCCACAGCTGGAAAGTGCCTGCAAAACTATAACCCACGGATTGGGCCAAGCCTTTTGAATGAAATTGAATGGACGAAACTGTTCAGAAACTGTTGTCGATGATGATGCTACTATTTAGTTACAAGTCCTGACCCTAAACTTTTAAGCCCTGTCTGGCAATCTATCGAGAAATGATGTCCCGATAAAAAAATACCCATTCCCAGTAATTTAGCCAGTCGCGGGAGTATATCGACATGAAAAATACTCAGAGACTCACCGTCCTGGGTATAACGATAAACTACATCCGGCAGTAAGGCCTTTGATTAGGAGGTTTTGAGGAGCCTGGAACAGCCTCTTAATTGCTGATGTTCCCATATCCACCTTGGCCAGGGGTGGTATCAGCTGTCAGGGTCCCAGCTATGGGCAAGTGGTTAACCTCCCAGAAAGGTTCAAGGCGCTGTGAAAGTATAAAAATAGGTTTTAATACCAGCAATGCTTTTATGGAATAATTTTTACCAGCAGAGCATTTCTGGAGAAGGAATTGTTGCCAGCAACAGAAAAGAAAAAGATGAAGTTGAAATAATATTACCAACAATAAATTTTTGAAAAAATATTACCAACAATACGTTCTTGAAAAAAATATTACCAGCAATACATTTTTGAAAAAATATTACCAACAATACGTCTTTGAAAAAACTATTGCCAGCGATACATTTTTGTAAAAAATATTACCAGCAATACATTTTTTTAAAAATATTACCAACAATACGTTTTTGAAAAAAATATTACCAGCAATACATTTTTGTAAAAAAATTACCAACAATACATTTTTGTAAAAAATATTACCAGCAATACATTTTTGTAAAAATATTACCAACAATACGTTTTTGAAAAAAATATTACAAGCAATACATTTTTGCAAAAAATTTTACCAGCAATACATTTTTGGAAAATTTTTTACCAGCAATACATTTTGGGAAAAAATATTACCAGCAATACATTTTTGTAAATAATCTTACCAGCAATACATTTTTGAAAAAAAAACTTACCAGCAAATACATTTTTGTAAAAAATATTACCAACAAAACGTTTTTGAAAAAAATATTACCAGCAATACATTTTTGTAAAAAATATTACCAGCAATACATTTTGTAAAAAATTTTACCAGCAATACATTTTTGGAAAAAAATAATACCAGCAATATATTTTGGGAAAAAAATATTACCATCAATACATTTTTGTAAAAAATATTACCAGCAATACATTTTTGTAAAAAATATTACCAGCAATACATTTTTGTAAAAAATATTACCAGCAATACATTTTGTAAAAAATTTTACCAGCAATACATTTTTGGAAAAAAATAATACCAGCAATATATTTTGGGAAAAAAATATTACCAGCAATACATTTTTGTAAAAAATATTACCAGCAATACATTTTTGTAAAAAATATTACCAGCAATACATTTTTGTAAAAAATATTACCAGCAATACATTTTGTAAAAAATTTTACCAGCAATACATTTTTGGAAAAAAATAATACCAGCAATATATTTTGGGAAAAAAATTTTACCAGCAATACATTTTTGTAAAAAATATTACCAGCAATATATTTTTGTAAAAAATATTACCAGCAATATATTTTTGGAAAAAAATAACCAACAATACATTCTTGGAAAAAATATTACCAACAATAAAATCTTATCGGTATTAAATAACCCATTGAGGTTGGTATGCCGTAAAACAAATCAAATCAAATCAAAGCACAGTGATTGATATTCTTTAAAGTGCTGGATTGCTATGCGATATCCATCCTTTTATATGACAATGAATATTGGGCAATTTCCCCATGGATGAGGGAAAATCTACAGGCAATAGAAACAAGGATAAGAGATATAGGTAAAGGCTAGTGAACGACTTACCTTATGAGACAGGGTGAATGGATGGCAGAACGGAAGGCGGGGGCTTTAACAAATAGAAAAAAAAATGTAAAAGGCCACAAGAGATAGAAAGTCTTGGAGAGCCATGATCGCCTATGCCTCGAAAGACCTCCTACACAGGGTAGTAAAAGAAAGCTAGAAGAAAGGACTATCAACAACAGTGTAACTCGGATATAAGAGACCCGGATATAAGAGAAACTCGGATATAAGAGAGATTTTCTCTGGTCCCAAATTAGAGCCTGTGTTAATAAAACAAAATAGACCAAACCCGGATATAAGAGAAAACCAGATATAAGAGAAATCCGGATATAAGAGACTTCTTCTCCGGTCCCGACAACTCTCTTATATCCGGGTTACACTGTACAAGCAAGCAGAAGTATGGTCATCAGTAAGAGAGTTACAAATTGGAAAGTACAGACTTTTAAATATCTGGGAAACATTTTAACAGAGAATATAATACAGTGTAACCCGGATATAAGATACCCGGATATAAGAGAAATCGGATATAAGAGAGATTTTCTCTGGTCCCAAATTAGAGCCATACTTACCTAAACAAAATAGACCAAACCCGAATATAAGATAAACTCGGATATAAGAGACTTATTCTCCGGTCCCGACAACTCTCTTATATCCGGGTTACACTGTAGTAGGAAAACGAGATTCGAACATGCACTGGAGTAGCAAAAAGTGACATTCCTAAAGCTAGGCAAAGTGGCGAGGAACGGAAAAATGTCGCTAGAAAGAAAGAAAAACGTGCTAGATTGATACGCGATATCCATCCTCTTATATGACAGTGAATGTTGGACAATGGGGGAAAAAAAAACTAGAAGCAACAGAATTTTCAAATTTCATGGCTTATTTTTCATTATTAAATTTTAAAGTGAGTCCCAGACTTTTAGTTATTCTATAAATGCGCCCTGAAGAAAAAAAGGTTGCGAAACACTGATCTAAAGCGACACTATCCTAAGGGAACTGGAGACTATACGTAGATTTATTATCGGTGGGCGTGAATTTTAACAATATAAGATACGCAGATGACACTATGTTGATGGCCGACTCAGAAAGACTACAGGGCTTCCTAGACAGGGTCGTAGAAGAAAGCGAGAAGAAATGAGTAATCATCATAAAGAAAACAGTTCGCAATCTCTTTTTTTTTCTCTTGGAAAGCCGTCATGTTCTTATAGCTTAACGGTTGAAGCAACCGACCAAATGTCTTTCTATGGGTGCAAAACGGATGTTATGCTCAAATATCCCAGAAATCATTTGCTTTATTTCTACTTCTGCGCTGTTGAAGATTGACAACTTGAGTAAATTTTGAAAGAAAAAGCAATTAAAAATTACGACGAAATTAAATTCAAGTAAAAAAGAAAATGTTAATAATGCTTTATTTTTATTAGGTTTTCTCTTTTTACTTTTCGTCTTCTTTATTTTAATTTAGGTCACTCTACGAATGCTACTGTTATCATTGTATACCATTACTACCTGCTGCATGGTCGGATCATTGGCGACGAAAACGGTCCCCTCCCCATCAGGCGTTATTTTTATTTATTTATTTTTTTTTTTTTGTGAAGAAGATATCTAGATATTTTACAAGATTAAAGATAAGACCTGTCAAAGGACGGATGAACCTTCTTTTAGGCTAAACGGCCATCTCTCCCAATGGGGGTAGACTGGGTTCTATAGCTATGGACGCAGCCAGTGCAATTTGGCACGCCATCGCTGAAGTCAACGGTCAGGACTCAGGGTTCCCTCGATTGAATCAACATGAGTACGTGAAGTTGGCGGATATCGGCTCTGGTTTGACCCGAAAAGGAATGGTTTCCGCCAGGTCTTCTTGCCCAAGACACGTTACATATGACTGAATACCTTCCGGTTTTCCACCCAGACATATGAAGGGAACAGATCGTGTATGCAGCGACCATACACCTACACTCGGTCATTGGGATAGCGAAATATGCCTTCCAGATTATGATGATAGTGATTTTGGGGTGTTCGGCGGAGACGGTGAAAAAGAAAACGTGAAATACAATTTAAACCCCAAAAGATATTTGCGCAGTTTATGGAGAAGGTACTGTAAATGATCAAACGTGTCAAAAGTGGTTTGCAATCTTTCGGCCTGGACGTTTCTCGCTTAACGATGGTTCACAATCGGAGAGACCAGTTACGAGAATGGATACCCATCTAGCAGGATTAAAAACAAGAATTGTCAAAAGACGGATTAACTTTCTTGTCGGCTCAATAGCCATCGTGCACAGTGCGGTAGACCCGGCTCTATAGCTATTTAAGCCGCCGGTACACGATGGTGACAACACGTCGTTGGGCGGAGGGATTCCTAGATTGAATTCAACTGTCAGAAGTGAGGTTTTCCACGATAGAACCAACACTGTGTCCTTGACTAAGGCCAGCTTTCAAATTGGAGGACATTGGTTGTGGTTTGATCTAGAGAGAGATGGGCTCCGCCTGGTCTACTTGCCCAGGACGCACTAATGATGAGTAAATACCTTTCTGACTTTCAATCCAGATATGTCTCATGGAACTGATGATCATCACAATGATGTTCATTAGAAAGACAACGTTCTCCTCATTGGTATCAGTTCAGAACAAAATCACCTTTGACTCGAGACATGAAACACCGTGAAAGACGCTTACACATAAACGAAATGTGTTTGGTTTGGTTTGTTTTCTTTTACCGCATATCAACCTCAATGGGTTATTTAATGCCGACAGCTTTTTTCCTGGTAATATTTTTGACAAAAATCTCTTTCTGGTAATATACTTTTCTTCAAAAATGTATAGCTCGTAATATTATTTTAAAAAATGTAGTTCTGGTATTTTTTTTTTCATAAACACATACTGGTAATATTTTTTTTTTCAAAAATATATTGCTGGTAATAGTTTTTTTTTTCTGGTATTAAAACCTATTTTTACACTTTCATAAGGCTTTTTACCTCAGTTTTGGGGTTAACTATTTGCCCATAGCTGGGACCCTAACAGGTGCTACCACCCCAGGTCAAGGTGGACCTAGGAACTCCAGCAATTAAGAGGAGGTTCCACGCTCCTCAAAGCTTCCTGATCAGAAAGCCTTGCTGTTGGACGTAGTTTATCGTCTTACCCTGGACGCAGATGTAGATTACCGTCATACCCAGGACGGTAAGCGAAATGTGTTCTTTCTCTTGCGGTGTAAAAGTAGTAAGGCGATTTAACAGTAATATTCTCTACAGTCAGCGAAATTTTCTATTGTCACTACTTTCCTATCCCCCTCGGATCCATTAATTGTTTGAATATGATTACAATGTACCTAAAACTTTCAGTTTTGCTTTTTTCGCCTGGGCGTTGTATAATGGTTACCCGAGTATATACTCAATTGACCATTGCTACTGAGTAATGAGCTCAATCTTCACCAGTTGTCCAACACAAATCAACCAACATTCATTTCTTCATGGAAACTCTACCCAAAATTCTGTGTGAATTTATTTATGAATAGGGAATTTTGGAAGAAAGATTTACGGAAATTTAACGCCATTCTCAGCCGGCTTTAAATTTTTTAAATTTTTATTAACTGTTTTTTATTCCAACCGATCTTTTGAACAGGAGTAGAGGTCTATCCCTTGTCTCCTGTTTAGGATTCAGTTTCTAGTCCTTTCTAAACTCTTCTCAATCTTCACACGCAGTAGACCCTTGCTGCTTAGTAGCATTATCATCTTTCTTGGGGTGAATTGATTAATATATATATATATATATATATATATATATATATATATATATATATATATATATATATGAATCTGAGTGTTTCCAAATTAGCCGCTATATGCCCACATACATTATTTCTCTTAATTTCCCTTTCCAAATTTCTATTCCCCTTTCTTTCTTTAAAACCCTAATTCCACCTCTTATTTCATATCACCGATTAAATAGGTCAATGTCTGGTCCTTATCCTACCTCCCTTCCTCACTATTATGTATTGTAATAAAAATAAATTTAAAATCATTCCTATCTCTCCCTTCCCTCTCTAATTTCACCATCTCTCCCCACTCTCTATATCACCTTACATCAACTTAATATTACCCCTCAAAAGTGTAACAAATATATGTAAATTTAAATTAATTTTTTTCACCCTTGGAAGTGTGGCCTTGTGAACCAGGGAAAAAGAAATTCCCTGGGGAAATAAATTATAACCAATGGACCCTTAAAGTTGTCTATTTCATTGAATTAATCGCTCTGATTTAACATTGACCTCTCTGGATTTCATCCTTCTTGGGATTATCCATACAGATTACCAAGATTTTCATTACTTATATATATATATATATATATATATATATATATATATATATATATATATATATATATATATATATATATATATTGGGACGTTGAATAAGTTCTCGCTGTTTTCCAACAGATGGCGTTCCCAGAACTGCGTGCGTGTAGTTTCAGATGTTAACACATCTGTAAGGAAGTACTATAAGCAAGCTTGAAATCCAGTGGATGTCATTTCACCGAAGTGTAAACAACTGTTTTTCATAGCGTTAAACATGTCGGATTTCGTGCCAAAGAAAGTGTATTTGCGGGAAATTTTACTGCACTACTTTATTCAAAGGAAATCTGCAGCTGAAGCACACAGACGTCTTGTTGAGACTTACGGCGACCATGCTCTCTAGGAAAAAAAAAACATACAGAGATTAGTTCAGACGCTTCAAAAATAATGCTTTTGATGTTGAAGATAACGAATGCACTGGCGCACTGAAAAAGTTTGAAGACGAAGAACTGGAGTAATTACTGCATGAAGACTCATGTCAGGCGCAAGCTGAACTTGCAGAATAATTAGGACTTGATCACACAACAGTTTCGAAACGTTTGAAGGCATTAGGAATGCTTCAAAAGCAAGGTCATTGGATGCCGTACGAGTTGAAGTCGAAAGACGTCGAACGGCGTCTTGTCACATGTGAACAGCTGCTTCAACAGCAGAAAAGGAAAGGTTTTTTGCATCGTATCGTGACCGGCGATGAAAGGTGGATACACTACGATAACCCTAAGCGTAGAAGATCGTAGGTTAAGCCCGATCACGCATCAGCATCGGCGGAGAGATTGCTATCGACTATAATTGATGCGTTTGAGTCGAGCATTGAGTAAAAAACGGCCGCTATACGAGCAGAGACACGACAAAGTGACTTTGCAACATGACAACGCTAGGCCACATGTTGCATAACGGGTGGAACCTAGTTGGAAATGATTAAATGACAAGTCCTACCTCACTCACTGCATTCACCAGATAGTGACCCGTCCGATTATCACTAGTTCCGACCGATGGCACAATGCTTGGCTGACCAGCACTTTCAAATGAGTCGACTTGTGGTTTTTCCGACGTGGAATTCAAATGCTGCCAGAAAGATGGGAAAAAGTAGTGACTAGCGATGGACAATTCTTTCAGTGACATTTTTCTTACTAATTTTTGTAAATAAAATATTACTTTTCATGAGAAAGCAGCAAGAACTTATTCAGAGTCCTAATATATATATATATATATATACATATATATATATATGTGTGTGTGTGTGTGTGTAATTTGGCAGCAACTTTTCTTTTAAACATGTAGTATTGAATGTTAAAGACAACATAGTCTTGCATATTTACTTTTGAATTTTCTCATATTCTCTAATGAGACTTTTTATTTGAAAATGATTTCGAAATATGTATTGTCCATACGATGACCTAGCGCTTTCGAACATCATTGTTCATCTTCAGGGTCAATATTTTTAGTCAAAATTTTTTTTAAACAAACATTTGCCAATTATCTTGTAGCGTAATGATGTTGCTACTTTTTTACAAACTAAATAAACGTTAAAATCCTTTTAAATTCAAAAGACGCGATGATGTTATCACGTGCAGGGCGAAGATATATATATATATATGTATATATATATATATATATTACAACGAGTTAATTATACCTTGAATCAATTAGCAATATTAATGCAATTATTGGCGAAATCCCTTCGCTAGTAGACATAATTATAAGCATTATACTACTAATAATCCACTGAATAATGAGATCCTTATGTATAAAATGGATATGGTGTATTTTTTAATTCAGCTAGTACTTTCAAATGCTTCACGCATTCATCTTCAGGCTGTATTTCTTCCTTTAGAATCAAAACTGGAAAACGAAATAAATGTGTTTTTCCGACCGAAAGATGTTTTTAAGAATGAGCTATTTGTTAACGGCTATGTAGTGTATATATATGTGTGTGTGTGTGTATGTTAATATTAGTACTCTTTTGGAAAACCTCAGATAGCTCAACTTGCAGATATGCCAGGACAAATCGGTACCCGATGAAAAGATTGTAAATACAAAAGAACGAAAACATCAGAAGAAGACGAAATAAATCGCCAAGAGCTTTAAGTCCTTCGTCCAAAGAAAAAAACAAACCAATGAGTAGAAAGACTAACACGTAGAGTGCTCAATACGCTAAGTAGAGCGATAAACTAGAATAAATCCTAAGGAGCCAGGCAGACCTACCTCGGTTTCATCTAAAGGATTTATTCTAGTATATATATATATATATATATATATATATATATATATATATATATATATATATATATATATATATATATATATATACACACACATTTATATATATATATATATATATATATATATATATATATATATATAATTTGAATATATTTAACATTTAAAAATTATTTTTTTCAAAAAATATGACCCAAAGGAAATCAAATCAATCGAAAATTTTAAAAACATAACTATGAAACTATAATATTGTTTTTATTTCGAATGTTTTTGATTCAGTTATGTGCCATGCGTGATACACGCTTAGGCGATCATGTATCTTTCGACATATGACTGACGAGACAGATTTTTTCCCGGAGTAGATTACCATTTCTTTCTGCGGTAGATTAGTTGCCATCCAAGGCTATAGAACCCTGTCTGTCCTGCTATTTATCCATAGCTGGAGAGGGGGGGAAGAAGAGGATTCATACCTTTCCGAAGGGTACTAGCACGTAAGTGAATGTAATGGATTCGACTGGAATTCGAACTCGACTCTCCGATTCCTCAATCCGAGATGATATCCATTACAATACCGTTTTTAATTACATTTTTTAAATAAAATATTCTGTTTAATTTTGGGTTGTGAAGAAATCATTAAGTTTTTAAAGATTTATTATTGGTTTATTTAATTGCTGATTTAAAAAAGAATATTTTTAAACGATCTATTCTGAATCGTTGTTCTTTAATAACTACGTTTTAATAATCGAGAAATATAAGGAAGTTAAGCGTTCTACTAGGCTGGCATCTCGCTCTCACCCTTTCACTGTCGAATATGTTAAATTTAGCCGTCTCTTCTACTCCAATAGCTTCATGTCTCGCACTTCTCGCTTGTGGAACTCCCTCCCCTTTTCCTGTTTCCCTGATAGCTATAATCTTCAAATATTCAAATGTAATGTCAATCGACGTCTCCAGATGCCTTGATCTACCCCCTATCCTTCTCTTCATCCTTTCCTCTATCACTCTCTGTAACCCCTTGCGTGCTAGTGGCTTTCCGCCTTGCTTGGGGTGAAACGCCTATATATATATATATATATATATATATATATATATATATATATATATATATATATATATTTGAAGATATTTTTAAAGGTACAAAATTTTATTATAGCGATAAAGATATTCAGCTTAATATTACTAGACATATTAAAACGCGCGAAGCAACCGGTTTCGCTCCCGCTCATCAGGCTTGCAACGGGAGATTTGAATTTAAAAAACAGAAAATGTACAGTAAAAAGAATTGTGGAGGGGGAAAAAAAATAATATATATATATATATATATATGTTGTGGATTCCGGGAAGAAATCCGGTAGCAAATAATAATAAACGCCAAGAATGAATATAGGAAATAAATGTATTAACGTAATAATAGAAACTGGAAATACAGTTTAGTAGTTCCAGGAATACGGGGTTAGTAGACAAATATATATATAAAGTCTTTGGTATCGACGTATCGCTGTATGACTTCTTATTGAGTCTACGTGCTTGTGACTGTGACTCTTGCCGCTACTTGTGACTCTTGCCGTTATTCTACCGACCGACTCTGCTCTTTTACTACTATCTGGGTATTCACTGGTAGTAGTATATATATACCTTGGGTGAGTCCATTTTTGTAAATATGGGAGACCCCTCAACAATATATAGGAGGTAATTCTGCCATACCTTGTACATTTTTGCCTTTCTTTGTAGCGAACTCAGTAACTTATCTTTTGTCGCCCACTGTGTCCGAATCCATCCAGTTCAACCTAATTCATCCTATTTTGCTTCTACGTACATGCCTATAAAGGAAAGACAAATGGAAGACTTTATCAACGCGTTTCGTCCACTGAGGCATTGAACTAACTTAAAGAATATTATAGGGCGTTCTCAAATTCAAAAACTTTCTCTTCATCCTTTCCTCTATCACTCCTATTTTCTCTCGCTCCAACTCTCTGTAACCCCTTGCGTGCAAGTGGCTTCCCGCCCTGCTTGGGGTGAAACGCTTTAAAAAAATATTTTTCTGCTACAATTAAAATAATCAATGAAATGTACACATTTTTATCTTTTTTTTTTTCCTTGTGTATGCGCATTCAGGGGCCCTTTATTTGGCATTTTAACTGTCTTTTGGGGGATGTCAGCAAAATTCAATTCCCATTCCGGGGCTTTATAGTGGCCTGGGGGATAGGGGTTAAAATGAACAATTGATTTACCCACGCCAAGAAGATTAATGAAGGAAAATAATGACAAAGAGATACACGGATAATTTTAACAAAACTGTATAAGGAATTTATTCACAAATTTACACGCTTGAAGTGGTGTCAGTAGCTCGTTTCAGGAAAATAAACCAAAATTCTTATGGTCTGTAGTTTTTACGTATTGTAATGAAGAGGAAATGTTCATACAACAGATTAAATGATCGGACACAAAATAATATTGCGAACAAAACTTCAAGACAAACTTAAGTGAGTTTGTTGCTCAACGAAGCGACATATGGTTTGCATGCGGTCAAAACTATTTTGAAATACTTAGCTTTCTAGGATTGTTGAGAGAAAATTCTTTGAAGTGTCTCGTGCTGGTTAGAGTTCATAATATTATTGACGAGTAATTTTACACCGTTGAGTACTTCAATGCTGATCGCGCGTAACTAAAACAAAACCTTTCAAAAGACTTCAACAATTAAAATTTTTATCCTCATTTTATATATATATATATATATATATATATATATATATATATATATATATATATATTATGAATTAACCGATTTAAAATATGTTTTATCGCTACACAGTGATAACCATGTTTCAAAAATGGAAGCTAAAATCTTCCAATTTAATTTTGTTATTAAATTAAAGACAATAGTTCCATTTCCTCGTCAAGCGAATTTTGGAGTAACTTATTTTTTTAAAACTGTAAATTTTAGCGAAAAAAACATATTTTAAATCAGTTAATTTATAATATTAATGCTCTGTAAATTTACATTGAGCACTATTGTGTAAAAAGAAAAATATCTATAAGAACACCGGATTTTATATCTTACTGTTCTTTCTTATATATATATATATATATATATATATATATATATATATAATTTCGCGTAGGCTCGCTACTTTCTTTCCTTCTTCTTCTTGACTCACCGGCTAATTTCTGCGAAGGTAAGATTTTCATTGGTCCCAAAACAATTTCACATAGGCTCACAAATTTCTTTCCTCCCTCTTCTCTAGTCCTTCGAATTTGATGGGAGTTATTATTTTGCACTTGCTACAGCCTTTCTTTCATATTTTGCCTAAAAAAAAAAAACAAACGCATTTTTTTCAGTGAATCATGGTTAGGTGTGGTTCAACACTTGTACCTTGTCTTTGAGCTCAGTTGCATTGCAGCGGTGCTTTCTCACGTCTTACAGTCTGGTTCTCAGGGTGGGTAGGTCGGAAAAGAAATCAGGCTAAATGCCTGCCCACCTGACTGGCGCCGATAAGAGGTACTTTAACCGCCACGTGTCGTGTAAACTAATGTGTATTTGTTTTCTTTTATTTCTGTGTTCTGTCGCATTTCAAAGGGAGACAAATCTTTAAATGGGTTAAATGCGACAAACTCTGCTAAGCTGGGAACCCAGCAAATTTTACTAATTAAAAAGAAAGCTTATTGGGTAGCAATGTTTACAAGACATTTAAGCAATAAGGTTGACATTGTTTCATCTCTGAAACCCGGTTTCGAATTATATCATGGCTAATTTGTTAAGATGGGACGTTTTGAAAGCATCGTCCAGTAGAGACAGTCCAAGTTTGAGAGGCTGTTAGGAAGTGCCTGAAAAACATACTAGGGATTAAACCTAGCCTTGGGAGTAAAATTTGGTCGTCGAATTGTTTGGAAACGGTCGATGCTGGCAGAGATGGTCTCTCGATAAAAACATATTTACTCTTCAGCCACTTAGCCACTCGATAAAAAATATCTACTCTTCAGCTGCTCAGGCAATGGATAGAAATATCTACACTTCAAGTCGCTTAGCAACTCGATAAAATATCTATCCCACAGTCACTTAGAGACTCGATAAAAATATCTACTCTTCAGCCGCTTAGCCACTCGATAAAAAATATCTACTCTTCAGCTGCTCAGGCAATGGATAGAAATATCTACACTTCAAGTCGCTTAGCAACTCGATAAAATATCTATCCCACAGTCACTTAGAGACTCGATAAAAATATCTACTCTTCAGCCGCTTAGCCACTCGATAAAAAATATCTACTCTTCAGCTGCTCAGGCAATGGATAGAAATATCTACACTTCAAGTCGCTTAGCAACTCGATAAAATATCTATCCCACAGTCACTTAGAGACTCGATAAAAATATCTACTCTTCAGCCGCTTAGCCACTCGATAAAAAATATCAACTTTTCATCTGCGCAGGTACTGGATAGAAATATCTACACTTCAGTCGCTTAGCCACTCGATAAAAATATCTACTCGTCAACCGCTTAGCTACTCGGTAAACAATAGCTACTCTTTAGCCACTTAGCTACTGGATAAAAATATCTACTCCTCAGCCGCTTAGCTACTCGATAATAAATATCTAATCTTCCTCCTCTTCAATACTCGTCAAAAAATATGTACCCGTCAGCCGCTCACCTACTGGATAAAAATATCTACCCATCAGCCGCTTAGCTACTGTATAAAATATATCTCATCATTCCCTGCTTACCCACTAGATAAAAATATCTACTCTTCAACCCCTTAGCCAATCGATAAAAAATATTGACACTTCAGCCGCTTAGCTACTGGATAAAAAAAAATACCCATCAGCCGCTTAGCTACTGGATAAAAATATCTACCCCTCAGCCGCTTAGCTACTCGATAAAAAATTTCCTTGCTTTGCCACTTGATAAAAAATATCTACTATTCCGCTGCTTAGCCACTCGATAAAAATATCTACACTTCATTCGCTTAGCCCAGTGGTTCCCAACCACGGTGCCGCGGCACACTAACGTGCCGCGAAATGATTACTGGTGTGCCGCGAAGAGATAATACCGAGAAGCCTTTTAATTTCATTTTGTTTAATAAAGACATTCAATTTCTTAATCATGATGACACCGCTCAATTCAAAATCGCCGAATTTCTAGATTTATCAGTCATCAACCTTTTCAATTTTAAGTTATGTGAAGAGGAAGAATTAGCAAGCCTTTTCAGTGATCGTGGTCTCAAATTGAAGTACGCACAACTGCCATTGGACGCCTTTTGGATTTCTGTTATGGAAGAGTATCCGACTCTAAGGAAAAAAGCCATCAAAATCTTACTGCAATTCTCAACTTCGTACCTATGTGAACTGTGATTTTCTTACCTAAACAACATTAAAAATAAAAAACGTGAAAGACTTAAAAATATTGAAGAAGAGTTAAGAGTGTGTCTCTCTCACATTCGCCCAAATATTGCAGCAGTAGACAAGAAGCACCAGGCACAACTGTCCCACTGACATTCACCATTATTATTTTATACCCGATATTGAATACAGGATATGTTGATTTATGGGAATAAAAATTCTTCTTATATAATATTCTGTGTTTTTTTATTATTTTATTGCAAAAAGGCTTTATGAGTGGAAAATATGTATTTTTTGTGATAGGTGTGCCGCGAAAATTTAAAGAACTCAATAGTGTGCCGCCATGTAAAAAAGTTTGGGAACCACTGCCTTAACCACTCGATAAAAAAATATTGTCTCTTCAGCCGCTTAGCCTTTAACGTGGATGCATCGGTTTGAAAAGCTCACCATGATGGAAATTCTGAAAAAAAAAAAAAGGTAATGAGTTACTTAATTTTGGAATCTGCCGGGGCGCGAAATAGCGTAATATTTGTGCCAGACTAGGTTTGGTTGAGTAAATGTGTACTCTTAAATAACGTCTGCATGGCTAAAAGTGTAAAGTGAAAATTTGAACTATTGCATTTCGACAGGGTGGCTGTTTTAGAAATTTGATAACTTCGCATAAATATTTTAAGCAATAAAAAAAAAATACATCGTTTATACAAATGCTTGCTTTTGCTTTACTTATTATGTAACCAAAAAGATCAGTGCATTTTTTTTTAATTCTTACTGACATGGGCAAACAAATCAAAAACACTAACGATAAGATATTCTAAGAGATCGACCGTTGTCAAGATCACAGAATCACCAGGATCTCCTCGATATTATCGACTGTAGAATATTATATCTCACACCAGGGCTAAAGTCAGTTTTGAATTTAGAGCTGTACGACTGTGTGCCAAAAAAAGGCTTAAGAGCCCATTATGGCCGACTATTTAAACCATTGCCGAGTCAGAAGAGATAGGCTCATGTTTTTCCTATGGATAGTTGTACGAAAGTGAATTTATAACGAGCTCGACGAGAATTCGAGCTAGAGTCGCCGATTTTGCATTTCGTGTCGCTACACATTACACCACCCACACGTTCAACAGTTGTTAAAGTAATTAAGAGTAAGTTTTTTTTGGTTTTTTTTAATCATATCACCCCAAGCAAGGCCGGAGGCCACTATCACGCAAGGGGTTAAAGAAGGGTTGGAGGAAGAGCAGATAGGAGTGGCAAGGGAGGGGATGTGGAGAAAGAGAAAGACAGTGGGTCGATCAAGGCAAGGGGGTTACAGAAGATTTGGAGCGAGAGCAGATAGGAATGAAAAATGAAAGGATGTGGAGAAGGGAAGTGGATAGATCAAGGCAACTGGAGATGTCGATTGACGCTACACTTAAACCGTTGGAGATTGTATTTGTCAGGGAAACAGTAATAGGGAATGGAGTTCCATAGGCGAGATGTGCGAGACATGAAGCTATTGGAGTAGAAAAGACGTCTACATCTAACAGTTTCCACGGTGTAGGGGTGGGAGCGGGAAGCCAGCCTGGCGGGGCGTTTAAATTCACGAGGCCTAGGGACAAGCGAACGCAACTCCTCAGAGCAATTACCGTGGAAGTACTTGTAAAAAAGGCAGAGCGAGGCAACATCGCGTCTGTGAGAGAGCGACTGCAGACGAGATGACAGATCAGGGCCAATCACGTTGCCTATCCGCCTCTGGATCTTATCAAGAACCCCGAGGCAAACAGCAGGGGCCCCAGACCATATATGGCAGCAATACTCCATGCAAGTTTTGGACTTTGGATGACTTTTAATTATCATACGGGACTCCTTTCACTTCACAAGGCTTACGGACATACCACGTTGAAACACCGGTCTTCGTACGATCATAGAAGTTAAGCAACTTCGAGCCTGGTCAGTATCTAGATGGGTCACTGTTTGGGAATTTCAGGTGCTGTAAGCTTCGATGTGCGGGTGATGTGATAGATAATGGCTCGATAAATTAGAGAGCCGGGTTCGAATTCAAGTCGGGTTCATTACTTATATGCAAATACCGTTTGGAAAAGTATGAATACACATTTCCTCCCTCCGTCTATGGGTTAAATGGTCAGACTTGTATCTGAAAATCATTATTATCCCCAAAAGATTCTTAATTCTTAATACAATTTTCACTCGCAAAAAAATAGGATTATTCTTATAACCCAAAAATATGTTTCGGTTTTAAATAACCTACAAAAGGTTGATAAAGCCGTAAAAAAAAAAAAATCAATAAATCAATAAAAATTCACAAGTCAAGAATATGCCCAAAATAATCTAATCATTTTCGTTTTTGTTCGCTGATTTTGCAGGTTCTGTTATCTGAGTTCGTGTGTTTGAAAGTTGAACATTATTTGAATTTTTCTCATTTTAGTCATCACAGCAAACGATGTACACAATCCATGAACTAGTCTTACTGTTTTTGTTTCAATACTACCTTCGTAGATGAGATAAGCTCTCACAATCAACTTTAGTGCGATCATGGTCAGCTCGACGTGTGCTGATGGTTTCAATATTACCTTCATAGATGAGATAATCTCTCACAGTCAACTATGGTAACTATGGTCAGCTCGGCGTATGCTAATGGTTGGCTAACGTGTTCCTCTGATTGGCCATTGCCCCTGAATAGTAAGTTCGATCATTACCGTGTGTCCCATAATTGCGCCCCGGTGCTAAAACTGAACTAAGCTTAATAAATAAAACTTTAGCGTGGCCATTTTGATTGTAATTGTTATAGTAAGTATCGTAAGTATTAAGAAACAGGAAAAGTACATTAGAAACTAAAAAAAAGAGACTGCTAAACTATTACGTAATATCGGTCCTCCTATATGGGAGTAAATTTTATACAATCCCCTGACGGATGAAGAACAACCTTCAGACAATAAAACTCTCTTTTTTTTTTAGAAGTATGTTAAGAATACGATGGACTGAACATGTGAGTAACGAGGAAGTTTTAAGGAAAATGGAAACAAAGGGGACACTTGTACTTAGACTCAGAAAGAGACTGCTTAAATATATTTGACACATGATGAGGAAAGATGGCTTAGAGATTTTGACACTCATAGGACACACTGAAGGTAAGAGGCACAGAGGTAAACAGCGAATTTGTGTAAAGAAATGGCAGAACAGAGACTGGGAGTGGTGGCGAAAAAGCAAATATTACTGAGAGCTGCAGAGGATAAGAAGCCACGATCGCTCTCCTCCTGAGAGGACACGGCTCATAGAAGAGAGAAGTCAATACTTTTGAATCTTGTCTGGTAGTAAATGATCTATGTAGAATTTATGTTGAAAATAACTAAAGACTGTTGCTATTCCAAGTGTTTTTCATTTTTAAAACAATATTTTTTTCATAACAAAAAGAAGAGAGAAAGGAAATGTGCAATCTTTTTTTTTTCAAGTGCTCTGTTGTTTTTTCGATGTAAACATTTGCACATCCATATTCCAATAATTATCAGTTTTCGTATTAGCATTTATATATTTACTACGCATCAGTATGTACGAATGAATTGATATGTGAATAGATAGATAGATAGATAGATAGATAGATAGATAGATAGATAGATAGATAGATAGATAGATAGATAGATAACCGTTGCTTTGCGGAATCGGCTCACAACCTGTGCCTCTTACTCTGTAATACTCTACCTCGAGTGGACCTCAGGCTTTGTACCACATGAATATCATTGTAAAAAATAGATATAAACAGAGGTAGATGTGAATAGAATGATATAGATAGATAGATAGATAGATAGATAGATAGATAGATAGATAGATAGATAGATAGATAGATAGATGGATAGATACATCTCCAGTTGCCTTGATCTATCCACTTCCCTTCTCCACATCCTTTCACCTTTCATTCCTATCTTCTCTCACTCCAAATCTTCTGTAACCCCCTTGCCTTGATCGATCCACTATCTTTCTCCACATCCTCTCCTTTACCACTCCTATCTGCTCTTCCTCCAAACCTTCTGTAACCCCTTGCGTGCTAGTGGCTTCCAGCCTTGCTTGGGGTGATAAGCTTTAAAAAAAAGATAGATAGATAGATAGATAGATAGATAGATAGATAGATAGATAGATAGATAGATAGATAGATAACCGGTGGTTTGTGGAATCGGCTCACAAGGGTATACTTCCCAAATCACTACAATTTCAGTCAGTTCAAATCTAGGGTTAACCGTTATCTTCGATATATATCCACATAAACTGTGCCTCTTACTCTGTAATACTCTACCTCGAGTGGACCTCAGGCCTTGTAACACATGAATATCATTGCAGAAAAAATAGATATAAACAGAGGTAGATGTGAATAGAATGAGATAGATAGATAGATAGATAGATAGATAGATAGATAGATAGATAGATAGATAACCGCTGCTTTGTGGAATCGGCTCACAAGGGTATACTTCCCAAATCACTACAATTTCAACCAGTTCAAATCTAGTGTTAACCGTTATCTTCGATATATATCCATATAAACTGTGCCTCTTACTTTGTAATACTCTACCTCGAGTGGACCTCAGGCCTTGTAACACATGAATATCATTGCAGAAAAATAGATATAAACGGAGGTAGATGTGAATAGAATGAAATAGATAGATAGATAGATAGATAGTGGTTACAAGGTTGAAACACACATACACAGACACAGACACACACACAACATATATATGGGCAGCAGATCATTATTCAGACATATATTGTTAAATATAACATACAACGAATGTCTATTATGTTTGATCATGAGCCGTTCTAAGCTTCGTATAGTGACTTTAGTTTCAATAGAAAATAAAGACAAAAACTGTACAACATTTAGAGACTTTATTATGCTCTTCCTCGATCAAAGCTTTCGGCTCACATGAGCCATCTTCAGAGTGGTTATATGGACATTACAACAGAGATGTTCACAGTCAAAGATGACATCCTGTTATCTTTACAAAGAAGATTGCTATGCGACGATAACGGACGCAGAATAGGAGACACAGGTCGTAAATTCTTAATGCAGTTCTATGAGGTTGTACATGAGGTTGTACATGACCACGTGAGAGAAAGAAATGTTATCAACAAAATCATGTGTTTAAATTCATTGTAATATGTTGTGACTACTTTGAAATGCAATTTTGTTGAGTGTGGGTTGCTTTGTTTTAATGTAGACGGCCTCCAATATTTTAAGGTTCTTTTTACTGTGGGTATGTATGAGTATTGTTATGTTATCAACCAATACTTATCTAATATTAGGTATATGACTATGTTTTTCTGAGAAATGTTGTTTAATGGAACTAAGAACAGAAAGGTGACAGGTAAGTCTACGGGAGAGCGTGGTTGTAGTAAAACCAATATATGTAGTGGGTTTATTTTTAGTATCAGAGATACAAACTCTGAACGGGCATGTAAATTGATACACTACATTGTTTTTTGTAGAGGATTTAGTTGTGTGGTTGTCGGGCTATTGGTGACTATGAGGTCAGTTGTTTTACATTTTTATAATATATGATGAGCTCAACTTGTTTATTATTATTAATGGGTTTAACATTTCTACCTGTTATGTTTTTGAGTGTTGTTTCATCGTACACTATTTACATTGCTCAGACTATCATCTTCAACTTTGTTGCCATATTTATCACAACGTTTCGGCTGTTGTACGCTCCGGCCTTATTCAGGTGGCTTGAATGTCGAACTGAACCCTTTAGTTTGCTCGCTGGGTTAGACTGTTCCAGTTGCATAAGGTATTTTTATACAAGTACTTTCGTCTGTTCATACAGACATCATCAGGTATGGAAATAGATTTGTTTTTTACATCCAGGTATTAACGGGACAACGAAAGATTAGATGTGATCCGAAATATGTTTTTTTTAGAAATGTGTTATTGTTAACGGTAAGAAATATTGGAGCGTCCAGTCGCAACGCTGAGGTTGGATTTTTTAAAAATTTAAGAGTGTGCGTTTTTGTACTAATATGGTAATAGGAGAATTCTTTTGTAGTAGTAGTTTTTTTCAGTCGATGTGACATGAACTAAATTGTTCAATAAATAGAGGAATGTACTCGTATAAAAAGACCTTATGCAACTGGAATTTATTAAAAACAGGGATCATAACATTCATCTACAGGTTCGGGGTTAATGTATCTTAATAAATGTATTTGCGAAGATGTATTCTTGCCATTTATATCATTAACTTCACTATCTGCTTTTTGTATGAATAATTCATGTAATATATATATATGTATATATATATATATATATATGTATATATTTATATATATATATATACATACATATATATATACATATATATATATATATATATATATATATATATATATATATATATATATATATGCACACACATATATATAGAGAGAGAGAGAAAGAGAGAGACTATAAGACAAAAGTTTGAGGCCACCCTGCATTATTTTAAATCGCCTTAAATGTTTATATTCTTTTAAAGTAAAAGATAAATTTTTAGTAACTACAATGTATTTACTTTTTTAACAAAAAATAAGCACTTAACAATAAAAAAAATTATCATACAGCACCATTATATTTTGTTTTCGTCAACAAAACCAGCACAGAGACGAATACAAATTTGAACTTTTTGGTAGCAATGGAGTCTGAAAATAATAATAAAAAAAAACACTATATTTAATCATTTATTTAAAAATTACAAAAGTATCACATTTTAAGGTGTTTTTTTTTTGTGAAGAAATGCAGGGCGGCCCCAAGCTTTTGACCTGTAGTTTGTGTGTGTGTGTGTGTGTGTGTGTGTGTGTGTGTGTGTGTGTGTGCGCGTGTGTGTGTGTGTGTGTGTGTGTGTGTGTGTACAGATAGATAGATAGATAGATAGATAGATAGATAGATAGATAGATAGATAGATAGGTGTATATTTCGTTAAAGACGGCTGGCAAGGTAATGCGTTTAAGCTTTGTGCTTAATTTTTCTTGTGTTCGTACAAGTGTTTTCTTTTCTGGATACAGAGTAAAAACTGTCCAATTGCTCTTCATGTTCTAGTACTTTCAGCGAATACTTTTCGCCATTATCAAGAATTAATTTTATTCTTTACTTTTAACTGAATGTATAGATTGTTTTATGTATGTATCTAGAGTTATAGGAATGTTTTATTTTCCAAACACGGTCAGCACATTGTGGCCGTGTTCATAGTTAATGTTATGAGTGTTGGCTTTTTCTTTTTTATTATTAGGGATTTCGTTATTTTTAATATTTTTACATGTGGATGGGGTTATTATGCTTGTATCTTCTATTAGTATGTTTCGGACGAACTCTGCAGGTATTTGTGTGTGTTTAAATGAGTACTGATCGAGCTACGGTCGGGTAGGTGTAACGTAAGTCGTCTGAATGTAGTAGTGTGACGGATATAACTATTTACAAGTTTGATTTCATCAGGAACACAAGTCCTTAAGAGGCATTTGGACTCGTAAATAATGTTTTTTTTGTAGCTTTGATTTTGCAGGTATGTTGTTATTTTTTATAAGGTTAGCTGTTTTAATTTTTTTTTTTTTGTAATAGATAATTAATTCAATTTTCTTGCTCGGGTTGACTGGGGTTGTGTATTTCTTTATGATATTTCAAAGTGAAGATTCATCTTGCTTATAGTTCACGTTTATTTGGCTTTTGTAAAAGATGTTAATGTTTTTGTTTTTGTTTGTATGTACGGTATCGTTATTAGTTACTTTGGAAAGAACTAGCCTAATCTGGTGGTCGATGAGGTAGTTAGAAAAACCATTGTTAACACACAAAAACCTACCAGCTAATAGCAGTACCATATCAGTCATCTTTAACGAAACATGTATAAAAGAGGAGTTCCCAACTAAATACACTATATATATATATATATATATATATATATATATATATATATATATATATATATATATATATATATATATATATATATATGAATAGGGTATATTTAGGCCGGAAATATTCATCCAAACAAATTTGATTAAAAAGAACAGACAAAGGCAGTCTGTTTAATTTCTTTTTGTATTTTTCCAATTTTCGGATGTGTTGATTATTGTTCTCAAAGTTGTGGATAACCTGTCCAAAGTTCATATTTTGTTATTTTTGTTCACTTTTGACTTTCTCAGTCATTATCAGGAACCAATGTGGTGTCTGTTTCGTAGTTAGAATTTCTTTGTCTGCATTTCCAAAGAATACCATGATGGACACAAAGAATTCTAACTACTACATCAAATTAAACAGATATTAATCATACCTGTCTGTATATATATATATATATATATATATATATATATATGTGTGTGTGTGTGTGTGTGTGTGTGTGTGTGTGTGTGTGTGTGTGTGTGTGTGTGTGTATCTTGATATAATAGGAAAGAACTGTTAGATTGATGATCCGAAGTTCTTTAGTATTTTTGTTTTTATTTTTAAAAACAGTGCTCGATACAGAAGTAGAGCCTAGATTATAATTATTTTTTTAAAAATATGATTCCATCGCGATAGAGAAATTACTATGTTTCGAAAACCTGAATACTGCTGACCAGTTTCGAAACAGTAATTTCTGTGTTGCGATGGAATCATATTTTTTTTTAAATAATTATATATATATATATATATATATATATATATATATATATATATATATATATATATATATATATATATATATATATATATATATATATATATAGTGTTGATTTCAAATGCTTCTTATTGAATTAGACCCATTAAAAATTTTACTCTAAAGCTTGTGGGACAAAATTTAATTTGAGTTCTTAAATGTACGTATTATCGCATGTAGGCGACGTCACCGTAAAACGGTTTATGTAACGGATATGCATTTTAAAATAAAATAAAAAATTCGTTCGAAGTTATAGAGCGTAACAGCACCCAAGAACCAAGACATTAAACCAAATTTTAAATTTAAATACATTTTAAAATACATTCCTCTGTAGAGAAAGATCTCGTGTTTTAATATGGTTATTTCAATGTTATAATAATAGCTTCCGGTATTTTGAAACTTGCTTTACAATCAGTACTGTATACTATTGTATTATCTGCTTGCATTTGTCGAGTCTCTTTGTGTATATAAAATAACCGTTATAAATAACTTGATCAACAGACATACGGTAGGGTTCAGCCTGTACAAGGCCCGGGGGGCACTCGAGGGAGAGAGTTACGTTAAGGGACAGTTTATATGGACAGGAGGGGAAGATAACGGTTAACTCTAGACTTGAACAGATTAAGATTGTAGTGGTCGGGGAAACATCCTCTTGGGTGTCCGTTCCACAGGACAGTGGTCCGTGGGAAGAATGGATCTTCTCCCCAATGAAATACGGAGGGAATGTGAGTGCTTTGCTACTATGTAAGTAACATGGTGGGCCCTAGCAATAAAGATTAGGCCTGGCAGAATCAAAGACTGTATTTCATCCGAGCTTTTTCATGCAAGTAGCGATAGAGCAGTGAAAGACTTGCCACATCCCGTCTGTGTGTGTGTGTGTGAGAGAGAGAGGGGGGGGATTGAAAATAATTCTACTCCAACAAGGATTCGGAAACACTTTCAAACTCTATCAAGACTGGAAAGTGAGGTCTGGGCAGCTCCCGCCTAAATACTCCATTCTTGGCCTGAACTGACTCTAATAAATGTAGAAGATAAGCATGAAAAGTCAGGTTCTTCTTCGTACATATAATTGTATTAAAAAAATTTGAGCAACATGAAAGAAACAGTCATTAATAGTATTTTCTCAAAGCAGGTTGTCGCTGAACAAGTAAAATTCATTTTAAAAGCTTTAGAAGAGATCACAAATAACAGGATTCTTGTTAAATGTCAATAGGAACATCATTGAATTATTCTATTGTAACTAATTATTGTTTATAGTTACGTTGTTCTGGAATTGTCTTCAATTGGTCGACTGAACTTGCTTTGTTTCAATGACTTTTGTTTTGTTATTATTAGTTACTTTGTTCAATAAATACGTTTATTAAAAAGTGACCACAGCATGAAAGTATTATTCGCATCCAAAATTCGCATTTCCTCATACACGATTTAAATCCATAATAATTCTTCACAAAATTAGCCGTTCATCTTTAAAAAAGTGAACATTTTCCGTTGAATTATTTCATTTTATTTTTATAATTTTATTTTTGACAAAAATATTTGACTTGGTTAAGAATTATTGAATTAGAACAAAATTTCGTCGTGGTTTAGTCAATTTCAAATACATTTACATATTTACACAGATATAATCAACTAGGCACTCTAGTCGGGATTGGCAACCAGCCAAGGAGAAGGACAATTCTGAATTCAAAACTCAGCCACTTGAAGTAGTACAAAAATGGTTAAACATAGGATGCAGATATTTTTGCATATAGAAAAAAAACACCATACATTTCAATAATTCTGGATATATACATATTAATCAATTTAAACGTTATTTTTATCGTACACTCATATTCGAATAGACGCCCCATTTATTCATTAAACAGTGCATTTGTTTATTTTCATCTACCGGGCTGAATATTCGAGAAATCTCATTAAAGAAAATTGTGCATTCTCCGGTAAGATTCGAACCTGCGTTCCTCTCGGCAGATAATAATAGCCGTTCTGGGCTCCTGAGGTCTTGCTCTACCGTTCCACACTAAGTCTCTTTTGGTCTGCCGCGGTTTGCCTTGTGTTATACAGAAACAGGCTGTCCTGAGTAGTGAGCCTGGGATAATTCTGAAGATATGTCCGATCTATCTCCATCGACGTCTCTAGACAATAATTCGTAGACGTAGACTTTAGAATGAATCAGAAACTCATTCCTAAACAGGATACAAGGGATAAACGTCTACTCCTCTTCAAAAACCGGAGAGGAGTGCCAACCGGATGATTGGCGAATTTATCGTGATTTTCCAAGCGTAGCTTAGATGTGGCACAAGGCCGAAAGTATGGAGCACCCTGTGAGGATCGAACTCACTACTCAGTCGTAATTGTTCTAGCGAGACAAGCTTGCTAACCATTACATCGCCTCGAGGTGCCCTGATTGGCAAATTTATCTGCTCCTATTGAGAATAGTACTAAAACACTTTATAGGACTCATTTTAAACCAATTCTCAAAATACATGAAGTTATGATGCAAAACCAATAAATAAATATATATCGCTGTAGGGGAAAACATTTTAAAATGCGTTTAAATTTTTAAAAAAGTAAATATTATTTCTTAAGTGTTGTCATTTTATATGACCCTAACGAAATAATTTTCTTTCCATTTGAAAATCTATATATTTACATAGAGTTATTTAAAAAAAAATCTTACCATGACATCATTTACATACGATAAGACATACATCTAAAGTTTAGAGATACAGCATTTCTTTAAAATACCAGCTGGAAATTAATTGGAACTTTTCTATATTGTAAATTAATAATATTATCGCCATGATAAGGCTCAGCGATGGCCAAAAGTTGTAGGAATTAAAAGATTATGAATTCCAAACAGTTATTTCATCACTTTGATGCACTTGTTCGGAATGTCAACTTGAAAAAAAATGATATAGATGAGCAGGCGCTACACAGTCTTCACGTTCCAATCACAATTGAATCCAAATGTGTCATCGAATCTTTCTGGGTGGCAAATCATTTCCCACCCTACAAACCTCTTTCACACAGTAAAACATCACAAGCCTCTTGCTACTTGATGTAATGGAATAACCAGGCACCCCCATGAATGATTACACTATAGGTAGTAAGTACCTATAAAGTCTACTGTCTACGAGAGGACATAGAGAGCAGATGAGAGCGAGACGACCTTTCGTCTATTATCCACCTGGTGTCATGTGTATATTCTTTTAGCACGGAATATAACACTACTCTATCGATATTTCCATGGAAAGTGTTCAAAAGAACCATTTTTCGCTATTTACGCGGGTTTTCACTATATGGGTGGACTCAATTATCAAGTTAAATGACTGTTAAACAATCAACTTACTGTTGGCTACAATTGAATGTAGTTTGTATTAGATTGCTTGAAAACTAAGGGAGGTTTTAGTTTAAAATTTGTGTTGAAATCGATTTTTCGTTTTTCGCGGTATTTCGCTAAACTCAGTGGCGTAGAAATAAAAATGAGGTGATATCTAATATGAGGTGATATCTTCGTGATATCTAATGGTATAGTCCTCGAGGTGTGCTTGCTGCCATGACCCTCACTAATTCTGTGAGTGGTGGTAATTAGGACGTCGGCAGTGTATCGGGCCGAATGCTCGTCGTTGATGGGGTTCTTATCTCGGTACTCGACAACTTTCATGTTGATTACGACCTCAAATTGCTTACTGATGATACTGAGGAGATTGATGGGTCTCTACTGGAAGTGGAGAGATCGCACACCTGCGTTCTTGACACCTTTCACTGGCTTGGGAAGGATTTCTCCTTCAAACAGCAGTTGAATAACTTCGCTAATATTGGGAATAATTCCGGGTTGATATTCTTAAAGACAAATTTGAGATAAAGATCGAGCTTGCCCTGTGTGTCGGGGAAGATATAAACTCAGGGTTATTTATAAGTGTGGGCACCCCCGCTTACTTCTGAAATATATATATATATATATATATATATATATATATATATATATATATATATATATATATATTATAGTAATTCGTCGAGCTTAGAATCCTCAACAGAATGTCCACTACCGGATCGCTTCGATACAACGCGAACGTCATACCAACTGTACCACGGGACTCGGTGACGAAGAAGACATAAACTAGACTCGATATAGCGCCGCTACTCACTCAGTTCCGTTCACATATACCCATCCAAGTATACAGAGTTATCCAGAGTCCCCGAATAACCTCGGAATCTGTGCCCCAAGAGCCACGACTACTATTTTGACCCTTAGCCGCTCTATCACAGAGCTCAAATTTAGCAAGATATACAAGTAATTGATTCCGGGATTTAGGCTAATTTTATAGTAATTCGTCGAGCTTAGAATCATGAGTCCCAGATAGAACGAAACGGCCGTCCAGTGCTTTCTGCATTCTGTTGAGGATTCTAAGCTCGACGAATTACTATAAAATTAGCCTAAATTCCCAAATCAATTACACACACACACACACACACACACACACACATATATATATATATATATATATATACAAACACACACACACTAGAATAAACCAGTTTTACCCTGAAGATCTGTTTAGGTGAAACCTAGGCAGGCTTGCCTAGCTCCTTAGGATTATTCTAGTTTATTGCTCTAATTCGCGTTTTAATCACTCTACGTTTGGTCTTTATACTCGTTTTAATTTTTTTTTTCTTTGGACTTTGAGCTTAAGCACTTGGCGATTGATTTCGCATTGTGTTAATGTTCTTGGTTCTTTCTTTTTTTATTTCCAATTATTTCCTCGGGTACCGATTTGTTCTATTACAAGTTGAGCTATCCGAGGTTCTCCAAATGAATATTACCATATATATATATATATATATATATATATATATATATATATATATATATGTATGTATATCAAGGGATTACTGAGTGCGAAATAAGAAAAAAAAGAGAAAAATTATTAAGGAGCGAGAACAATAGAGTAATCAGGAAGTGCGTAGATTTAGGGTATTAACACGTAAGTGAATTTATTGGATTTGATTGGAGTTCGATCTTGGCTCACCGATTCCTCAATACGAGCCGCTATACATTACTACACCTCCTGTTTACATCCAGTTAAAACGTTTTGTATGCTGAATTGAAAGTACACCAAACACAATACCATACTACACCAGCCATCTTTGACAAAATTGAAAGAAAAATCAGCATTTTTATCGATCCCGATCTGGCATCTAGGCTGAGTCACTTTCCTGCCGATGTAACGTGACTGCCTTTTACACTACATTTGTTCGGACGAGCGTTCCTTTTCGTACATCGACTAGTTGTAACCGTAATTTCTTTGCTAATAGTTTCTTCTGTCGCACTTCTTGCCTGTGGGACTCTCTTCCAGCTGGTTGCTTTCCTGTCAACTACGATCAAAAATTTAAATGCGATGCCAATCGTTATCTTGTCTCCTTGAATAATGTTTTCTTTTTCCTTGCATCTAAGTGATTTTGTCGCCTTCCTCGGGGCAAAGAAATGCTGATTCTCAATATAAAAAACAGTACACGATTTTGAGCAACTGTACTCAAATTTGACTAAATCTTAAACAACTCGTTAGAGTGACCGAGGAGAAGTAAACCAGAAATAGTTTTTTTTTAAATCATTTCACCCCATGCGAGGTATTAAAGCCACTAAGACATAAGGGGTTAATGAGTGCGAAATAAGAAAAAAGAGAAACATTACTAAGGAGCGAGAACAATAGAAGAAGAGTAATCAGGAAGTGAGTAGATAACGATTGGCATTGCATTTACAATTTTGAAGATCAAAGTTGGTTGGAAAACATGGAGCCGGAAGAAGTGCGAGGAACGATACTGTTAGCATAGAACTTGCGATTAGATCTAGCTAAATCAACTGTAAACTGATGAGACCTAACTGCCAATCTAGTAGTGTCGGGGAAGATATATAAACTCGGGGCCATTTATATGTGTAGGCACATCCGCTTACTGCTGAAATACATGATATACACACGCGGACACACACATACACACACATACACACACACACACACACACACACACACACACATATATATATATATATATATATATATATATATATATATACATATATATATATATATATATATATATATATATATTGTTACGAACCCTCATCTAATTTTATTCTAAAATCAACACTAAAGCTTGTATTTTAGAAGTACTCTGATTGAGGAGCCAATACTTTCAGAAAGTGTGAAAATGAAAAAGAAATCAAGCTAAATTGACAATTAACAGTTCTTGATCAAATTTGCATGTATCCGAGCAAGGATTATGTATTCGATGAAAAGTACACTTTCTTCCTCTTGGTCACGTGATAGCGTGATGATTTGACCGGATATTATCCAGATATTAAGGCAACCCTGAACTCTCTGAAATACGGCAGAAAAAGGAAAAGTGTTAGTAACCTCTTTTCTCCCACACATGTAAAAATCAATATTTGGAAATCATGGGCCACGTGCCAAAATCGAGGCGCGAAAATAAAGACAGCCACCAAGTCAGTCACTCTTCAGAATTCAAACTGAATGAACGTCTATCTAAACTTGCTATGATCTGCTATAAATTTGGATGCAGGATTGATAGAAATCTATTAAGGTTTCTGAACTGAAAAGACTCAGTAAAGTGTTGATTCAAAGAAACCAAACTCTGGCGTGCTAAAAGAAGCAGATACAACGAAACAAAGAAGGACACATTATCCTAAGAGCCAAGGAAAAGAAAGATTCAACTTATTCTTCACTCAACCCCTGGACAAGACGAAAAAGAAAAAGAAAGAAAGGAAACCAAAAAGAAATCCATTTCACAGATAAACTTTTCTACCCGGCAAGAAGAGAAAAGATAAAAGATAAAAAACAGATATAAAAGAAAAGAGAAACATATGAGACACTAAAATAAAAAGGAAGAGAAAAAGAAAAAGAAAGACTTTTTCAAATAACAGATAAATACTTTGTTTCTATTGTCTGTTTTATCTTTGCTCGTTTTGCCTTTTTGTCATTTGTAATTTCAGGTAAGTTTGGCATAAGGTTGTTTGTCAATGGAATATTTATCTTTCTGAAAAGATAAGTCCCCTTCCCCATTGTTTTGCCCCGTAATAATTATTTTGTCTCATTGTTTTGTTTTGCCTTGTCTTTTATCTTTTAATATAGCCGAATATATTTAATAGCCATTGGTATATTTCAGAAATAAAATGGTTATTTGTTATCCCTATATCTTCGCCTTCTGTTTGATTCTATTTAGCTCGGCCGTGTTTGATCAATCAGGAAAGGACCACTGAGAAAAGAATTCGTGATTATATATTATATGTTACTGTGCCTCCCACTACTACCACAACAGTAAAAGAGGGTGGTACGTAATATATTTATATATATATATATATATATATATATATATATATATATATATGTATTGGTGCAGACCTCAGTGTCCAATTTTACATTTATACGTTCTCTATCTCTGATATTGTTGTGGCCTGTTAGGGGCCAGTAAGAAAGACACGGAAAGATGGTCGGTAGGTTGAACAAGTGTATTGAAATAACCCAACATATATGCAAAATAAGTGTTATTAGCAGATAGAATTGACCGTCCGAACTGTCATGTTACACTGCGTCCCGACTGCCGATATTTAACAGTCCCCCCAACGAGGAATGTATGTGGCACAAGGCCGAGTTTAACGTGGGTTTCTCCGAGCCCGTAGGCTCGGCCAAAAATATTCCCTTAGAACCCGCATGAGCGGGTTCGGGATCTATCTACCTTCCCAAACGAAACTTTGCCCTTCGGCAAAGCTTCGTCAGGGTTCCTCTCAGCCAAAGCAATACCCCATTCTCTCAAGGGGGACCTACAAAACGCGCCCCATGCCATAAAAATATAATTATAATAAATTATAATACATAAAAATCTAATAATGAAGAATGAGAGGGGAGCGAAATGAACCAACTAATAAATTAAAAATCAGCACAAAGTAAACTAAACATAACTGATATTAGTAGGGCCTGTCCAATTCTAAACTTAAGTCTTTCCCACCATCTATTCCCGATAACCGCCCCTACTAGCTCCCGCTGCACGAAGCTAGTTAGCTGCTCCTGGATTTTCCACCTGTCCAATAAAAACAGACTGAACTTCCAGTAACCAGCCATTCAAGGCCTACGATCTAACGCCATCCGGGCACAAACGAGTTTGTGGTCCGAATAGCCTACCCAGTGGAATGTGGGACAATCTAACAAGTCTACGTCGGCTCCTCTAACTAACATTCTGTCCAGGTAGCTAACCACCCGGTCAAAAGGCCAATTAAGAGTCCACGTCCACATCCCCCCAGGGGTGATCGACCCTGTATCTATCAACAAGACCAAACTCGTTAATCAGATCAACCAGGCTACGATCGCTCCTCCTCCCACTAGCTCCCCCGTCTTAAATAGGAGGACAAATTTGGACTTTTTGGGGCTGGATAGGCCCCTCTTATATTCCTCCCTGTCCACTCTGCAAATTGCTTCGGGAGCGGAGAACAATTTTTTTGTTTTTGTGCTTCTTCTCCCTGGAGGGGTGGGGAGGGGAAGATGTTGACGAGTGAGGGGGTGTTGAAATGGAACTGAGGGAAGAGTTTGAGGGAGTGGGGGACGGAGCACGCGAAGGGGAAGAAGGGAGGCTCCTTTTATTACTTTCACAGTGTCTTTCGGGGAAGCAGGGACGGATAGGGACCTGGTTTTGTCCATGGCCCTATCCGCTCTACTACGCCCTGAGCGTCTTTGAGATGCTGTCTCCACCTCCTCTTCCTCCTCGCTGCTTCTTTTTAGGGAAGATGCCCGAGGTGGAGGCATTTCGTCCACCTCCATATCAATTTCCTTCCCTTGCTGCTTCTCCTGCTGCTTTTGTTGCTGTTGTTGTTCTTGCTGCTTTTTCTCTCCCCTTTGTGTCGGCTTCTGTTTCGGCGCCTCCGTCTGTTGCACCACCTTCTCTGTCTTTAGTTCTTGAAGGGACACCTTTTTTGCCCGCTGCTGTGGTGATTTCTGATGCTTCTGTACAGTGTCCTCTTTTTTTGGGGGGAGAAGGCACATTCTTTGTTCTTTTAACCCCTCCCACAACTTTCCAGACACCATCGGTGTCCTTTTGGGCTACTTCTTCAACTGGGTTTGTTGCGGCTACTGCTGCTGCTGTTTTTGCTGGTGTGGACTGCGTTGTAGTCGGAGGACGTTTAGCGGGGCACTCCTTTGCCATGTGCCCAGATACGCCGCAGGACCAACACTATGGTTTTCTGCCTTCCACAACTACTAACATCCTCCTTTCTCTGCATGGTAAGATATTGGGGATTTTTCCAAAGCTTGCTCGGGTTAACGTGACCTGTAACTCAACGTCACCCGTTGCAATGCCCGATTTTTCTACTGTTGCCTTCACCTCCTCCACCCTGCCAAGAATGCTCCCATCCTGTCTTCAGAGACATCTACGGGCACTCCATGGACGGTAATCCTTGTCTTACCGGTGCCCATGTATCCCGTCTGTAATCTGAGGTTCTTGGTAGTTAAAATACTACCTGCCATTTGCTTGGCATCTTGCTCTGTTGGAAGAAGAATGTCCCATATAGCGTTAGTTCTACTTGTCAGAACCTTTGGAGTGATTTTTAATGTCTTCGGAACCTCTTCCATTGTTTCCCTGGTGACTCCAGTTAATTTACGGCTTTTTATGTCGGAAGACAGCAGAGACACTATTCTCGTATTTACGGCCTTAAATGCCTCCTCGATAGTAAGGAATTCATTTTCCTTTAATGTGTCCTTAAATTTATCCCTCTGTTCTGCATAATACTCGGCGTCTTTTTTCTTCGGTCTATCCTCACACCACGCACTTTTTTACTGAGGACACCGGCAGTGTTGAGTTGGAAATGTTATCGTCGCTCATGTTAGTCCGAATGACTACCACGGCCGACCAAATAACCTGTTGTTTTCTTGTTCGTCTTTTAAAAATTATTCCAACAACGGCAACAATGTCAAGAACAAACAAAACAAAACGAAAGAAAAATGCTTTCAACCAAAGACAATAAGCAATTGAAAAATAATTAAAAACGAAAAAGATAATGAAAACTAAAAATTCGGGGTGGGTAAAAATATGCGAAAGTAAATAAACAAAAACGAAAAGAACAAAAATGCACAAATCTATATGAACAAATAAAAAGGCAAAGAAAAACTGAATAATTCCAAAAAGTTTTTAGCAAAATAAAAATAAAATCAAACATTTATCAGCTCAAACGCTCGTCCAACTCACAGAAACTACTCTAAAAAACAAGTCCGACCAAGACTGCGGGTCGACTGCCACCTTAGGAAGTCTCGCAGGTTAGTATTTATGAAGGAGGAAAGTTCATTCTAATGTAGATATGTTACTATAACAGATATTAAGCACTTTTACCCATAAATATAGCATGCGATAAAATTATATTTTTATCTTGTATATAAAGTGCTCAATATCAGTTATAGAGCATATTTGAATATAAAAGTGGTCACTGAGGTCAACAACTATCTGCTACAGTTTGTTTTATGCTTAAGCTCAATCGTCTGGCCATATGTGTTGTGCTTTGACTCGACTATTTATATATACTGGTCAGTGGTGCATTATGAGTAGGTCTATTGAATTGTTCTAACGGTTATTTTGGTGGGCGATAACGGTTATGTTTCAAATTATTCTAGGGGTTATTGAGTGAAATATATAGTAACAAGCATATATAGTACCCGGCTGAAAAGCCGTAAACTTGGATGTACGGGTGGTGTAATGGATAATGGCTCGGATTTTTAATCAGAGAGCCGAGTTCCAATTCCCATTGGGTTCGTTATATTCACTTCAGCACCCCCCCCCCCGGGAAAGGTATAAATCCACCTCTTCCCTCCAACTATGGGTTAATTATTAAGAGTTTTATAACTAAACCATTATTATCTCCAAAAAAGTCCTTACGAACTAAATGGTATTTTCTGGCTTTAAATAACCTCCAAGGTCATGATAATCCACAGAAAATGAATCACTGTCAATCATTTGTGGTTTATACTGCAACTATATTGGTTTTGTTTTGTTTTATGGCATATCAACTTCAATGGTTTATTTAATGCCAACAAGATTTTTATTGATGAAATATTTTTTCTTTTTTCAAAAAAATGTATTGCTAGTAATAATTTTTACAAAAATGTATTGCTGCTATTAAAACCTATTTTTAGGCTGTTGTTACTTAGAAAAGGTTACTGAATAAGAATAACTAAAACGAAGATCGGAAATGGAACGGTAATCTTTATAATATTAACAACATACAAGACTCGCCAACGGCGTGTAGTAAGTAAACCACTGCTAGTGGTAACCCCCCACGCTAGACAGTATATTCCACCGTATTTATTCGGATTGGGACATACCTATTATAGTCCATACGTACGACATAACATACGCTTTCATAGTGTTTTGACCTCAGTTTGGGGATTAACTTTTTGCCCATAGGTGGGACCCTAACAGGTGCTATCACCCCGATTCTAGGTGCACCTGGGAACACCAGCAATTTAGAGGTGGTTTCACGCTCCTCAAAACCACCTGAGGAAATGACTTGCTGCTGGATGTAGTTTATCGTCATACCAAGGACGCCTCATTGGGAGGGATTTCATTCCTCTGCGGCGGTGCAGCCGGCCTATTCTGAAGCCTTAGCCGACAGGGCGAGAAGCTATATTAAGCACACCTTAGTTGCAGTTTAAGTACGATGTGGCATATAGAGATACATACAATTTGAATGCATACGGTTTCTTCTTTATAGGGGTTGCTGACCATGGCTAATGAGCGCAGTCTACCCTACTATTTAACGGAGAATAAATGGATCCATACATTTCCCAAGGATATTTGTGAGAAAGTGAATATAACGGCCTCGATGTCTCATTCCACGACTCTAACCATTGTACCATCTGCGCATCAGAAAATTATATTTAAATCAATATTTGAAATTTTTTTAATCATTTCACCCCAAGCAAGTCGGGAATGTCACTAGTGTTTAAGGAGTTACAGAGTGAAGGTAAGAAAAAAGATTGTGTATAGAGAGGATTGAGGATAGGCAAAAGATGAACAAGATTCAAGAAGATGGCGATTGACGTTGCATTTAAATTTGTAGTAATCAGGGAAGCAAGTAAGCGGAAGTGGGTTCCACAGGCGAGAAGTGCGATAAGAGAAATGTTGGAGTAGAAGGGGCGATTACATTTAACTATTTCAACAGTAAAAGGGTGGGACCGAGATGCCAATCTAGTAACACGCTTAAATTCATGCAGTCGGGGCACCAGGGGCAAAAGCTCGTCAAAGCAGTTAACATGAAAATATTTGTAGAAAAGACAGAAGGAAGCCACGTAACGCTTGTGAGAAAGAGACTGAAGTCGAGATGCCATGTCAGGACCGATCATATTGCAGATCTTTCTTTGGATTTTATCAAGCACCTCGAGATGAACAGCAGGGGACACCAAACCAAATATAGCAACAGTATTCAATGCACGTAGGTTTGTAAATGTGTAAGATGGCCTCTGACGAGAAAATCTTTCTGGTACGACTCAATCAACCAACTTTCCTTGCAGTAGATGCAGCTATTGATTCAATGTAGTTGTTCCACTGTTAGTTTAAGTTAGTTCAAGTAAGTCCAAAACTCACGTAGTTCGTGCGCCAAGGAAAGAATCTCGTCAAAGCAATTACCACGAAAATTTTTGTAGAAAAGACAGAGGGAAGCTACGGGCCGTCGCTGAGGAAGTGACTGAAGTCGAGATGCCAGTTTTTATAATTTTTTTAAATTCCTGATAAATAAATAAATCTTATTCAACTAAGCTAAAACGGGTTTATGATCGTTCTTTACATTCACTGTAAATTTCGATGGGAAGTCGGGATCCTTCTGGAGTACGCAACCGGCAGAGGGCGTAATCGGATTTAAATGATAAAACATAAAAACAAATGGAATTAATTAAATTCATGTTTCTAGTTGAATTAAATCAAAATTAAAACGTTTCTGTTCCAGTCGATTGTAACAGTGTAAAATAAGAATGCGATATATTGAGAAAAGCCAACTTATATGCAAGATTAACAAATCCAGGCAACGGAAAATTTTAATTAAATCAAAACTCGAATTAAAATCCAAGTTTCTTTCACATAAAGACGTACTTGTTTGCAGGCAAGTGCACTCAAATTTGCCTAAATCTTAAGCAACTCCACTCCTGGCCAATATTAAACCAATATAGTCCACATTGAAAAAAACAAAACAAAAAAAACAGGAATAAATTTGTTTGGTTTTAGAATTTTAGCGCCTCTATATCAGTCAGTTATGTGCCAAGCGTGATATACGCTTAGGCGATCATGTATCTTTTAATACAAGACTGACGAGGCAATTTTTTTCCCCACAGTAGGTTGCCATTTCTTTCTGCGGTAGACAAGTTACCATTCATAGCTATAGAACCAGGTCTGTCCTGCTATTTACCCATAGCTGTGGGAGGAGAAGAGCCGCTATAGATTACTACACCTGTTTACATGCAGTTACAACTTTTTTCATGCTGAATTGAAAGTACACCAAACACAATACCATACTTTACCAGCCATCTTTGACAAAATTGAAAGAAAAATCAGCATTTTTATCGGTCCCGATTTGGCATCTAGGCTGAGTCACTTTCCCGCCGCTGTAACGTGGCTGCCTTTTTCACGACATTTGTTCGGACGAGCTTTCCTTTTCGTACCTCGACTAGTTGTAACCGTAATTTCTTTGCTAACAGTTTCTTCTATCGCACTTCTTGTCTGTGGGACTCTCTTCCAGCTGGTTGCTTTCCTGTCAACTACGATCAAAAATTTAAATGCGATGCCAATCGTTATCTTGTCTCCTTGAATAATGTTTTCTTTTTCCTTGCATCAAAGTGATTTTGTCGCCTTCCTCGGGGCAAAGAAATACTGATTCTCAATATAAAAAAAAGTACACGATTTTGAGCAACTGTACTCAAATTTGACTAAATCTTAAACAACTCGTTAGAGTGACCGAGGAGAAGTAAACCAGAAATAGTTTTTTTCAAAATTATTTCACCCCATGCGAGGTAATAATGCCACTAAGACATAAGGGGTTAATGAGTGCGAAATAAGAAAAAAGAGAAACATTACTAAGGAGCGAGGACAATAGAAGAAGAGTAATCAGGAAGTGAGTAGATAACGATTGGCATTGCATTTACAATTTTGAAGATCAAAGTTGGTTGGAAAACATGGAGCCGGAAGAAGTGCGAGGAACGACACTGTTAGTATAGAACTTACGGTTACATCTAGCTAAATCAACTGTAAACTGATGAGACCTAACTGCCGATCTAGTACTGCGCTTAAATTCATAAAGTCTAGGTACCATAACGGAGAGTTCTTCCTAACAATTATGGAAGTACTTATAGAAAAGGCACAGAGGAAACTACATTACTGCAGTGGAAAATAATATTCCTGATTCTTCTTTGGATTTCATTAAGAATCTCTAAATATATACCAGGAGCACCGAACCTTCTGTGGTATCAATATTCAAAGCATGAACGAATGGTAGACTTTCATGTAAGATAGATTCTGAATAACAAAAATTGGAGGTTAGCATCAGTCATGCTGATGGAAGGTAGAAAGGGGTCTCTCAGATGAATAATAAAGTTAAGTTTCTTTTTGGAGGCGTTAAAATTAACAAGTAATTCCTAGCTTCAGTTAACAGTAAATTGTAGGCCATTTCTGAAATCAGCTGCCAATATGAACTTGATTAAAAAAAAATTAAAATTAAACAGAAAGTGTTATCTGTCTATAATTCTGAGATGAGGTATTGTGTACACTATTTACATTATTCGGACTATTGTCCTCATCTTTGTCGCCATATTTATTACAACGTTTCGGCTGTTGTAAGCTCCGGCCTTCTTCAGGTAGTTGGAATGTCGAACTGAACCCTTTATTTCGCTCACTGGGGTAGATTGTTTTAGTTTCACGTGCTATGTTTAATGGATGTCAGTTATCTCCTGTTAATTCCCCTCTCCAAGTTCTTCACTTCCTTAAACGGGTATTGAACTCACACGTGGAACTAGAACAGTCTACCCCAATGAGAGAAATAAAGGGTTCAGTTCGACATTCCAGCTACCTGAAGAAGGCCGGAGCATACAACGGCCGAAACGTTGTAATAAATATGGCGACAAAGATGAGGACAATAGTCCGAATAATGTAAATAGTAAGTGTTATTAATTCCATAACTGTACTCAATACTTTCATATGGATGTCATGCATATCACCAAACCCGTTCAGAAATATCTAAACTGTCAACTGTATATAAACACTCTCTCAGATCAATATTTAAAAATGTTTTGAGCGACTGAAACCTGTGGGTCTTCGTGAGGACCACACTTCTTCTAACTTTGTGAACTGGCGCTACAGAATAACAAAGAAAGAACTGAACCAAATAACAGAAACCACATCACTTGAGGACTTTCATCAGCGGCAACCGCTAAAACGGATATCACATTGAACTCAAAGATAAAATAATGATATAATCAAGAGGCTGATGTCCCATACTATTAGGTTGGTGCAAAAATAATGTCGTTTTTTGACGTTCAACTTCATGTGAGAAAACGACGTTATTTTTGCACCAACCTAATACTTCAAATAAAATGTAAGAAAGGAAACACCCATCAATACTTGAAAGAACGATAACAGGGACTTGACTTGAGAAAGCTATTTTCCTGAAAAATTGTTTTAAGAGAAAGATTTTATAAATTTCAGCTGACAATAAATGTCAAATGTTTCCTTATAAGGAAACGGTTAATATTACTATTACTATTACAATTCAGGGGATTTTAAAATTAACCCTTTACTTAATCTACAGGGGTAGATTATTCTTTCTCCACTGACCATATCTAGGGTTAGCTCGTCTAGTTCTGCTCATTTATTGCTCACTTCGTTTCCACTGAGTCCATATATGCACTACCCAGCCCAAGGATTGAACTCATAATTTCTATGACTCTAAATTCACGAATCAAAACTTTAATCTATCGTCACTGGACTCGAGGAACCTTTTTCCCTGAAAAATCGTTTTAAAAAAAAAAGGTTTTATAAACTTGATACAGATAACACTACTGGCTGCTTGGCCAATGAATGCCGAATGTTTCCTTATAAGGAAACGGCTAATATTACCAATATTCTCCCAATTCTACAAGTTACAGTGAAATGTTTTTTCGAAATATTAGATATAAGCACAAAGAATTTAAGCAACCAATTTAAGTTTAAGTTTCTTGATTAGTAATTTTTTCGCAGACTTAATTCGTGTGCAAATGTATGGACGCTCGATTCAGCGAATAATTAAGCCCACTCCCACAAAAGGGACCATGTTCTGGGTGAATACAAGAGTAAATCAGAAAGTAAATGTCGGATATATATATAATGTTTAAAAAATGAATGCTGACCAGAACACTATCGCGGTTTCGACCACTGCGGTCTCCTCAGGTGGTTTGTTCACCAAATAACGACATGGAGCTCAACAACTTAAGCACTTTCATTCGAAACCGGAAATAGTGTGATTTTTAAAAAAAGAAAAGAATCTTTTAACTTTATCCGGGTTCAAATAACCCCAAGCTGAACTTCTTAACGTGTCTACATTTCGTCATGACCTCCCGTTCAGTAATTCAGTGATGTCCTTATAAGTAGACATATCTAGTTTTTCTTCTTGGCAAAGTCTACACGTATTCCCGATTATTGTGTTAGTCTTTAGATTTCTTAATATACTCCATTTAATGTTTGGGCTTTTGCTATACATTTCCCTCTATATATATTCAAATAATAAGAAAGAACAGTCAGATTTATAATCTATAATAAGTTCTTTAACATTTATTTTTATTTAAAAAAAACAGTGCTCGATACAGAGTAGAGCATAATATTATAATTACTTTTTTAAGATATCCATACCGACACAGAAATTACTGTTTCGAAACCGAAACTTAAATCTTGAAATATATATAGTGCACAATATATATATATATATATATATATATATATATATATATATATATATATATATATATATTGGGCAATCGTTTGGTTTTCTGTACTTTTGATAAGTTTTGGAGACTTAAGCGTCTAAGAAATTTATATTTTACGTTTTAATGTCGATTTCGAATCCTATTTCTTTGACGATTTTATGTTTTTTCTTAGGCTTATGAGACTTTCATCTCAATACAATACAGTGTACTTTTTGGTTATGAATATATTCCGACCAGTTCATAAATAAGGCTCCATCATGACTTCCCACGGTCACATCAAATTTTTTTTTTGTTTTCTTTTTCATCCATTTGGTTACTTTCTTGAATAGATATAATTTTTGGGAGAGCTTTATAACTTTTAGCTGATCCGATTTCATTTTGTACGTTATTTTGCTAAGCAAAGTATCTTATCTAATATCTTCATTCCTAACATCAAATCACAAAAACAAAGAAAAATATGAATGGAAAAATATAAAAAGATAACAAATAAATAATTGAAATATATATATATATATATATGAGTGTGTGTGTGTGTGTGTGTGTGTGTGTGTGTGTGTGTGTGTGTTTGTATAAATATGAAGCAATTTGGATGTCATCACCAGAAGTAAACTTCTAAAGTCTATTTACAATTTATATAAACACCTTTCCCTAACCGCCCAAACAACATAAATAAGTAAACTAGATACCATGAGCATAAATACCAATGCATTAACCCCCAAAACAGCTGGAAAATGTAGTTTTTTTCCGCTCCCTCATTTCTATTAATCCTATGATAATATCTAGGGTCAGTTGTGCACCGTCTGTGACAAAAAGAGAACCATGACGCAATTCACTCCGTTTGAAAATTGAAAACGGCATAGTATACTGTTTGACATTAGCGCCGGAAACTCAGTAGGAAAAATTCAAAGTGTTTTGGTCTCAATCAGAGGAGAGTGCAGAGGATTCGGAAAGAGTTGGATGAGTCTAAAGGTGATTACGAAGGTGTTTGGAGTGATCACTAGTGGGCGTGTGACCACGTTATGGGCGTGTGACCAAAAATTTTTTTTCTAACACCGAAGATGAACTGAAAGGAAAGGTTAGGGCAGCATTCAGCAACTTAAACTAGGACACCATCCAGAAGAGTTGCAGGAGATTCCGAAGTCACATGGAGGCCGTGATTGAAGCCAGTGGCGACTTTATTGAATAAATGTTCTCTTCAGGATTTCAAGATATTTTTGTGTATTTTTTAGTAGATATATCGGTTAAAATGAGATTTCAGTGTTATTTTCATTTTGCGTAATTTAAGTGAAAATTTATCCATCGCACACTATATATATATATGTGTGTGTGTGTGTTGTTGTTGTTGTTGTGTGTGTGTGTGTGTGTGTGTGTGTGTGTGTGTGTGTGTGTGTGTGTGTGTGTGTGTGTGTGTGTGTGTGCAAATATATAGCAAAATAGGACAGAAAACATTAAGTAAATAATCCGGAGTTTTTTAGTATTTTTGTTTTTTAAATTTTAAAAACAGTGCTCCATACAAAAGTAGAGCCTAAATTATAATAATTTTTTTTTAAAAATATGATTCCTTCGCTACATAAGAGTTTAAAAAATAAGAGCCAACAACTTCAACATAATTGTTAAAATTAAATTGAATTAAAGTATCAAGCTCTGTTTCATCCTCAAGCGAAAACTTAAGAATAAAAACTTCAAGATTAGTTATTCAGTACCCAGTCAGCTATCTCTTCTTTCTCTACCGTTCCCTTTCCCTACAACCGTTTGCCAACATATTTATGTTTGGTGACTTTAATGCCCATCATGCCAGGTGGCTTTTAAACACTGTCACTAACCTCGCTGGCATCCAACCCTTAACATCTCAATTACACAATCTCTCACGCAAGTGATTGACTTCCCCACGCGTTTCCCTAGTGACGCTGATGGTTATGTTTCTCTTCTCGATCTTTTTTTACATCTATCCCTGACTGTTGTCGTACTATACAGCTCTGCCCTCTTGGCAGCTCTAATCATCTGGTAATGTTTGTAAACATCTCCTTCCGCTGCTCCACCAACCAAGAACCGTCTACCAACAGAATATCCTTATGTTATCGAGGAGCAAATTGGAGCTCGTTCCGTGATTTGCATCGTGACGTCACACGGAAAGAGGTTTTTAATCATCCTCATTAAAAATGCACGTCTGAGGTCTCCACCTCTGCAAAATCGATGCTTTCATTCGAGCAAGGAAATACCAAGTTAAACCACGTTCATCTTCTTGGTTCTGCTGCTATATAGCCCACAGGAATCACTTCTTCCGGCTGTACGAGAGCGACACGTCTGATTGCAACAGACGTCTCTTTGTCTGTGATCGTAACGAGCGCAAGAGTGTCCTCAATGAAGCAAAGTTACTGTTTTTGAATAAAACAGCGTATAGCATCTCATATGTCCTTTCAGATACTATTGGCGGCTCAGCAAGAGTGTACTGAACAAGAGAAAATCCTCAATCCCTTCCTTATTCAATCAATTCGAAGTCCTGACATCTACAGCAGATAAGGTGGAATGCTTTGCTCGGAAATTCTCTTCCAACTAAACACTCGACTCAACTGGTGTACCAACACCTGATTTCCCCACTAGAACTGAGGCTATACTGAATGATATGCGCATAACCCTGTCACTTGTCTGGGGCATCATTTCTAAGTTAGACACCCATAAGGCAAATGGAGGTGACAAGATACCAGACATCGTCCTAAGGAAATGCGCACCCGATTTGTCCCCAGTTCTCTCCAAACTCTACAACTTGCTGTTTGTTGCTTTCCAACTTGTTGGAAGTCCTTCTCTGTAGTTACGGTTTTTAAGAAGTCTGGAGAACCTTCTGATCCCTTTAACTATCGCCTTATTAGTCTTCTACCGCTTTTCGGCAAATTATTCGAGGCTTTAATCAATACTGAAGTGATTAAACATCTTAACTCTCACGACCTACTCATGGACAAACAATATGGATTCCGTTTTGCCCGGTCTACCGCTGATGTACTTGCGGATATCACTGAATATGTATACCAAGCTTTTGATAATAACGGCGAAGCTCGATCTGTGGCTCTACGTATCTCAAAGGCGTTTCACAGGGTTTGGCATGTTGGTCTTCTACGTAAGATTCGTATCGTTTTGTTTCTTATCTGCTATAGTCAAGATAAATATATATACCAAGCTCTTGATAATAACAGCGAAGCTTGTGCTGTAGCTCTAGATATCTCCAATGCGTTTGACAGGGTTTGGCATGCTGGTCTTCTACGTAAGCTCCATGGCTACGGAATTACAGGACGATTGTTTGATTCAATCCAATCCTTCCTATCAAATCGTGAAATGAAGGTCGTGCTGAACGGGCTCGCTTCCAGAACCTTTCACACGAATGTTGATGTCCCCCAATGCTCTATCCTGGGTCCTACACTGTCTCTGATCTTCAGCAATTATCTTCCTGATGTCATCAGTTCCCAAGTAGGCATTTATGCAAATGACACTACCATTTACTCTTGCCACGATAGTAAATCCGTCAGAGCTGATAAAATTAACCTGGCCGCTGCTCTTGAAAAGGACCTCCAGTCAGTGGTTAACAGGGACAGGAAATGGCTTGTAAATTTTAATGTCTCCAAAACTAAACTGCTATCATTTAACTACCATAGAGAAACTTCCCCGCGCGCAATCAACATGGTTAATTCTCAACTCCAGGAGAGCGTCTCACTGCGCGTTCTTTGCCTCACGTTTTGGACTTGAAGTCGAACAACGACATTGAATCAATAGCTGCATCTACTGCAAGGAAAGTTGGTTCATTCTGTCGTGCCAGAAGGTTTTTCTCGTCAGAGTTCATCTTGTACATTTACAAATCTACGAACATTGAATACTGTTGCTATATTTGGCTTGTCGTCCCCTGCTGTTAATGTCGAGGTTCTTGATAAAATCCAAAGAAGATCTGCAATATGATCGGTCCCGACATGGCATCTCGACTTCAGTCTCTTTCTCACAAACGTGACGTGGCTTCCTTCTGTCTTTTCAACAAATATTTTCATATTAACTGCTCTGGCGAGCTTTTTCCTCCGATGTCTCGACTACATGAATTTAAGCGTGTTACTAGATTGGCATTTAGGTCCCACCCTTTTACTGTTGAAATAGTTAAATATAACCGCCACTTCTATTCCAACATATTCTTTTTTCGCACTTCCCGACTATTAAGTTCCTTTCCGATTTCTTGCTTCCCTGATAACTACAATCTTCAAAAATTTAAATGCAACGTCATTTTGAACCCCGTTCATATTTTATCCTTTCCACGATCCCTTCTATACTCGGTTTTTTCTCTCACTATAACTCTCTGTAAGCCCCTGTGTACTAGTGACACTCCTGCTTTGCTTAGGGTGAAATGATTAAAAAAAATGTATGTATAGATGCCGCCAAATATTCACTTAAAATGAGCATAGATGATAAAAAACGCACCAAACTTAATAAAAACAGTTTTTCTATCGTCAAAATCTTTATGTTATTATTAAGACGAAAGACCAAAGGAATTTTTATTATTGAATTATTTTTTTAATCCGTTTTAGAAAATTCGAAATTTTGCTTAAAATGTTTGTTTTTCTTGCTTTAACAGATGGCTATGAATTAACATGGGAAATTTGATCGTCATCCTGCGGTGAAAAATACATTGTTTTGGAAATTGTAAAAATCAGATAATTGTCAGATTTTTAATGAAACGTATTTACAAATGAATAAAATTATTTTTGTAGAGTTTAATGTTTATATAAGTTATTCCTTGGAGAATTTAAAATATTCATTTTCTTACAGAAAATCTGCTATGAATCCTAAAATAAAAAAATGAAATAAAACTAAGATTTAATTAGAAAAGCTTTTAACTGCTTTTATGGATAAGATATATTATGGTCTTAAGAAAAAATTGTTTTCGGTGAATAATTAATTTTTACAAAAATTTTAATTTTTAATTTTTTTATTCGAATAATTTATAAAGTTTTTAATCATTTACAATTCTTTTTCAATTTGTAGAACTTTGGTGGAATTGTTCTTAATAAAAACAATATTTATTAATCATGAATGGAAAAGCTTAATACATTTCAGTTACCATAGTATTTTAAAAAGAATTGTGTGTGTGTGTGTGTGTGTGTGTGTGTGTGTGTGTGTGTTTGCGTATAATCCTGTCGATTTTTTAAATAAGGACATCCAGACACGACATTATTTGAAAATAAGAATGGTAACTTTACTAAATTTGAAATTTCTTCGTAATTTCCCAAGATTTCCTCAACTATAGTCTTCATGAGTAAGACTACGAAGTCAAAGTACCTAAAATTCAATAAAATATTATATTATTTTTCTCTATATATTTTTTTC
>OZ038501.1:76322337-76454837 GCA_964036315.1 Acanthosepion esculentum
ATATATAACTATGAACCTAAAGAGCCAGGCAAACCTACCTAGGTTTCACCTACGCGGATCGACAGGACGATCCGCGTAGGTGAAACCTAGGTAGGTTTGCCTGGCTCTTTAGGTTCATAGTTAGATTTGCTCTACTTAGTGTATTGAGCACTTTACATAGTTACTTTTGTTTACTCGTGTTGGAGGTGGATTTCTTTGGATCCTGGGCTTGGATTCTGGACGATTGTTTTCGCCTCAATTACATGTTCTTAGTTCTTTCTTTTTTTTTTATCCCTTATTTTTCCTTGGATATTGGTTTGTTCATTTACGAGCCAAAACACCTAAGGTTTTTCCGGACGAGTATAATCACTTGTATATATATATATATATATATATATATATATATATATATATATATATATATATATATATATATACATATATATATATATATATATATATATATATTTATATTTATATATATATATATATTTATATACATATATATATATATATATATATATATATATATATATATATATATATATATATATATATACATACATATATATATGAGAGAGGGAGAGAGAAGAGTGGAGAGGGAGGGAAGAAAGAAAACTTGAGTCCTCCAAAGCTTCTTATACACTATAAAAATGATTTATGGATCACATGGTCCTTTATATTCAATGTCTCCAAGCGTGGAAAACGGAAATATGTGATAAAGTATCGCAGGCACTGATAAAAGAAACCCAATCTGATGAAGATTGTTTATCATTAAAAGCCCTTAATTGGCTATATTTTCATGAAATCCCCAGCCGACTGTTTTTCACAAAAGCCGAATAACATGTCTCTTAGAATTCTCTGTCTCACATTTCTTACAAACTAAATAAATACACTGTGAGAGAGAAAATTTGAAACAGACACAATTTCAAAATTATTTCCCTCTTAATCAAATGTTTGACAAACCGGGTGTTTTATTTAAAGGGAAAAAGGAAAGGAAAATGTCACGCAGAAGAAGAAGAAGAAGAAGAAGAAGAAGAAGAAGAAGAAGAAGAAGAAGAAGAAGAAGAAGAGGAGGAGGAGAGTAGGTTTAGAAGGAGGAGGAGGAGGACGACGACGACGAAGAAGATTAGTAGATGAAAGAAGGAGGATTAGGAGGGTGATTAGATCAAGAAGAATGTGGAGAATAAGAAAAAGAAATGTTAAAATGGAATAACCAAATTAAATAGAAGACGGTAACTATGACGAAGAAGAAGAAGAAGAAGAAGAAGAACAGGAAGAAGAAGAAGAGGAAGAAGAACAAGAAGAACAAGAAGAAGAACAAGAAGAACAAGAAGAAGAACAAGAAGAAGAAGAACAAGAAGAAGAAGAAGAAGAACAAGAAGAAGAACAAGAAGAAGAACAAGAAGAAGAAGAAGAACGACAACAAGAAGAAGAACAAGAAGAAGAAGAAGAAGAAGAAGAAGAAGAAGAAGAACAACAACAACAACAACAACAACAACAACAACAACAACAACAAGAAGAACAAGAAGAACAAGAAGAAGAAGAACAACAAGAAGAACAAGAAGAAGAAGAACAAGAAGAAGAACAAGAAGAAGAACAAGAAGAACAAGAACAAGAACAAGAAGAACAAGAACAAGAACAAGAAGGACAAGGCGTACGCGGACCAGGAGAAGGAGGAACAGAAGAAAAAGAATGTTAAAAATACAGAAAAACCGTAATCCAGATGTCCGTGTCTGCAAATGATGCACTGGAAACACCACAAAATAAGGAATGGAATTCAACGCTTACATTCCATCATGTTTCGCTTATCGGAAGGTGCCCGATCTGATCCCATTACACGCAGATGGCCGATAGCCGTCGCTGATTTCAGATACTTGGGACCAGATTGCAGGAAATATATTACGTTACGATACAGAAGGTATATTCGGAGACTTTTTGGAATTAGGAATGAAAACATAACTCAAATTTCAAATCTAAACCAGGTGAAACAAATTACCAATATTCCTATCACAAAAAGGCAATCTGTATCATTTATCAAGTTCACTTGTCATATGACTGCATTAATTTGTCACCCAGTGAGGATCAAAGTTGTTTTATTAGCTACTTGTTCTGCGAGATTATCTCGTTAACCATCACCTCGCGGTATATTTGCACATTAATCCATATGTGACTAATAGCTATTGATTTAGGTCGATAATATATATACTACCTGCTTAACTATTTGTTGAGTTTTGATAAAAAAAAAGCTATTACGCGAGTGCAATAGTTTCCAGCATTTTTTTTTAATTATAAGCTATAAAGTTCAAAACCAGGGGTAAACTTGAACATTTGTCACCACAAAAAACTGAGTGTCAAGAGATCGGTTTTTCCATTGACACCGCTATTATTTTAACTACCTTCACCCCTCGGTAACGTTTATTGTTTCAAAAAGTGATGATTAGAATTGTAATAAAACCTAAACATGATGAATGTGAATTTATACACTTTCTTTTTTCTTGGGAATTTACAACAAAAATATTAATCCTTATTTAGAGATAGAGAGAGGGGATGACGGATAATTGAGACAGAGAGAAGGAATGACGGATAATTGAGAACAAATTATGCTATAAAAATAAATTAAAAATGGGCAATCCTAAAAATCAGCATATTAGAAGAAAATTGTATAGATTAAATTTAGAAAGCAAAACAGAAAATGCTTAATCTGCAAAACGCACTGAGTAACGAGAAGGGTTTGTATGCGTCCTGGGAAACGACTGCATTTTCTAGATCAGGTACCTATCTTTCATATTGACTTCATTGGTTTTATTGATCACTTTTTACCGTATATATATATATATATATATATATATATATATATATATATATATATATATATACATATATATATATATATGTAGAAGAATTAGCGTGCGAAAAGCGAAGAAATAAATAATATTCAGATACGTCTCTACAAATTTTAAATAAATTTTATTATTGATTATTTGTTTTCTTTCAAATTTAAAACAAAAAAATTACAAAGATCCTTGCGAAACAAAGTCTCACAAAAATATTTTTTATTTTGTTATTTTTATTTACAACACACAGAATAAATTATATTAGTATGATAGAAGAAACAGAATATGTCTAAATAAGGAGAGTAACAAGTATTTAGGTTGTTTAATGAATGTGTGTAATTTTTTTGCAGCCATCATGTCTGCAGACGAAGCTGTGTTATAACTACTTCTAACATATTTTTACCCAAGTTCGTTCGTATTTTTTCGTATTGCTTAATTTACTTTAAAATTCGCGAGGTTATTATATGTAGGTTATTCGATAAAATATATGAAATGTTAAGTAATTAATTATACGAAATGTGTGAGAATTCAGTTAGGCACAACACAACAGCAACACCGGGTCAAAGTTAAACCGAAAAGTAGAAAATTGAATAATAACTTTGTGAATCTACACGATCTTATTTATAACAGAGAATTACGCTCCAGGAATCTAAAAATTAGGTTTACTAAACGCAGAAGTTTATAGGTTAAGAAATATCTTTCGCAATTTTTAAATAGCCATATATAGAAGGGAAAATATTGTTGATCATTTTCTTAGGTGATCTGAGATGATCTCTCAATTTATGTAGCAGACAATAAACATAGTTGTCTGAAATTTCAAAGCCTTTCAGCGTGTTAGAGCTAACGTTGCTGATTGGTTAATGAATGCGAATGTGGAAATTCAAATCGGAGCCTTCTTTTTGCATGAGTTAATTGAGGTTTTAAATGATATTACTTAAACATATTGAATTTTTCTACAACTTTTTAACGGAATTCCACACACACACACACACACACACACACACACACACACATATATATATATATATATATATATTTATATATATATATATATATATATATATATATATATATATAAAATAAATAGGCCTATACATTTTTTATCACCGGTAGCACAACGATGATTTTCATGCAAAACGCAATCCTCAGATGCAGAGTAACACTAACCGTTACATAATTAAAATTTCGATATATATATATATATATATATATATATATATATATATATATATATATACCGGACTATCGTAATAGTGGAACGGTACATATTACTTACGGGGATTTTTTATTTTTTTTATTAATGCTTATATATTTTAATAACCATAAATAAATGGGGAAAAAGTGTAAAAACACTTGTTCACACTATTTACCTACATCAAGCTATAAAGGTAGAAATAAAAGTTAAATATAAATATACAAATCTAAGAAATTATAAAAATAATACAAAGATACACAGAAATATCATGGCATATCTACATATAAAAATTATATATCATGGCATATCTACATATATATATATATATATATATATATATATATATATTTAAGGGAGAGGTTATAATTGTTCAAACGATAGAAAAGTGTATATTTTAAAGAGAAGAGAGAAACCGCAAACGTTTTAGCTTCTGATGTGGATTTCTTTAAAATATATATTATAATTTATCATAGTTACATTTTGAGAATCTTTTGCAACGAATGCCAACGATTTGTGCTGCAGTAATCAAAGCTAAAGGAGGATATTTTGACGAGAGCAAAATTTAATTACAAAATTGCTTTTTTTCTTTTTATCATAAAATTTCTAATGAAAAATCATGTCTCACATTTTTTTAACCATGTGTAATCATTTTCTCTTATTTAATGTACAAAACAACTACTTTTTGAGCCAATTAAAACAATTATCAAGGGTCGCCCCAAACCTTTGAATTGCAGTATATATATATATATATGTGTGTGTGTGTGTGTGTGTGTGTGTGTGTGTGTGTGTGTGTTAGAAGTATGACAAGGTGGCAGAAGGTTTTGTGTGCCGCGTTTCGTCCTTAAGGATTTCGTCGGACTAAGTTTGTGTTCACGTTGATGCGACTACGCATGCGCACGAATAAGAGACGTTGGAAATTTGAAATGATAAGTTTTCTTTTTTGTTTTGTTTTCTAATGTGTTTTTTGGTATGTAACCGAGCATATTTCATTTAAATTCTTTTTCTTTTTTGCTTATGTTTCCATCACTTTTGTTATTAAATACCCTACATTGTGTTAATAGAAGATCTGCCAAGAATGCTGAAACCTTTTAAGAACCTGCACTCAAACTTACTGTGAATGATATACATATATATATATATATATATATATATATATATACGGGATTAATGGATTTTATTTTATTTCTTATTACTTTAAAAGCTATATTTTAGTGGATACATGTGTTTGTCCAAACACATGTATCCACTAATATATAACATTTAAATTAATAAGGGGTGATGTCGGATTAAAAATGAAATCCGTTAATTCCTTAGAAATTTACGTTTCAGATGTGAAAGTTGGCACATATGTACTTTCGAGCGGATATGGCCGTTCCAGAAAAATGAATGATATAATGCGCATTCCTTAAGAAGTTAATTGAACCTTGCTGGTCTGTGATGCATTCTCTGGCAGAGTGGTTTAAAGCATGCAAAACAGGCTGTTGTTTCGTCTACAAATGGCACTTTTACTTTATTAAGACTCTCGTATACACAAGCCGGTAGATGTAATTCACGCTGTTTAAAAAAAGAAAGAAATAGGTCTTCTAACGCGGGTATCAACTAATATATATAATCATCCACAGAGTGTTTTGCTGTATCACAGCTCTTCAGTGTGGCTAGAGGTCCGATTGCTTCAAGCCAGGATCGAAAATCGACCGATTTGGAATCAGTCAGAGATCTTACCCCTAAGGCGTCACTGTACGGCAGAGAGAATAGGAAATTTTAGAGTTTTCTATATGAAATAAGCCACCGGCTAAGAGAACTCAATTCGTACTTGAAGAGTAATGAATACATATATATATATATATATATATATATATATATATATATATATATATAGCATAATGAGAAGCCACATATACTTTCTTGATATGTATATAATATATGGATAAAATAACTGAAAAAAAATTGGGTGTTTTTTTTGCGAAAGTATTTATTTCTTTGTTTTTATATATATTTTTAATATTTCAGACCACCTCAGTCCTTCCTCAGAAATTAATTGAATTACTGTATAACTGTATTTGGCAGTTTCTTTACACTTTACAGCGTGTAAAACCTGAGTCTATTATATTAATAGACTCAGGTTTTAGTACAACATACACAAGAAGACAAAAAGAGAAATACTGGATTTTAAAATTAGACACATATAAACTAGGGTTAAACAAAGACTTGGGTATTTTAACTCTGTATAAATATTTCAATAGTTAAAAAATTTCTTTAGATATAGTTAAAAAACCTTTTTAAACAACATCTAAAATACTATCGTTAGATTTACGTTCAAAAATTCAAACATAGTTGCATTCCACATCACGTGACGTCCGCGTCTAACGACGACCGCTGTAAAGTGTAAACAAACTGCCAAATACAGTAATACAGTAATTCAATTAATTTCTGAGGAAGGACCGAGGTTGTCTGAAATATTAAAAATATATATAAAAACATAGAAATAAATACTTTCGCCCAAAAAACACCCAATTTTTTTTCAGTTATTTTATCCATATATTATATATATATATATATATATATATATATATATATATATATATATATATATATATATATATACATACACACACACACACACACATATATATATATATATATATATATATATATATATATATATATATAATATGTGGTGCAGTTTAATTTATATTACAATGAATAATTCATACAAACATACAAAAAGTAAATTAGTAAAGTTAATGATATCAAATGGCGAAATCCCCTCGCTAACAAAATTTTAAAAATGCATTAACCTACCAATCATAAATGTTATGATACTTGTTTTATAAAATTATAAAATGTATTAGGTCTTTCTTAAATACACAAGTATTAGGTCATCCCATAAATTTTGGCCGAATTTTAACTTTTTGTTAAAATGAACGAAATTTAAAGAGTATTTTATAATGTCTAATGGAGCTGAACATTATTTTTATGTTTAGATGCATTTAAACTGATCAAATTTTATTTCAGAGAGCAATAAAATTAAATTTTGTCTGATTAAAACCATGCTAACATGGAAGTACCCAAGAATCATTTGAGGCACATAATGCTTTGTGAGTTCAAGAAAGAAAACTCAACAGCCGAAGCGGCTAGAAACATTCACTCAGTTTATAGAGAGGAATGTGTGAATGAAAGAACTTGCAGAATATAGTTTGCAAAATTCAGAGGTGGAGATTTTACCCTTAAAGATGAAGATCGAACCGGACGTCCAGTTGAGTTTGATGAAAAACTTCTTGAAGCAGCCCTTGAAGAAAATCCTGCTTTATCAGTTGAGGAATTGGCAGTGGTTCTCAATTCAAACCATACAACTGTTCATCGTCTTCAACAACTTGGAAAAGTTCCTAAACTTGGAAAATGGTTGCCTCATGAATTGTTTGAAACAACCTCAAATCCCGAGTTGACATCTGCTCTTCTCTCCATTCTCGCCAACTTGTTTCACCTTTTTTGGATAGACTTGTGACTGGCGACAAAAAATGGATCTTTTATTGAAATGTTAAGCGTCGTAGACAGTGGCTTGGTAAAGGAGAAGGACCCCAGCCACAGCCGAGAAGGGAACTTCATAGGCAAAAGGTTCTTCTTTCAATCTGGTGGGATTGCCAAGGAATAATCCACTTTGAATTCTTACCACCTAATGCAACAATTAATGCTCACATATACTGTCAGCAATTAGAGCGTTTGAACCAAGCTTTGAGGAAAAAAAGACCTGCTCTAGTGAATCGAAAACGGGTGATGTTTCATCAGGGCAATGCGCGACCACACACAGCAAGAATCACGTCACAAAAGATCAAAGAACTTGGTTGTGAGAAAATTCCTCATCCACCTTATTCTCCCGACCTTGCTCATTCAGACTACCATTTTTTTCGTAGCTTACAGAATCATTTGGAAGAAACAGCTTTTGTAACACAGGAATAGGTTAAAACTGACATTTGTGAGTTCTTCGAATCAAAGCCAAAAATCTTTTACAGTAATGGAATTAGTAAGCTTGTTAATAGATGGAAGGAAGTCATAGATAATCAGGGAAAATACATTGTTGATTGAATCTTGTCTGAGAACGCATGTTTTCTACGAAATTTCCCGAACATTCAGACCGGTAAATGCAATTAATACTGTTTAATTAAAAGCAGAGCATTTACGTAAATAAATTGTACCTATAAAAATAATGTATAAGCAAAAAATATATTAAAATTGTCGGAGTTAATCCATTTCATAATATATATATATATATATATATATATATATATATATATATATATATATATATATATATATATATATATATAATGCTTCCATTATTTTTAGCTTTTTTACATATGGAGAGTTCTAAGAGAAAAGAATAAAGGAAAAAGAGAAGAAAGTACCAAATATAAATTATAAAACAAAATGTAAGGTAGTTAGCAAAAGGGGCAGCCCAAGATGCAAGCTACGAACTGGAGACGTCAGAATTGAGCAAGTACGAAAATTTAAATATCTGGGAAGTGTTTCAACAGAGAACGGAAAATTTGACGCCAAAATCCAAATGCGCATCGGAATCGCGAAAGAGGCCTTCCAAAAGCTAAGCAAAGTATTACGTAACAGGAAAGTTTCGTTAGAAATAAAGAAAAGAATGCTGAACTGTTACCTAACATTGATCCTCCTATATGATAGTGAATGCTGGACAACTTCTTCGCAGATGAAAAAGAGATTTGAGGCAATAGAAATCTACAAAAGCATCCTGGGGATACCATGGGCTTAACATGTGAGTAACGAGGAAGGTTAAAGAAAATGAAAATCAAAAGAGCACTTATACTTAGAATCAGAAAGAAACGGTTGGTATTTCTAGGACACAATGAGGAAAGGGGGCTTGGAGAATCTGATACTAACAGGACATACTGAAGTTAAGAGAGACAGAGAAATGTAGCGCATAACCAACTTAATGAGCTTGTGTAAATGGTTGACACAACAGGGATTAGGAGAGATAACATGAAGGCAAACACTGCTAACAGCTGCAAGATAAAAGTTGTGGAGAGCTATGATTGCTCACGACCTGATGGGACGGCACATAGGTGCTAATCGAAAATATGTCAAAAAGGAAACAAAAAGTAGCTAACCAGACACAGCACCTCGCTCTTCAGTGCTCACTCTAGAACAAAACATATAAATATCTACACAACGACTGAAAAAGGATGAGAAAAATAATAATAGAGAAATAGCAATATAAATATCAGGCTTACATGTAGAAGTCGCAACCATTGCTTCTGCTAAAAGAGGGGAGGTTGCTCAGACTTAATATAGAGAGAATTGAGATTGCTTGAGAGACTGTATATTAAGTTATTATCTCAACACACTACTGTCAGCAAGCAGTAGGTAACTAGAAAATATTTTTTCTCGCCAGGATCTATCTTGCACATTTATAAATCTTACCATTCGTCCGTGCATTGCATACTGATGTCATATCTGGTCTTGTGCTCTTGCTATATATCTCGAGATTCTCGACAAAATCCAAAGAAGGGTCTGTAATATTATCCGTTCCGGCCTGTCAGTTGCCCAGCACCGTGATGTCTTCCCTTTGTCCTTTCTAGAAATATTTTCATGATAATTGTTCTAATGAACTCACCCATTTGGTAACTCAGCTGTATGAATTTAAACGTACTACTAGATTGGCAATTAGGTCCCATCATTTTACTCTTGAAATAGCTAGAAGTAAACGTAAGTTCTATTCTGATTTTTTTTTTCTAGCATTTTTCCCTATGGAATTTTCTTCCAGTTATTTGCTTCCCTTCCAATTAAATTCTTAAAAAACTTGAATGCAACCTCAGTCGCTATCTTATGTCTTCCTGAAACCTATTCTATTTCCTTTTCTCCTTACTAAAGTCTTTTCATTCTCTTCTTCGCCCAGTAAATCCTTGCGTCTTAGTGGCATTATCGCCTGGCTTGGGAGGGATTATTTTTTAACAAAAAGAGACTTCACTATTTACATTATTCGGACTAATACCTCATCTCAGAAATATAGACAGATACCAAAAAGAGTCTTAACTGAAAGGAAATATTGATAATGTTAAAATACTAACTTTAGAAATATAACATTAACGCGTGTAGAGATATATGTCTGTCAAACGAAGCCATTAAAGAAGAAAGACTGGCGGAGGAATAGATGTGTTCAGTTGTACTGATAGCTAGCTTTTTATATACAGTATAAACTTCAAGAAGACAGAATGCAGGGTTATCAAAAAAAGGGTGAGCCAAAAATGTAAATTGCAAATCGGTGATACTAAAATCAAACAAGTGCAAAAGTTTAAATATCTGGGAAGTGTTCTAAAAGAGGACGGAAAGTGCGACACTGAGATCCGAAGACATATTGGGATGGCCAAAGACGCCTTCCAAAAGCTAAGCAGAGTATTAAGAGACAGAAAAATTTCGTTAGAAACAAAGCAAAGAGTACTGAACTGATACGTAATATCTGTCATACTATATGGCAGCGAATGCTGGACAAACTCCTCACAGATGAAGAAGAAACTTGAAGCAAAAGAAATGTGGGTCTACAGAAAGATACTGAGAATACCATGGAGCGAACAAGTGAGCAACAACGAGGTTTGGAGAAAATGGAAACAAAAAGGAAACTTGTACTTGACATCAGGAAGTGGCAGTTGAAATTTCTGGGGTCCGTAATGAGGAAAGGGATTAGAAAAACTGATACTCACAGGACAGACAGAGGAAAACAGCGCGTAATGTACTTTATGTGCTTGAGTAAATGGATGGTAGAACAGGGTTTGGGAGAAATAACAAAAAGAAAAAAACTTATTAAGAGCTTCAAGGGACGGGAAGATGTGGAGGAGCATGATCGCCTACGCCCTGAAGAGACACAGCGCATAAAAGAAGAAAAATGTATTCAAGCTCAGCAATGTGGCTATTCTGAGGTAGCTGGATACACTGGGATTTATTGGTCGCAATCATAACAATGTAAGAAACGTAGATGACATCGTGTTGTTGACAGAGAATGAATATTACAGGACATCCTAGACAAGGTGGTAAAGGAAAGCGAGAAAGAAGGACTAATGCTGAAGTTTAAAAATCTAGAAAGTGTTTCAAGAGAAGATAAAAAAAAATGCGACACTGAAAACCGAGCGTTTATTGGAATGACAAAAGATACCTTCCAAAAGCTAAGAAAACGAATAAGAAACCTGAAAATTTAATTAGAAACAAAGAAAAAAGTGCGAAACTACTATGTAACATCAACCCTCCTATAGGAAATGCGGGATGATCTCCTCTCAGATGAAATGACAAATGCAGACAACAAAAATGTGGTCTACAGAAGGATGCTAAGAATACCGTGGACAGAGCATGTAAGCAACGAGGAAGTTTTAATAAAAACGAAAAAAAAATGGTCACTTATTGTCAGAAAGAGACGCATAAGGAAGGAGAGTTTGGAGAATTTGACATTCACAGGACATATTGAAATCAGAGAGAACACTTCCTGCCTCCCATCAGGCTGGCTGATTCCCAACTCCACGAAAACGCCTCTCTGCGCCTGCCTGCCTGGTCATACGGTGTCCACTGACCGGAAGTGGAACAATTACATTGAATCTATAGCTTCATCTACCGCAAGGAAAGTTGGTTCTCTGTGTCGCACCCGAAGGTTTTTCTCGCCTGAGTCAATCATTGAAATCTACAAATCAACCATTCGTCCTTGCATGAAATATAGCTGCCATATATGGTAAGGTGCTCCTGCTGTTCATCTTCGAGGTCCTCGACAAAATCCAGACAGAGATATGCAACGTGACTGGTCCTGATCTGTCATCTCGTCTACAGTTATTTTCTCACAGACGTCTTTTCTACAAGCATGTTCATGGCAACTGCTCTGCCGAGCTATTTTCACTGGTTCCTCGATTGCATGAATTTAAGCGTCCTACTAGGTTGGCATTTCTATCCCACCCTTTCACTGTCTAAATTTTGCCATCTCTTCTACTCCAACAGCTTCTTCTCTCGCACCTCCCGTCAGTGGAACACCCTTCCTATCACTTGCTTCCCTGATAGCTATAATCTTCAAATATTCAAAAGTAATGTCAATCGACATCTTCTGGTGCCTTGACCTTGGCCCCTGTCCTTCTCTTTATCCTTTTCCCAAAGACTCCTCTTTACTTTAGTTCTCATTCTCTGTGACCCCTCGCGTGCTAGTGGCACTCCCGCATTGCTTGGGGTGATATGTTTAAAAAATGGACAGGGAAAACTAGTGGCCACTTACTAGACGAGATTGCATAAATGGATAGTGAGACAGTGGGCAAAGACTCAAATGTTGCTAAGAGCTAAGAAAGATAGGAAGCTGTGGAGAGTCATGATCGCTCACGTCCTGGAGGGACACGGCACAGAGACGAAGAAGGACGTGTTCTGTTCTCGCTAAAGTGCTTTTTAATGTTTCGTTATACATTGACATTTTCTCGCTTAGTCCATCCTTCAAATCTACAAATCAGCCATTTTGCTTTAATAATTATCTGATTAAATACATTTTCTTGAATGTGCTCATCTGAAATGAAGGTGCGTCTAATATAAACGTACGTCTTATATTTTTTCAGATATGTCCCCCGTCGAAAAGGTTTCCAAAGATAAGTCTATCGAGATAGTATTCAACAACTAAAAACACCCACGTCCACGCTAAAAAATGGTCTTCTGCGATATTTTACACTAGAGGTGAATAATATTTAATTCAAATGAGATTAATGAAATTTTAAACCAGCTAATCTTCATTTTGCAATTGGAAATATCAAGTTAAATCTATTAGGTTGTTTTTGAAACTAAAATATACCTTCAAGAAAGATTTTTCATTTTATTTAATATTCATATTAAAACTTAGGTATCGCTTTTCTCTGGAGGTACATATATATATATATATATATATATATATATATATATATATATATATATATATATATAATTATTTTAAAAAATATAATTAAAAATATGATTAACATGATTTTAAAAAAATAAAAAATAGAAATAAAAAAGTAATTTCTATTCAGGCTCTACTCTTATATTGAACACTGTTTTTTTTAAATAAAAACAAAAATCCCAAAGAACTTCTGATTATTTACCTAACGTGTTCTTTCCTATTTTCTATATATTTACACACACACACACATACACACACATACACACACACACACACACACACATATATATATATATATATATATATATATATATATATATATATTTGAAGAGATTTGATAAATGGAAAACCCATTCAATTCCATTTGTCAAATTTATTCAAAACTGTCGGGATTATATTCTATATCGTATTTTACACAAGAGCGAGCGCGCGCACACACACGCACGCACGCACACACACACAGACGCACACACACACACACACACACACACACACATATATATATATATATATATATATATATATATATATATATATATATAGATAGATAGATAGATAGATATATATATATATGGACATTGAGGTTAATGCCGCGTGGTGACAGTCTGTTTCATGCTTGAACGCAATCTTCTGTCTTGAAGATTACGTTTAAGCACCGCAGTGACCACCTTTATATTTACATGTACTCTATTCCTGATATTGAGCACTTTTACCCTATATATATATATATATATATATATATATATATATATATATATATATATATATATATATATATATATATATAAAAGTGAACATTGAAGTCAACAGGCTGTTTCATGGCTGCTTGAAGGCGACAGGCTGTTACATGGCTGCTCGAAGATTGCGTCTAGCATGAAACAGCCTGTTGCCTCTGAGTGTTGACTTCAATGTTCACTTTTATATTTAACATATGCTCTATCTCTGATATTGGGCACTTTAAAATAAATATAGCATACCTTAAAACTATATTTTCTCATATATATATATATATATATATATATATATATATATATATATATATATGGGGGTCTATGTGTGTGTATGTAGATATGTAAATAAGTATGTAGCTTGACAGAATAGGTCATTATTTTACGTAAATATTTATTCTGCACACTCTTCTTTGTCAATGACCTCACACCAACACCTGCCTGCTAATCATGTAGGTTGATCATTGTACTAAGTGTCCATTGATCCACTTTCGTTTACTTAGGGAACTATATTGAATGGCATTAATTTTTTTTTCTTTTATCGGAAAACAGACACTATGGTCAGCCTGAAGAGAAATAATATGTATGTCGTTTAATTATTACAAGTAAATAGTAGCCAACAAAATCGGAGACTGACGGATATTACGTCACGTCAGGTACGGCACGTTTTAAAAATTCTTTTAAAAAGATCTTTCCGTTGTCCTTCTGCCTCCATTTTTTTTAAGTTTTTTTTTTTGTCTTTATTTCTTGCTTAAATCACTTTTTCCTTTTCTTCACATCATTCTGCATATTCGTTGTCTTCTTTTTCTCCCATTTGCTTTCATTTTCTCTTCTTAGTTAGTTTTTTGTTCTCTTTTCTTTTTAAACTTTCCCACTTCCCTACTTATTGCCCTTCCTTCCGTTTTGGTCTCCATTTTTTTCCCTCTGCTTTTGTCTTCCCTTTCTTAAACCGCTCTTCTCTCCTCTTCGTATTCTTTTTTTCATTCGCTTCCAAAATTCTCACTACTATATATTTATTTATTTTCGTCTACCAACACCTACAACAATTTTTTTAGATGACTCCTTACATCTATAATGTTATTCTTTTTCTTCATTTTATTTCTTCATGACCCCGCAAAAATTCTCTTTTTTAAAAAAAAAAATAATGTTTTTTTCTGGCTATTGCTTTCCTTTCTACCTTTATCTTCCTCCTTTTTTTTCTTTTATTTTATTTCTAATTTTTTTTTTCAAATCTTTCCTTCTCCAACCTTTTTCCTTCCAGGCACAGGACCTCGACCATTAAGCGAGTTTCAGTGATAGAGCCGGGGACTTAAACAGGATATTCAGTATTAGCGATAACACTGTTATCATTAGACGAAACACATTGACTAGATTTGTTCATTAGTCCGACTGATAGCCTCACAAGGCGACTCCTGTCATTTGAACCTAGATTTCTATTAATCCATTTCCATTATAACTGCTTGTGTCGTATTTATTCACTAGACTTTTTTCTTTACTTCTTTTCTCTCCAAAAAAAAACCCACGACTTGATAAATACTATCAATACAAGCGTTTCCGTTTCAAAAACACGCATACATAATTAAGTAAACGAACGCACGCATATACACGCACATTGAATTTCGCTTAAAGGCATTATTCATCCTTGCTTGATCGACAAAAGTACTTCGTGCCAGAGTCGGTTAAAGTACGTCGTTTCTAACGACGGTTCCCTTTGCCCAGTGGGACTCAGGTTCGAATTCTTTAATAAGATTTCTCGAATATTCAGGCTGGAAGACGAAAATAAATAAATATACTGATTATTAAATAAACGGAAGATCAAATCAAATACTAGTATTCACTAATGATAACGTTTAAAGTCGTAATATATATATATATATAAATATATATATATATATATATATATATAAAGTAATTAGACTCGTCTGGAAAAACCTTAGGTGTTTTGGCTTGTAAATGAACAAACCAATACCCAAGGAAAAATAAGGGATAAAAAAAAGAAAGAACTAAGAACATGAAATTGAGGCGAAAAGAATCGTCCAGAATCCAAGTTTAGAGTCTAAATAAAAAAACCTCCAACACGAGTAAAGCAAAAGTAACTAAACAAACTGCTCAATACACTAAGTAGAGCAAATCTAACTATGAACCTAAAGTGCCAGGCAAACCTTCCTAGGTTTCACCTACGCGGATCATCAGGTTATATATATATATATATATATATATATATATATATATATATATATATATATATATATATATATATATCTGCGATCTTCAGACGACTTGAACGAAATTGAAAGCGGGGAGATTGTGTGAGCGTAAAACTCGGGTTACGACTAGAGGCATACTTTCATAGGATTTACCGTTATTAAGCGTTTTTTTTTTGCCGGTCTAGCAGTCTAGGTTTCGAGAACTAAACTGAATAGATAAGATTTCCCTTGAGCCTTTTTTCTCTTTCCCTTTTTTTCAGTATGTGCAAGGTAATATTAGTTTACATATAAAACATCCTGAATGAGACAAAAAAATTACTCAGCTCTCATGACCTGCTAGACGCCTATGTTAACCATTACACCACGACGCGGCATACCTTCACACACACACACACACACACACACACACACACACACTCCGCACACACACACACACTCAACGCACACACACACACACACATATATATATATATATATATATATGATGAAAATGTGGAAAAGACAAAGCAAAATCCGAATATGTGAGTTTACTGTTTTTTTTATTTTGTTTTTTTTGGGGGGGGGGGGGTAAAAACAGTAAACTCACATATTCGGATTTTGCTTTGTCTTTTCCACATTTTCATCATACCGTCGGATCTACATCCACATATTTGCTTACACACACACACACATATATATATATATATATATATATATATATATGATGAAAATGTGGAAAAGACAAAGCAAAATCCGAATATGTGAGTTTACTGTTTTTTTATTTTGTTTTTTGGGGGGGGGTTGTGGGGGGGTGTAAAAACAGTAAACTCACATATTCGGATTTTGCTTTGTCTTTTCCACATTTTCATCATACCGTCGGATCTACATCCACATATTTGCTTACACACACATATATATATATATATATATACATATATATATATATATATACATATATATATATATATATATATATATATATATATATTATATATATATATATACAAACACGAACGTTAACCTAATAGAAGACCTGAGGGCTACTAATGATTGAGGACTACTTAATGAGGTGGTGAGTAGGTGTTAGGAAGTGAAAGGATAAGGTGAGAAAATAACGATTTATGACTAAGATTAAGAGGTTAAGATTCTTATGATCGTGGAAGCATCTATCTGGGAGTCTTTTCCACAAATATAAGTTCTTACAACACAAAAAGATGTCTGATGGAAATTTCCTCATTACAGCTGAAATACAGAAGAAATGTGGCTGACTCAGTGGACGTCTCTGTGCTGTAAAGTTGAATAAAAAAACAGGGCTCATCTATATATTTAACATATATATATATATGTATATATATGTGTGTGTGTGTGTGTGTGTGCAAATATATAGAAAAATAAGAAAGAAACGTTACGTTAATAATCCAATGTTCTTTAGTATTTTGTTTTTATTTTTTTTTAAACAGTGGTCAATGCATAAGTAGAACCTAAATTAGAATTATTTTTATTTTTTTAATCATATTTTTAAAAAATAACTACATATATATATATATATATATATATATATATATATATATATATATATATATATATATGAATCACTTAAATATAATTATCAAATTCTCCTAATAATTTCAAATGTATATCATTAGTTAAACCGGCTTCTAATGCTCTGGAGTCAGCGGCTTGGTGATAGTAGTCGTGGCTCCAGCGGACACAGTGCTATGGTTAAAGTGAATCTCAGTAGAATTCCACCACGGAATATGTGAGTGAGCGGTGCTATATTGAGTCTGATTTGCTATCGAGGCCCGTTGAAACAGTCGGTATGGTGTTTGCTTGATAACCTAACTGTCAGGGTTTCAATTCTCGGTAGTGGATGCGCACTGCTGATAGGACGAAACGGCCGTCCAGTGCATTCTGTAGAGGTTTGCTGAAAATCATGTAAATATCCTGAAATGGCCAAGTCAGTTCCCAGATTTAAACCCAATCGAGAATCTGTGGCGTTATTTGAAAATTCAAATTCAATCTAGAGCTCCAGCAAACATCCCGGATCTGAAGACCATATGCGAAGAAGAATGGAACAAAATACCAACTGAAATTTGCAAATCATTAATTTGAAAACGACAAGAAGAGGTTGGTTGCTACAGAAGAGAATAATGGCTATTCTACAAAGTGAAGATTAGCATAATTCTCCATGTATAATACACATTTTTCTCTAAAAAATAATAAGCAAAATCAGGGGGTGCGTATTATGCACAGCTAGAAAAAACTTTAAATTTGCCATAAAATAAAATAAGAATTATCATAAAACTAAATTAGAATAATATTATTCTATGTTTAAAACCATTTTTTAAATAAAATTAGGAAAAGCTGGCCGTGAGGAAATTGGAGAGGTACAATTTATAGGGTTTGATTACCAAACAAGGGGTGAGTATTATGCGTGAGTATAAGCATTTTCCCACACTTTCAGCACAATTTTAGGGGTGTGTATTATGGATGAAAGCGTATTATACATGGGTAATTACGGTATATATTCTTTGTTGAATTGTACGAATACTTTTTCAACCATTAATATGGATAAATGGGATTTATTTCAATTAGATCAAATTTTTTTCTGTGTTCTATGCATATTTAGTTATTATGCATGTGTGTACACTTAATTATATGAAAAGTATGTTTATTCATTAGTTGGAAATACAATAGTTTAAAAAATTGAATGTGTACGAATATTTGTTTCCCTCCAATATATATATATATATATATATATATATATATATATACATATATATATATATATATATATGAAGAAATATAGTTTTAAGGTGTGCTATATTTATGGGGATACAGTTCTCAATATCAGAAATAGAGCGTATGTAAATATATATATATATATATATATATATATATGTGTGTGTGTGTGTGTGTGTGTGTGTGTGTGTGTGTGTGTGTGTGTGTGTACGTGCGCGTGTGTGTGTGTGTGTGTGTAATGAGTTAATTAACAAATCGGAGACTTCAGAAAACCATGGCAATATTTTATTTCGCGAGACCGATAAAGTTCGATTGCGTTTCGTCAGACCTTGCAGTTTGAGAAGGAAACAGCCATGTCTGATGAAGCGAAATTGAACTTTACCTGTTTCGCGAAATAAAATATTGCCTTTACTTCCTGGAGTCTCCGATTTGTTAATTAATTATTACTTGCTCTGTTTATTACATCGAGCTCTCGGGATTTATATCTTCCCTGGAATTATCCATACGGATTAAGAATTAATTTCATCATATTATATATATTTGCATATATATATATATATATATATATATATATATATATATATATATATATCGAGTCTGTTGCATCAGCCACCGCAAGGAAAGTTGGTTCTCTGTGCCGAGCCAGTAAATTTTTCTCGCCGGAATCGATCCTTCAAGTCTATAAATCGACCATTCGCCCTTGCATGGAGTATTGCTGCCATATATGGTCTGGGGCCCCTGCTGTTTGCCTCAGGGTTCTTGATAAGATCCAGAAACGGATAGGGAACGTGATTGGCCCTGATCTGTCATCTCGTCTGCAGTCGCTCTCTCACAGACGCGATGTTGCCTCGCTCTGCCTTTTTTACATGTACTTTCACGGTAATTGCTCCGAGGAGCTGCTTTCGCTTGTCCCCAGACCTCGTGAATTTAAACGCCGCACGTGGCTGGCTTCCCGCTTCCACCCCTACACCGTGGAAACTGTTAGATGTAGACATCTCTTCTACTCCAATAGCTTCATGTCTCGCACATCCCGCCTATGGAACTCCCTCCCCTATTACTGTTTCCCTGACAAATACAATCTCCAACGGTTTAAGTGTAGCGTCAATCGACATCTCCAGTTGCCTTGATCTATCCACTTCCCTTCTCCACATCCTTTCATTTTTCATTCCTATCTGCTCACGCTCCAAATCTTCTGTCACCCCCTTGCCTTGATCGACCCACTGTCTTTCTCTTCCTCCACATCCTCTCCTTTACCACTCCTATCTGCTCTTCCTCCAACCCTTCTTTAACCCCTTGCGTGATAGTGGCCTCCAACCTTGCTTGGGGTGATACGCTTAAAAAAATATATACATATATATATATATATATATATATATATATATATATATATATATATATATATGATAAAGCGAATGATAAAATGGACAATCTCTTTTATTACGTGTTTCGATGCAAAAAGACACTTCTTCAAGCTAATAATGATTTTATCGATGGAGTGAGTCTTATATATTTAGTGGTTAATGGGATCGAAATACAACACACTCCGGTTATAGTTTTATAAGGAAACGTTAAAGATACAGAGACGTTCATCTTTAAATTTAAATTATGACGTTGAGATACATAGATATATAAATTCTTTTGAATTTCGACATGGAGATATCTAAATATCTAAATTATATATAGATATATGAATATATAAATAATATATATAAATATATATATTATTGATTTATCTATGTATATAAATATGTATAAATTATATATAGATATAATATATAAATTCTTAAACGATATCATTAAGTTTTCTGTTTCCTTTTTATCTCCAAAACTGGCTTTCGGGACAGAACTAAATGAATAGTATTTATTGTTTTATGAATATATATATATATATATATATATATATATATATATATATATATATATGTGTGTGTGTGTGTGTGTGTGTGTGTATGTGTGTGTGTGTGTGAGAGAGAGAGAGAGAGAGAGAGAGAGACTGACACCATCGATTTTCATCACAATATATATATGATACCGATTCTATTAATAGTCTAAAGAAGTTCCTTCACAGAACGGAACGCGTCAGTAATATTCTTTGTCATTCGATTACTATAGACTTAAGCATAAACGTGACCAATATTTGCGAATATACTTCAGCACAAAAGGTGAGAAATGCTTGCGTATAGACTTAGGTATAAACACGATATTAGATAACCCATCACAATTTGATGTGCCGTTCAATTAACGACCCTCATCTAACATGTACAAAAGCTCTACATCTACATTGATTGCAACAAACTGATTGAAGATATTGGCACTCACAAAATCAGTTATGCAGAGAAACACTTGATTTTTATTACAGCAACCTAGTATGAACTAATCAGGCTTTATGCAGTGCCACGTTTTTATTGTCAGTGAGGATTCGGCAAGCAGTGAGGTAACTGGTCTGCCAATTCTCTTCAGGGGGATTTTTGTGTAAATGAATTAACTAAAATGAATTTTGTTTCTTTGCGCAACAGTATTTACCATCACGTTTCAGGAAATCCTCTTCAACTAGTCAATCCATTTATGACATAAATTTGAACAAACAGGATTCAACGGAGACCATTGTCATCTGAAAAAGACACAGAGCATGTGACAACATGCTGTGCATTGAGCATGTGCAACTTGCTGCACATTGAGCATGTGCCACTTGCTGCAACAAACTTCAAGAACTCCTCGACAAAACGTTGCATAGTGTATGTCCATATCCTATATAATTTCTAAAATGTTAAAAAAAGTTTATTTCATTTGTATAATAAAGTGGAGTAATAAATAACGGCTCGGATTGAGCCGAATTCGTATTCCATTACATTCTCCTACGTGCTAATACCCTTGGGAATGGTATGAATCCTTTTCTTCTCCCTCAGCTATGGGTAAATAGGACAGACCGGGTTCTATAGCCTTTGGATGGCAACTGGTCTACCGCAGAAAGAAATGGTAAACTACTGCGAGAAAAAAAAACTGCCTCGTCAGTCATGTATCGACCGATACATGATCGCCTAAGCGTGTATCACGCATGGCACATACCTGATAATAAAGTGGGTATGCCGATTAAACGATAATTCGAAACCCAAATTTTCATTAATAAAAATTTTATTCACTCCAGTATTTCGTTAGTTGCTCTCGGCCAGTATCGGTGTGAAACGGCCTCCCAGATCCCTTGTCTGATATATAGAGCTTAAATTTCACAATCCCATGTGTATGAGACTGCGCCAATCATCCCTAGAGCAGTTGTATATATATATTCATCTGTCTAACATTCTCGTTCACACACTAACAATATAGGATATAGGTGTGAGGTCATATACTTCTGCATTCAGTGGCCGGAAATAGGCCGTCAAAGGAAGTCAGGTGCTGGGTGGACTTTCCTTTCCTTCCTTTGACGGCCTAGTGTGAAATTTGAATGCAATGTCTATTTTCTTAGTGAAAATCGCTAATGGTTTAAAATGTTGACAAAATTGTTAAAATTTCACAAAATTCAAGAAACATTGTACTTAACCATTTTTTATGTATGTGATTATGCATGAGAGAGTTTAAGAGTGAACAAATAAGAAGGAAACAAAATAATTCCTTATGAAATTAACCATGCCATTCAGAAAAAACAAACGTGGGTGCATGTGGCTCACTGGCCGCACTTTCCCCGTGAGTGGTATAGGGAAATAGAATTAACAAGAAATAACAAAGCAAAATGGGCTAAAATTTTATTTAATATCAATTCTCCGATATGACGCTGGTCAACTTCCTCGCAGTCGAAGAGAAAAATGGCGGCAACCAAAATGTGGTTCTATTGAGAAGACGATTGACGGAACATGCGTGTAACGAGAAAGATTAACGGAAAATGAAAAAAAAAACAAACATACTTAGTATCACAAAAAGACAGTTGATATTTCTAAGACACATAATTACTGAAAGAGAGCTTGGAGATTTTGGCACCCCCCAGGGACATATAGAAGGTAAGAAGAAGCTGCGGAAAATATCGAATTACATGCCTATCGAGTTTGGGTAGATGCTAAAACAGGAACATTGAGGGGTTGTTGGAGGACAGAGGTTGATTAGAGCTACGATGAATAGGAAGTTATAGAGGTCCATGATCAACCAAAAACCTGGAACAAAAAGATTGATAAGCCATAGAAAACGAATCAATAAATTCGTTTTCTACGGCTTATCAATCATTTGCAGGTTATTTAAAAGCAGAAATATTTTTCGATTGTCGTAATTTTTTAGATAATAATGGTTTTGCGAAACAAGTCTTACTAATTAACCCATAGCTGAGAGAAGAAGAAATGGGTTCATGCCTTTCCAAATGGCATTTGCGTGCAAGTGGATATAATGAACACAACAGGAATTAGAACTCGGCTCTCTGATTAACAATCTCAGTTAACAATTATCCTTTACACCAAACGCATATCAAAGTTTACAATACCTGGTATTTCTAAGCAGTCACCCATCTAAGTAATGACCAGGCTGGACGTTGCTTAACTTCGGTAAACGTATGGGAACCGGTACTTCAACTTGATGTGGACTGCATTGCTATAATAAAATAATTCACCGTACATTGCAATCATAAAATACTTTTCAATGTATAACTACAGGGTGTTCCTAAAATCTGGACATGAAAATGCATATTTTTCAAGAAATGGAATTTTCAACAACATTTTATTGAATTGGAATATTAACAGATAACATCTTCAATATGATTTCCATCATCTGTGATGCAAATGTTGATGCGCTTTGCAAGATTCACGTGAACTCGATGCAATAACTCCACATTGCCGTCAGTTTTAGCACATTCACTCTTTATGCGTTCAATCAAGGGTGTTGCATCTGTGATTTTCATTGAGTACACCTTCTCCTTTAGCATATCCCAGAAAAAGAAGTCAATTCTATCTTCTTTCGACAAAACCATGTTTAATCTGTGGAAGTAAAAAAATATAGTTATATGTATTCAGAATTTAAGGACACCCTGTATAGTAAAATCATTTTGGAAGGTATTCCTATAGTAAAATACTTTGTAATTTCTAATTAAAGAAAATGCATTTCTTTAGTAAAGAAAAGTGCAATGTAGTGAAATAGCAAAGTAAAATCTATTTACCTTTGCTCTTTGCTATGTGTCTAATCGTTAGGGTCTGTTAATATCGCGATGCGATATTCGGTAAAACCCACCGTGTTCTGGCTTTCCCTCCCGAGGTCAGTGTACTGATCGTGAGACGAGGGTTGTGCTGATGACATAAATATTCATAGCTGGAATAAGAATGATCTTGAACAAAATAATTACTATCATCTACCAAGTGCCCCAACAAATAGAACTCAAGATAAACCTTTCCAAAAATGGAAAAATATGATCTGAAATTTGAATGAAAGCAGTGATGGCATCAGCCCTGTATCCATCAAAACCATTCAAGATGTGGAGTTAGTAAATAATACTTCAAATACCTTGGTGTGTGGATCAGTTATAATAAAATTTAGTATAGTAGATAAGGAAATTGAATATAGAATACGCTGTACAAGAGGTAGTTTCACACAATGCAACAAGTTTCTGCAAAATCAAAATATTAACAAAAAAAAAACACTCGCCATGTTCTTAAATAGCCTCATCAGATCGTGATTTTGTTATGGATGTCATACATGGCACGAAACTCGTTCAGAAATATCTAAGTTGTCAGCTGTATGCAACAGTTCGCTCAGATAAATGATTCAAAATGGTTTATAGCGAAATAACATGTACGTCTTAGCGAGGACAATCCTTTTTCGAACCTCGTGAACTGGTGCTATAGAATTACAAAGAACAGTACCATTGCAACAGAAACCACATCATTTAATGGCTTTCAGCAACAACTAAAATTGATAGAGCACGTAACTCAAAGAGATAATAATGACACGAAGACGTTGCTATTCCACACTACTTGGAGCAAACGGCTTGGAAGGAAACCCCCTCCTTCCATCATTACTGGAAAAGCGATAACAGCGGACTTGACACTATTTACACTGTTCTGACTAACATCCTCATCTTTGTTGCCATATTTATCACATATTCATTATCACGCTTCGGACTTCATCAGGTGGTTGGAATGTCGCTGGAGTAGACTGTTCTAGTTCCACGCGCCATGTCTAATAGATGTCAGTTATCAGTTATCTCCTGTTAATTCCCCCTCTCCAAGTCCTCCACCGCCTTAACCAGATATTGAACTCACACTCTTTGGGACCTGTCACTGGATCCACTTATCCACTAACTCATGTGTCCTTGAGGACATCTGTGTATGAATTTCTGGGTATTATAAACCTAATGTCTTCAGCAACCATTTTTGCCAGTGATTAAATTACAATTTATGCTGTTATCACACATATTTTTACCAGAGCTCATATTGCAATTTTCGTTGTTATTATTGCTTTTCTCTGGCATTCCTTATTACTGGTCCCCATATTGTATTCATTTCTATGCTTGGTCGGCTTAAGAGATTTTTGTGGCCTAGCATATGTGCTGATTCCTTAAGTTTAAATATGACAACAAAAATGAGGATGATAGTCCGAACAATGTAAATAGTGTACATAATACCTCATCTCAAAAATATAGACAGATACAGCGGACTTGAGAAAGCTATTTTTCTGAAAATTGTTTTAAAAGATCTAATAAATTTAAAACCAGCGATAATACTAGCTCCTCGGTTAATGAATGCCGAATGTTTCCATATAAGGAAACAGTTAATAATAGCAGTACCTGTGATATCACCGCTAGCATAATCGGCTGGCAATCTAAATAATTTGCGTAACTCTTTATTTGAAAAAAAAAAAACTACGCATAGCCTGTGCTATAAAACCCTAGCTCTAACCACTTAGCTAAGTCGTAAATGACCTAGAACATAGTTTTTTTTTCTTTGTAACGTACTGATATCTTTATGCTGTCGGTCTGGTCATTGTATCTCTATAGACGTGTAAATGTGTTTTTTTTTCGTGTACCTTGTAATTCTATCTAACCCAAATCGACTGTCGCTTAGAAAACGAACTGATAAATAAAAACACCTTCGAACATCGTTAGCACTGAGTGACTATATAAAGTGACTGTCCCCAGACAATTCACAGTTATACACCTGCAGGGTCCGTGCATGCATTTAACCAGGTTCGTCTCACCTTCATTTTAATTGATGGAGAAACAAGAAGAAAAACGAAAACCCAGCTATTTTAAAGACGCCCAGTGCGACCTATCAGGGCATAACCGAATTATAAAAGGTCCCCATTTCGCATTACAATGACACAGATAAAAAAAAAATAAACATTATGTTATTATCAGTGTAGGTAAAAAATTTAAGAACTCAGCCATTGAAATGAAATCCTTTCCTTTTTACATCCTTTATACTCAAGGAACACTTTTAAGTAGAAATTCGATGTTTGCTTCTTTTGCTTTATCATACAGAACAGGAATGGGCAACCTTTTTTCTTTTTTCAAACAGTGACCGCTTGAGATATGGCTCAACATAAGACGAGCGACACGACTAAAAAGATTCATGGTTATTTTTCATTGAAGGTGCCTCCGCCATTTTTAGCACAGTAGAGCGCATGCGTAAATATCCACTTTAGAATTGGGGAAAAGTTGATTTTTTTTTTATTTGGGGAAAATATTTTTTCTGTAATTAAAAATTGAAGCCATAATACAATATTATTACTAATGACAGTGATTAACACACGCCGCTGTGCGTGATTTGTTTATTTATTTAACTATACAGATAATAATTTTTTTTTAAATAATATGGGCAAATTTTAACTTTCGTGTCCACAAAAAATATTATGTCAAAAGGATGGTTTTCCATTGTACCTCTATTATTCTAACTACGTTCACTCGCTCGACAATATTTCTTATTTTAAAAAGCTATGAATAAAATTATAATACAACTCAGAAATTTGAATTTTTACATTTTCTTTATCCTTGGATAATTTACAACAAAAATATTAAACAATTTATTTATTGTTTATTTAAAAGAATAATTTTATATTTACATTATAAAAATACAAACCCTTAAAATGCGAACCGACTAATACAATACCATGTATACCATTATCATTTATCAATTTATAAAGAAATAAACATGAAAAATATTTTTTTAATCATAAATTTATAAAAAATGTGAACTAGAAAATTTAAATAAACAGATTATATATTTTGAAAAAGTGCATTTTTCAGGCATTACTTTCATGCAGAAATTCATTGAAAATTTTTATAAAATTATGAATAAAATCTTATTTATAAAATGGTAAATAATAAATATTGCACTGTAGATGGTTTAAATATTTTAATGATTTTTTTTTTTTTTAAATTGGGTAAAAAGATTTCGGCTGATTTGCAGTGTGGGACCCGCGCTCAGTTTATATTAAAAAATTCCCAAATTGTTACAATTACGTGTAAATGTACATGCTTAATTCGAAAACAACGTCGAAAATTTAGTAAAATATATCGTTTTCAACTTACCGAAACGACATAATTATATTAAAATGATCAACAATATATATTTTATAGTAAAATGACCAAAAATATATTTTTATAGTAAAATGACCAACAATACATATTTATAGTAAAATGACTACCAATACATATTTATAGTAAAATGACCAACAATATATTTTTATAGTAAAATGACCAACAATATATTTTTATAGTAAAATGACCAACAATACATATTTATAGTAAAATGACTACCAATACATATTTATAGTAAAATGACCAACAATATATTTTTATAGTAAAATGACCAACAATATATTTTTATAGTAAAATGACCAACAATACATATTTATAATAAAATGACCACCAATACATATTTATAGTAAAATGACCACCAATACATATTTATAGTAAAATGACCAACAATATATTTTTACAGTAAAATGACCAACAATATATTTTTATAGTAAAATGACCACCAATACATATTTATAGTAAAATGACTACCAATACATATTTATAGTAAAATGACCAACAATATATTTTTATAGTAAAATGACCAACAATACATATTTATTCAGGGCAAAAACACGATAGCTCATTTCAGATTAAGTTTTCAAGACGAAAAATATTTATTGACGACTTCATTTGGCTGATTTGCAGTGAAGAACCCGCGCTCAGTTTCTATTTAAAATTCCCGAAATTGTTACAATTACGTGTAAATGTACCTGCTTCATTCGAAAATAACGACGAAAATTTGATAAAACCTATCGTTTGGGAGTTGTCGACACTGAACGTTCGGACTCATTCTCGTCGCAACTACAGCAAGGCAGCCATTACTGGCTTTGTTTTCATACATTTACTCCTAAAAAAAAAAGCCATGCGCGGAAACTTCACTTGTCTTTATTATTGCGCACGCAATGTGCAAACTTTGCACGAAATTCAAAATGAGCATGATTATTTACAAAATACGAAAAAAAATACTAGAAAAGGAATTAATAATACAGTGTAACCCGGATATAAGAGACCCGGATATAAGAGAAACCCGGATATAAGAGTGATTTTCTCTGGTCCCAAATTAGAGCCTGTGTTAATGTATATATAATAGGCCAAACCCGGATATAAGAGAAACCCGGATATAAGATACTTCTTCTCCGGTCCCGACAACTATCTTATATCCGGGTTACACTGTAACATTACTTTAAGCATGATTATTTACAAAAAGAAGAATTATTTGGGTCCTGGGTACATTTTGGCTGCCAGAAGTATGATTATTTACAAAATACAAAAAAAAAACTGATAGAAAAGGAATTAATAATAATATTTTTTTTCTTGCGCAAAACTCATGCGCAGTAATTGAGATGTGTAAGATCAGTGAAAATGCTGTTAACTAAATAAGTTCCGCGCATTGCTATCCAGCAACATATGTATGCAAACACCGCCAGTAATAGTTGCCGTGCTGTAGCCGCGAATGAATCTGAACTGTTAATGTCGATAATTCTAAAATGGTAGATTTCATCAAATTTTCGTCGTTATTTTTGAATTAAGCAGGTACATTTACGCGTACATGCAACAATTTGGGAAATTTTTAGTAAAAACTGAAAATTAGCTAAGACTTCTTTTCCTGTTTATGTTTTAACTTGGTAAATAATAAATCTTTATAAAAAGTAAATAATAAATATCACATTGTACTTGGTTCACATATTTTTATAATCTTGTAAATAAACATTGCCAAGGGAGTCAAAAGTGTATCCAGTAATAGTGCTGTCAAGGGAATAACCAGTATAAAATGCTAAATAATAAATCTTTATAAAATAGTAAATAATAAATGTCGCATTGTACTTGGTTCACATATTTTTATAATCTTGTAAATAAACATAATTTTAAAAAAATTCTTTTGATTATACCGTTTTTTTTCTTGCGGATACGAAAGTTAAAATTTGCTAAAAAATATGATTCTTCTGCAGAGCGAAAAAAAAAGAAAGAATTATGAACACTTCCTGTTTCTGAAGTAAAAGATGATTATACGTATGATCTTCCTTAGTAAAAAAAAATTATCCATTGTTGAAAACGTTACCTTCAAAAGAAGTTTACCAAATTCAAGAAACTTTGAAATTGATCATTATTTACATATAATGATTTATAGTGATTTTCTAAGCCCAAGCTGAGGTGCACGCATTGTGGATCGAACTCACTATTCAGTCATACTATTCAGTCAGTCTCGCGCGATATACTTGCTAACTATAACACGACATCGAAGTGCCCATATATGGCGTTGTCTGAGAGGGTGATTGAACAAGTTAGAATGAAACGAAATAAAAGTTTTAATAAACTTTATTTTCCTCGTAAAATCCGGCGCGTCATTCAGAAAGCCAAAAAAAGGTTACAGTTTGCCTATCACTGATAAAAAATATCATCGATTTTTATGACAGTTTATTCTTATTTATCGTGATAAATATGACGATGCCACTCTTGTTTCCAAATAGCAAAAAGAATCTCGAACCGAAATCACTGCAAACTGCTACAAAACCAAAGCATTAGCATAAAAATTAAATAGACACGTCAAATCGAGACTTTCATGTGGATGTCACTTATGACACCAGGCTCGTTCAGAAAACTGTCAGCTGTACATAAACGCTTTCTCAAACCAACGATTTAAAATGGCTTCGAACGAATGAAGTGCGTAAGTCCTAGCGAGGACCATCTTTCTTCGAACCTCGTGGACTGGCGTTACAGAATCACATCCTTAGCGGACCGTCGTTACAGTTTCTGGGGAAAAGCACATAATTTTGCGTGACCAGTTGTTGAACAAGGTCAGTATTACACACTTGATCACGACCATCGAGGACTTCCGAATTAAATTTTAGGCACAAGTTTTGGGTCAACTCGTAGTACGGTTTTTAGTCGCTTCTCAATAGATTTAATTAAAAAAATACGTGAAAAACATTCATTCAGTCTAATAATTATGTATAAGCAGTCGTGTAAAGAGGGAGAAGTAAAGACGTAATTACTCTTGCATTTTACCCTCGACGATATTACAGTTCAAGGATATACAGGTCACATATTTCGTGGAAAGTGGAATGGGCGTGCAGGGTTCAAATTCCGGCCTAGGGAAAGGTATAGATCCATTTCATCTCCAACCCTGTCCCCGTAGCAATGGGTTAATAGCAGAGTACATTGCGCTTTCTAGCCTTGAGTGGCAGCTGTTTTAGGAGAAGGACCAGTCTAAATTCGAAATTATGGGATAGGTAATTGGAAACCACTCCACTATCTTTCCCAATGAATCATGGGAATCTTCGGGGAGCCATGATCGCCTATATTTGGAAGGGATATGTCAATAAAACCTTGTTTACGTCATCACCCACTTTCACATGAAAAAACCCTCCCCTACTCACCATAGAAAATATTCAAAATCATACCAAAAGTGTTTGGTAAATGTTTTTTCTTCTTCTTTATGCGCCATGTCCCCCCTCAGAACGTAGGCGATCATGGCTCTCCACAACTTTCTGTTCCTTGTAGCTCATAATAAACTTTAATAATTTTTTCTCTTATTTCTCTTAAGCTCCGTTCAGCCATCCATTTACTCAAGCTCACTATGTTATACGTTGTTTTCCTCTGCCCTTGTTGCTGCGAGTATCAGGTTTCCCGAGCCCTCATTACGCGCCCCAGAAGTCTCAACTGCCCCTTCCTTATGTTAAGTATTAGTTTGCTGAATGTTTTCATTTTCTCCAAAACTTCGTCATTGCTCACTGGTTTGATCCACGGTATCCTCAACATCCTTCTGTAGAACCACATTTCTGCTGCTTCAAGTCTCCTCTTCATCTTTGAGGAGATCGTCCAGCACTCACTGCCATACAGGAGGACAGGTATCGTCATAGAAGTTTAGTACCCTGTTCCCTGTTTATAGCAAAGGTTTTCGTTTCTCAGTACTCTACTTAGCTTTTGAAAGGCACCTTTTGCTATCCCAAGACGCCATCGGATTTCAGCGTCACACTTTCCATCTTCTGTTAAATCACTTCCCATATTTTTAGATTCCGGCACTTCCGGTTTGATTTTGGGTATCCCCGAATTGCAATTCGCAATTTGGTCTCATCCTTTTGCCAATAACCATTCTTTTTTGTCTTCTTTTGCAGTTAATGACTTTATGTTCTATTAAAAGAAACACCAAAGGGAGGTAACAAATAACGCTGACTTATGCGACTTCTCTTGCTGCTGTATTAGAGTACAAACGAAAGACAACTTGATTATTGAAACGTATATATATATATATATATATATATATATATATATATATATATATATATATATATATATATATATATATATATATTAAAATATTTTTATGTTTAACATTTTTTCATTGATACAAGTATTTAAGTAAATGCTCTGTTTATAATAAACAGTATTAACGACATTTACCGGCCTGAATGCCCGCGAAATTTTCATAGAAAATTTTCGTCCTCTATGAAGATTTCTCGGACATTCAGGCCGGTAAATGTCGTTAATACTGTTTATTATAAACAGAGCATTTACTTAAATATTTGTATCTATAAAAAAGAATGTTATACATAAAAATGTCTTAAAATAATTGTCGGATTTTGTCCATTTTATAATATATATACACATATATCTCTATCTATAAAAGGCAGGATGTGTATGTGTGTGTGTGTGTGTGTGTGTGTGTGTGTGTGTGTGTGTGTGTGTGTGTGTGTGTGTGTGTGACGAATTCACGGCCGCAATTTTCGACGGATTTGTACCAAAATTTACATGCACATGCTCTAAGTTAGCGGAAGGCTAAGACCGACTTTGCATTTCCCAACTCCCATCGATAGTGGAAATAATCGATTTTTTCATGCTTCTACAGCAGTTTTCATGTAGTTTACGGCCATTTTCTACTGGCCAGAATGAGAGCCTATAGCTAGCTGCCACGAATAGGCAGGAAGATTCTATTGGCCAGCGTGAGAGCCAACAGCTGACTGACACGAATGTTAACTAGCACGCTAACGTGCAAAAAAAAATCGATAGCTGCATTCGTCACAAGTGGAAAAAATTTAAATCTGCATGGCACTTTACTTCAATTGGCTCATTCGCTTGCTTAAACTCAACGTTGATTTTGATTCCGCAGAACTGGGTTGGGTGTGAAAAAGTATTTGTTGTTAACATTCTTGTTTCATTCGGTTATTCCAGTTACGAGTCCTTTTTTAAAGCTGATCGTTTTGTGTTCATTTTGTTTAGTTCTTTTTTTCGTAACAGATTTAATGTTTAGTATAGAACTTAGAAAAAATTCGCTGTGTGAGATAGGCAAGAAGTAAGGCATATAGCAACATCAGCACGGCAAAGGGCACTCCTTTAAAGGCAAGGAAGGGCAAAAATATTTTAAGTCAAGTGATAGCGATTGCTGTATGAGTCGTACGATTTTGAATCAAGCACGGGCAACGCCGGGCCATGCTGCTAATATATATATATATATATATATATATATATATATATATATATATATATATATATATATATATAATTTAGTTTTATGGTCAAAATTACGTTTATAGTTAGAGTTATACTTGCAATTGGTAAGAATATTGAACTTTTTATTGTTCTAGGTCTGATGTATACCCGAAAAATGTTAGTTCGTCTGAAGAATTATTTAAATGTTAATGACCTTTCTCAAAACTATAGAAAATACCAAAATATCTGTTGTTTGCGGGGATATTTATATCTTATCTAGGAATGATACCCAGTAATCCCCATTTAGCCTCCTGTATTTTTATATAAGGTTCCTTGCATATATTGCTGAATATTTTTTTCCGGGTAGCATTTGTTGAGATACCCATTTAATACTCAATATCCTATATCGCTCACCAAAATTTTCAAACGCGCAACATTTTTTGTTCAGATACTCATCGCCTACCCAACTGTTGAAATCGCCCACCGGTGGGCGATATCACCCACGTTGGGAAACCTTGTACTAATGGAATACGAAGAACGTGAAAATGGGCGACATTGTTTGAGGTTAAACTAGAGCAGGGATTCCTAACCTCTTTTTAGCGTAGTTGTTAAATTATTCCTAGCAAGTTCCATTGTTGCCAACAAGATGAACATACCGAAATGAGGACTACGATATACGAAAATCAAACAAGTTCGCAAGTTCGAAAATTGAAATATCTGAGAAGGGTTTTAACAAAGAAGGGAAAAATATCATACCGATGTCGAACGGTGTTGGAGAACAGAGAAATATGCCTTCTAAAAGATTAGCAAAGTATTAAGAAACAAGAAAATTGCTTTAAAAACAACAAAAATGAGTGCTGAACTGTTATGTAATATCGGTCTTCCTATGTGGTAGTGAATGCTGGACAATCCCTTCACAGCTGAAGGTTGATCCATTCGTTCGTCTTCTATGGTTTATCAGCCATTTGCAGGTTATTAAAGCCAGAAAATATTTTAGATTTAAATTTTGGGGGAGATAATGATTTAATGATACTAGTCTTACTATTTAACCCATAGCTGGGGGAGAAAAGGTGGATTCATACCTTTTTCCCAGGATATTTGCGAATATAGTGAATATATCGAACTCAACGCGGATTGGAAATCGGCTCTCCTGTTAACAATTGCGAGCCATTATCCATTACACCACATGCATATTCAAGCTTAGAGCACCTGATGTTCCCAAGCGGCCACCCATTTAGGTACTGACTAAGCTTGACGTTGCTTAACTTCGTTGATCGTACTGGAAGGTAATCACTTAAACGAATGAAAGAGAAACAAAACAAAGAATAGACGAATATTACCCGCCAATTTTTCCAGACCTAAAGATTTTTATTCGACTTCCATAACAGACAGATTGTACGCAAGAAAATATACATAACAGCATTTTCAAGCTTAGAGCACCTGATATTGACAAGCAGTCACCCATCTAGGTGCTGGTCAAGTTCAACGTTGCTTAACTTCAGTGATCATATGGAAATCGGTGTTTCAACGTGATGCGGCCGTAAGCCCATTTATCATGGGTTCCTATAGTACCGTCATTAGCAATAATTTTACGTTACCAATGGAATATAAAAGGAATGAAGAATAGTCAACTTAGTGTTCGTGGTGTAGCGGGTGGTAGTTCTTAAAGTATGGACTGGTGAAAAGAGAAATGTAGTTTGCCCGAACATCTAGCGTGAGGCTAGCCACATTTTGTCTGTGGGAAAGTGGCGGTAGGGTGGAAAACAATTTAACACAATCAAGGCAGCGCAGACGCTTTTGAACTCGGTCGAGGCTAGAAAGTAAGGATTGGTCAGGTCTGGCCCAGATATAGCAGCAATAATTCATTTTGGAGCTGATCTGGCTCTTGTAAAGGTAGCGCATGTTAGACGGAGTCAGGAACTTTCTGGACGTTTGTCTGGTTCAAGGTTAACTAAAAAGAAAAAGTGAATAGATAATGGGCCAATATTTTTAGTGGTAAATATCTATTTCAATTACAAAAGTAATTCAATTATCGATTAAAACGCCTTAATAAACAATAAAATAACCTTCTTCTATGCGCCGTGTCACTTCAGGTTGTGGGTGAACATAACTCTCCACAACATCCTGTTCTTTGTAGCTCTCAATTATTTTTGTCTTTTCGCTATTTCTCCCAAACCCAACTCCGCCATCCATTCACTCAAGCTCGCCAGGTAAGTTATGCGTTGTTTTCCTCTGTCTCTCTTGCCTTCAATCTGCCCTGTGAGTATCAAATATTCCAAGCCCTCTTTCTCTGTTATGTTCCCTACAAATTTCAACTATCTTTTCCTGATGTTAAGCAATAGTACCCTTTTTATCTGTCAATAGGACACATGGCCCAGTGGATAATACCGTTGGTCGAAGTAATCCAGTGACATGACCCAAACAGTTGTGAGTTCAATACCCGGCCACAGCAGAGGTAAAAAAAAACTTGGAGAGTTGAGTTAAAGGGGAAAAAAATTATATCCAGAGGATGCATGGCACCTGGAACTAGAACAATAAACGAAATAAAGGGTTCGATTCAAAATTCCAATCACCTGAAGAAGGCCGGAGCGTACAACGGCCGAAACGTCGTGAATATGAAAACAAAGATGAGAACAACAGTCCAAACAATGTAAATAGTCTAAATAAGAGTTCTTTTTGTTTCTATGGTATACTCACCATCCTTCTGTAGAACCACATTTCTGATGCTTCAAGTCTCTACTTCATCTGTAAGGTGGTTGTCCAGCACTTGCCATCATATAAGAGGACTGATATCACATAACAGTTCAGTACTCTTTTCTTTGTTTCTAACGAAATCTTTCTGTTTCTTAATACTTTGCTTAGCTTTTAAAAGCCATTTTTCGTTATCCCAATACGCCTTCGAATTTCAGTGTCGCGCTTTCCGTAAAAATATATAGAAAGGAGTTGAGTGCAAAAGAGTTCTAAAATGTCTAAACTTCAGGATAACCAATGTTGCTGCACGGTCTTAACGGGTGCCGCACTGATTTAAGGTCCCCGAAATCATGTGGGTAGGGTCACTATCAAATTAGTTAAGTTTAACCAAAACAAAGCGCACTCTCTTATTCTGTTAAATGGGTACTAAATAACTCACTTCGAAGTTATATATGTCAAAATTTATTTGTGTAATCAGACATTCCAGCGAAGAAAAAAAAAATAGTGATCTCCGATCATTAGTCTCTTGCCAACTCACATACGTACTTATTGACTAAGCTACTTACGTACTTATCTGCCGATTGAATAAAAACAAGACAAGAAGAAAAAAAAGGGATGAAAAAATAAAAAAAAACAATATAGGATAAGATATTTCTTTTTGCACAAGTTAGTCCGGCAATGACAGAGTAAAGAGAGACGCCATTATTATTCTTTTTCGTTTCGTTTCGTGACGCATTCGGTTTTTACTTGTCGCCGATTGGACGATTCGCAAATAAAAAATCAACAGGCCTCTTTTAAAAGAGGCCGTATCACTTTTTGCTGACATAGATAAACAAGTGAATATTTTTGTCACGTGGTTTTTCTGCATTACGTATGCATGTGTGTTTTTGAAGACATACGTACGCACACCCGCACACATATGTATGTATGTGTTTGTGAATGTATGTCTGTGAGCACACACGCACACATATATACACGCACACCTGCGTATAGGCTCTTCGATGTGGTGTAATTGCTAGCGAGCTTGTCTCGATAGATCAATTACGACTTAGTGAGTTCGAGTCTCACTGAAGCACTCCAAACTTGCAACCTTGTGTCACATCTAATTAGGTACCTCCACAGATTCTGAAAAATGAGCGTACATGATGAAATAATGCCCCAAACCTAATAAAAGCATAGTTTTATCGTCAAAATCTTTATTTTATTAGGATGAAAGATCAAAGGATTTTTTATTATTAAATTAGATATTTGATCCGTTTTACAACCTTCGAAATTTTGGTTAAAAATGTTTCTTGTGTCAAAGGTAGACCACGAATTAAATGAGAAATTTGAGCGTCTTTTTGCCATTGAAAATTACACTGATTTGGAAATTCATGTCAAAATCAGATAATTTTGGGCTTTTAATGAAATTTTCAGGATTTATTTAAAAATGAATGAAACTGTTGAAAAAATCTTGGTAAAAAATATTTTTTACATCTTTTAACTCCTACTTATTTAATTTTAGAATATTTCGAGAAATTAATTTTTGCAACGCTTTATGTTTTTGTTAGTTATAAAGGTAAATCCTTGTAAAATTTAAATCATCAATATTTACCGCCAAAGTACCTGAATTATTTAAGATTACTGGGTACTTAAAAAATATCTAAAAAGGGCTTTTATTTTGTGTTCGTCATGTAATTTTACTATAGGTATTCTACCCTTACCTTATTCCCGAAATCCTCAGGTTATCGATAAATATGTCAACCCTTCATAAAAACATCCACATCCGTGTTAAAAAAATGCTTTTAGGTGATATTTTTAACTGAAAGTAAGTAATATTTGTTTTTATTCAGATTAATTAAAATATAAATCATTCAATATTTCTCAAATAAAGTTTCAGAAAAGTATATTTTATTTTTGAAAACTTTTTACTAAAGAGACTTACGCTGTGTTGACAGATTTGTCCATAGGTCGATTTAAAAAAAAAACATTCTAATTTAGATTCGTTTTGAAATACAGCAAAGTATTTTATATACTGGAAATCACGTTCTTCTTAAGCTCGTCCACAGTCTCCGTCGGAATTTGAACTCTGCTTTGTGATTCTACCAAATATAAATATCTGTTACGCATATTCAAGACAAACGTTACCGATAGAAAATTAAGGTATTAGTTACTAGATATAAAGCAGATACAAATCTTCTGTGATTGATTGTCCTGAGCAACTGGAGAAGAGAAGAAGCAGAAGAAATGGCTGGTGGCCATTTTGATGATGAGTACATAACATCCCAATGTATTTTCTTTTTCCACGGTTGCTTTCAGGTTCTTGACGACTTGAAAACATAGATCGAAGGAACACAGTTTCTATTGTCGTCTAGCATATATATTAACAAACAAACAAACAAATAAAACTGATGAATTTTCACAAAGTATTTGCCTTATACCGAGACAACGTGAAAGAAAGTCACAGTAACCAAGAACATTCCCTCACTCCAAACTCAAGAAAATAGGTTCTTTTATATATATATATATATATATATATATATATATATATATATATATATATATATATATTATGCAGTGTTACATTAGAACATGCACATCCCCACTACAAAACTGTACATCTTGTTTCAACGTTTAAAAAAATTTAACGTTTCATCAGGTGGGAAATCACAATGCTACTAAAATATTTTATTCCGAAATGCAGTTAACGAAGCACATCTTCCACTTCCGTCATTGGAAAGTTTCCCATAAAAGGTAAAAAAATAATTTACATGTGTAGAAAGAAAGGAAGTTAAGTGATTAGGAACAAGAGAGGGGGAAGGGAATTAAGAGAAAAAAGGCAGAGAAAAGGAAATAAAGGTTGGAAAAAGCATGAGGTGAGATAAACTAACTAATATATATATATATATATATATATATATAACCAGCTATACCGTGAAGATCCGTTAGGTAAAACCTTGGTAGGTAGATCCTAACTCACTAAGTTTTTATACTTTGCTCGACTTAATGTATTGAGCACTTTTAAGTTTTCCTCAATTTATTTGATTGGTGTTTTTTTTTTGCGGGCAGAGGTGGCGTGCTAAGCTGGTCGGTGTTAAGTGATTTTTTCAACAAACACGGATGTTTTTAGTCTTGTCTTTTTTATTGAATTTTTTCCCTGGCACCAGCTTGTTTAATATATTTTTATTTGCAAATCTATACTATCCGGGAATTTTTCACACCAGTCGAGTATAGGCATTAAAATAATGCATAATATATATATATATATATATACTCAACTGTCCAGTCAAGTTCGACGTATGAGGGTCAAGGAGATCAGTTCCTAGGAAACTGACAGCCCGACACCGACACATGAGATTTGATTATAGTGGTGAAGGTCTTGTGCAGAACCATCCGCACTTTTTGAAGGTCCGAATACAGAGACTTGGTGCACTACGTGCCACAGGGTCCCCAAACGACCCTTTGCAGGTTTTGAATTCAGAGTTGTCCTTCTCCTAGACCAGTTGGCATCCAAGGCTATAGAACCCAGTCTGTCCTGCTATTTACTCATAGCTGGAGGGAGAAGAAGAGGATTCACACCTTTCTCACGTGTATTAGCACGTAAGTGAATGTAATGGATTCGACTGGAATTCAAACTCGGCTTTCCGATTCCTCAATCCAAGTCTCTGTCCATTACTCCACTGGGCCTCCAATATATATATATATATATATATATATATATATGTGTGTGTGTGTGTGTGTGTGTGTGTGTGTGTGTGTGTGTGTGTGTGTTAAAACAGCCCAAGCCTTCTACACATACACACGTAAGGCGAGTGGAAAAAACTTGGAGAGTTGACTTAAAAACTTAAACTGATACTGAGACACCCGGAAGAGTCATGGCACGTGGAACTAGAACAATCTACTCCGGTGGACGAGATAAAAGATTCAATTCGATATCCAGTCATATGAAGCGTAGAACGGCCAAAACGTCGTTAATGTGGCAACAAAGATGAAGACAACAGTCTGAAAAATGTAAATAGCGTAAATAATTTTAAATATTTCTACAAAATTTTTAAAAAAACAGTCTTTAAATCTAGTTTTATTTACAATTATTTGATTTGGTGGACTTAAAAAATTAACCAAAAAACTTCCTATTTTTTTCTTTTCATTCCACTTTGAACCATTTTTACCTGAATTCATATTTGTATGTCTTTTGTTGTTGTTGTTTGGGGGGGGTAAATTTAGCTTAGATTCACTTTATCGACTATAATTAATAAACTGGGCATTTATTTTGTGGTCATCTCTACTCTGTCAGACTCTAAGTATATGTCAATATATAGTTATGAATAAACAGATATTGACAGATATGAAGATACTGTTCTAGATAGACATGAATAGATTGAAATAAACTAATAACAATAAATAGGCATGAATAGACTGATATAAATGAATCAATGACAAAAAACCAGCTGACAAAAACCCAGTGGGCAAAGATCCAGTGGACAAAACCCAGTGGACGAAATCCCAGCCTTTTATCCCAAAAGTTGAGAAAATTCCAGTCTCATAAATAAGTCTTATATATAAAAAGAAACAAATTTAACATTGAAAATTCAAAGAATTTTTAATTCAGATTTTAATGACAAATTGAGACTAATGTCTTTTAATGACATTATTGAGAATAGTATTCAATATATACACTTATATATATTTATATGTACTTCACAAGTTCATGGTTTCTTTCTGTTTACTATAGACATTCATCTCCGTGGTTTGTTTACGTTTTGGCACAAACCTTAAAAAAGCACCTTTTTATGGTTTTCTTCGAATAAAGTCGGTCTTATGGGTTACTAGGACTCCCTAACTATGAAATATATTGAATATGCGACTGTAGCTTTATTAGAAAAAAATCTTTAGAGGTTGAATCGATTTAATATAAGTTTGGAATTCGGAGAAGTCCCACTGAGAAATATGTTTTCCATATAAGGTAAATAAATGAAGAAATTGGTAACAGCACACTTCGGCTAAAGTATTGATTAATCTGCTGAATAAAAGGAGACGTAGTTTCGATTCCTGCTAGGAGAAACAATTTTGCTTAAGTAGGACTTCTCGATCTAGGTCAGTTGTTATTAATTTCACTATTTAAGGTAATAAAAAAAATTTTACATTTTTTATAAATTCATGATTAAAAAATATATTTTCATGTTTATTTCTTTATAAATTGATAAATGATAATGATATACATTGTATCGTATTAGTCGGTTCGCATTTTAAGGGTTTGTATTTTTAGAATGTAAATATAAAATTATTCTTGTAAATAAACAATAAATAAATTGTTTAATATTTTTGTTGTAAATTATCCAAGGATAAAGAAAATGTAAAAATTCAAATTTCTGAGTTGTATTATAATTTTATTCATAGCTTTTTAAAATAAGAAATATTGTCGAGCGAGTGAACGTAGTTAGAATAATAGAGGTACAATGGAAAACCATCCTTTTGACATAATATTTTTTGTGGACACGAAAGTTAAAATTTGCCCATATTATTTTTAAAAAAAATATTATCTGTATAGTTAAATAAATAAACAAATCACGTACAGCGGCGTCATTAGTGATAATATTGTACTAAGGCTTCAATTTTTAATTACAGACAAAATATTTTCCCCAAATAAAAAAAAATCAACTTTTCCCCACTTCTAAAGTGGATATTTACGCATGCGCTCTACTGTGCTAAAAATGGCGGAGGCACCTTCAATGAAAAATAACCATGAATCTTTTTAGTCGTTCCGCTCGTCTTATATTGAGCCATATCTCAAGCGGTCACTGTTTGAAAAAAGAAAAGAAAAAAAGCAAAAAGGTTGCCCATCTCGTGTTTCTTTTGTTTCACTGGTTTTGAATACGAATTCGGTTTAATAAAAAAAAAACAGTGAGAGAAACTCAAATGTGAGCGCCCACTAAAAATAATGTCGGATGAAAAACTAATTATCATTGTCAGTCTATTCTGATTCAGTTATATCTATCTAAAGATGTTATTATAAAATGCATCAGTAAGGATTTCGCTATAGACATTTTAATCATTTCACCCCAAGCAAGGAAATAATGCCACCGAGACGCAAGTATGAGAGAATATGCGAAAATTTAAACATTAAGAAGGAAGAACAATAAAGAAGAGGAATAAGGAAAACAGAATATGACGATTGGCATTGCATGCTGGAACAACTCACACATAAAATTAATACACGTATCATCCTCTGTTGATAAAGCTAAATGCTTTGCCCATAAATTCTCCTCAAACTATATTCTTGATTCATCTGGAGTATCCCTGCCTAACTTCCCAATTAAAACTGACTCTCTGTTAAGTCATATGCATATAACCCCTTCCATAGTTTCTGCTATCATCTCTAGCCTTGATCCCCACAAAGCATATCGACCCGATGGCATCCTTGCAATAGTTATTAAGAAGTATGCTCCGGAACTAATTCATGTTCTCTCTAAACTGTAAACTGCGTCTAGAGATTATATGCAAGTTATGAATTGGTATAAAGAGTTGTGTCTTTAATGTTAAAAGTCCTATTATGATGTTGTTTAGATTCTACTCAATATTATTAACTTAGATATATAGTGATAGAGAAAACTATTGTTTTTGGTTGGAAAAATTTTTACTAAGTTAACAAAACAGACTAATTTGACTGTCAGTAGTTTATTTGCAACTATTTATTTTGATACTTTTACATTATTATACCTTGTAAAACTAATGTAAAAAAATAATATGAAAATATTTTAGAACAAATTCGTCAATTTCTTAAAGGGAAAACATTAAAAAAAACATTTTATTTTCAAAATAAAAGATATATTAACAAAAAATAATAAGAACCCCCTAAAATTTATTGCACAAATGCTCCTTTCTTTTCAATAACATTTAGCAGCCTATTGTCAACATCTGAAGTTAGATTTGCAATTTTAGAGGCTGGTAAGTAATGTGCAGCAACTTTAACTGCCTCCCAGAGGTCACACTTGCTGTTGAATTGCCTTCCATTAGAATAAATATATCTTTTGAGGATGCTCCACAGGTTCTCAATGGGATTCAAGTCACAGCTATTTGAAGGCCAGTCCATAAGAGAATCTTCAACAAATCCCTTTTCTTTCAATCAGGATTTAGTAAACTTTGATGCATGACTTGGTGCGTTGTCTTGCATAAATATTATAGATCTACGCTTGACTGGTTATCAAGCCAAAGAAATATTGCTCTAGAAAATCACAGTAACTTTTGGAATTCATTTTAACCCCATCTTTCAGTTTAAATGGACCCACGAGCTCATTACCAATAATCCCAGCCCATATCATGATCCCGCCGCCGCCTTGTTGGCGTTTAAAAAATTTTCTTGAGTCATGTTGCTTGCAAACCCATCCTCGAGCCCATCCATCGGGCCCATCGAGGGTGATCCTTGATTCGTCTGTAAAAAGCACATTACTGAAATCAGTTTTCATGTATTTTTTTGCCCACTGCAATCTTCTTTCCTTATGTTTTTTTTTTGTTAAAATGGGTTTCTTTATTTGATTTTTTACATCAGCAAACTTCCTTAATGCTTTACACCTTGTTTCCCTTGACACCATAGGAGCTACAGCGGCCTTAAATATGAACGCACTTGACGCATTTGGGTTTCTTATTAATTCTCTTCGGATATGTGATAGATCTCGCTTTGTTAAATTCCTGAATTCAGCCTGAGACTTTTTTTTCCTTGGCTGAATTCCCATTTGACATATTTTCTTGATTGTTCGATGATCCCTTTTCAAATCCTTAGAAATTTGAAGCGAAAACTGTCCTTTGCTAATTTCTTTGATTATATAGTTCTTTTCATTCATTGTTAGTTCTTTTTTACGAGCCATAATACTAAATTCTAGTTCTTGCAAATAATCTCTTGACACTGCAAATTGCTACAATTACTGAAAAAATACTAAATATCAATCTGAAATTGAAAATTGGGACTTAATTGCTTTCATTCTTACTCGCTATACATAATAGTACAAATTATTTCATTGGATAACATATCTATGAATTTTACATAAAATATTTGACAATACCTCTTTTGCATATAATCTCTAGACGCAGTTTATAATAAATGCCTCCTGCTTTCGTGCTTGCTGGAAGTCATCTTCTTTTGTTCCAGTTTTTAAGAACTCTCGTGAACCCTCCGACTCACCCAATATCGGCCTATTAGCCTAATAATAAGGGCTAGGTCTCTATTCCCATCTCTTTGATCGATTTGAGGTGATGTCATCCTCTGCTGATAAAGCTGAATGCTTTGTCTGTAAATTCTCCTCAGACTCTACTCTAGACACATCTGGAGTATCTCTGCCTAACTTCCCACTTAGAACTGATTCTCTGTTGAGTGATATGCATATAACACTTTCTATGGCTTCTGATATCGTCTCTGACCTTGATCCCCAAAAAGCATGTGGACCCGATGGCATTCTTTTAATAGTCATTAAGAAGTGTTGGAGTAATGGAGAGCAGCTCGGATTGATGAATCAGAGAGCCTTGGAAAAAGTATGAATCCTCTTCTTCTCCCTCCAGCAATGGGTAAATAGCAGGACGGGCCGGGTTCTCTAGCCTTGGATGGCAACTGGTCTACCGCAGGAAGAAATGGCAACCTACTGCGGCAAAAAAAAATCTGCCTCGTCAATCATGTATCACGCATGGCACATAAGTGACTATCCCTTTATATGAGGAAAAAGATTTTCAATATATATCGATATCTCTGACATGAGGTATTGTGGTTATTTACATTATCACTTTCGGTGAAAACGTATATACACGTCTACGCCGGGGAAAGGGGTTGACAGTTCTCCTGAGCAGTCAATGCCAATTTTCTTTATTCATGTCTTTCACCGTACCAAGCGTACCAATGACAACTGATCTGTAGTGGTACTTATAAATAAGCCTTTGAAAAAATACAAAAATGTAAATGTTTCTGTTAGTTTCATTTCATCTTATTGATACTTTTTTATCAAAACATTCTAGGTCAAAACTGTTTTGCTTTGAAATCATTTCACCCCAAGCAAGGTAATAAAGCCGCTAAAACGCAAGGCGTTACTGAGTGTTAAAGAATAGAAGAAAAATAAAAACATTATTAAAAAGAAATAAAAATAAAAGAACATGGTTTAAAAACTAAAACAGAAAAACAAAGATTGACATTGCATTTAAATTTTTAAAGTTGATTGGAGAGCAAGAAACCGGAAACGAAAAGCGCGACAGAAGAAACTGTCAGCATAGAACTTCCGGTTACATCTAGCCATTTCAACTGTAAAATGATGAGACTTAACTGCCAATCTAGTACTGCGCTTAAATTCATAAAGTCTAGGTGCTAAAGAGGAAATCTCATTAGAACAATTACTATGAAAATGCTTATAGAAATAAAAATACAGAGAATCTACGTTACGTCGGTGAGAATGTGATTGAAGCTGAGATGCCAGATCAGGACCAATAAGATTGCAGATTTTTCTTTGTATTTTATCAATAATCTCAAAATACATAACAGAAGCACTAGACTAGATGTGACAGCAATATTCAATGCATGGATGAATGGTAGACTTATATAAATGTCTTGGCTAGATTCTGCCGAGAAAAGATTGTCTAGCACAACGCGGTGAACTTAGTTACGAAGGTTTGCAATGCGTTCATCTTTGTGGCCGGTGAAATCCGTCAAGATTGTTGAATACTTCAGCTGCATCTGAAGTCATGACTAAAAGTGATTTCCAAGTCGAGTTCAGTACATTCTTTCTCCGGTAGTGAGATGATGTGTCGTACTCAATTGAAGTATCGGAATTTTCGATCGAGTGAAGGATTTATTTATTATTATTCGCTGTTATTTCGGCGAAATTTAAGAACGGGCTAATTTTTTTTTCAAGTAATAATTTTATATTCATACAAATAGATAATAGAAATAGATACATGAAATTCCAATATGTGCGGATTATAAGAAAAAAAACTTATCAATTGTCGATGCTAAATAAATGAACCTAATGAGGTCGTAATGCAAAATGGGGTTCTTGCTGTGAGTTGCAGTAAAAAAAAAATGTGCTGATGTTTGTTTATATGAGAATCTAGATTTTATCTTCCCAATGTCTGTGTTGTGTGATACAAGGTTGTTTTTACGTGGGGAGCGCCATACACATACGAATGCCTATGAGCCAAGGTCTAAAATATGTCTGTGATGATATATCACGAATTTTATCCGGAAAAGCAATTAGCGGCATGCCTCGTGGCAGAAATAACGCTCATATGTTAGGATTCGAGTATAAGTTGATCAGAGTGTTTTAAATGTGGATTTTCTAAGCAACATAGAAAGTACTCCCTCCCTATTTAGCTGATTACCATAACACAGTCATCCTTCACGCGATTCACCCCATACGAAATTGTTAATCTTCGGACATATAAAACCAATAACATTTTTATGTCAATACTGCAAAATCAACAATAAATGAATAAGCTATTTTGCCAGCCCCCGTAAAATAGACACCAAGGCTATTTCGCCGGTATATATCAATTATTTATATATTTTAGAACTAAGAATATATTATATTAAATATATACAACCAGCGCAGTGGTTGTGTCAGCTGTGTAGGCAGGACTTGAACAATATGGATTCTTTGGTCTGTGACTGTTGTCCTCATGGGTGCACCTGAAGTGTATTGACAAGAGAACCTTGCCCAGGGGCAAGTTTAGGATCTGCAGAGATTGTTATGCCTGAAAAGATTAAAATATTCAGAGACTTCTATATTTCTTTTAATAATTGATGGTGAAAACGATTTTAAATTGTATTCACAATTTTATAGCGAAAATAAATAGACATGTGTTAAATCTGTGTGTTGTTACTCTTAACATTACCTGCCTTCATGATAATAAAAATATCTACTGGCAAAATAGATTGGGGGTTTATTTTACCGAACCCGGTTTCTTTTAGCGGGCCCGGTAAAATAAACGTATAAACATGTTTGTCTATTTTACCGGGACCTGCAAAATAGCTTCTTTCTTATTTAAAACTACGTCTTAGATCTGCTGAGCTACTTGAAGAATTCGGGAAATTAAAAAAAAAAAATGAAACAATATCTAGCCTAAAATTGGGTTAAGAGTTTTATGAGTGTTGTTCTTGTCCTTAGAAATAAAAACCAGAAATAGACACTCATCAGTTGTCATTTCCCTCAAGATAGAGGAGAGGCCAAAAACCAGCAACCGAAAACTTTCAGAAGACCGTGGATCATTGAAAAATATGATATAGACAGCATTACATAATTTCACCCCACCCAAAATGGAAAACATAAAGCAGTTCCCGAGAGGTTTACAAATGAACATGCATTTGATATAGCTTAGCACGAGTCTTAACTGTTACAATGCCACATTAAAGAGTAACACAAGATGGATTGAAATTATCACAGTGGCAAATTGGTCTTATAGACGATAATGTTAAATATTACATTATATGAGCTTTGGTCTATTATATACATATATGTAAATAATAATAATAGCTAGCTACTAGTATTCAAGGATACCCGTCTATTAGGGCGGCTAGCCAATCCCAATTGCAGACGCTTGCTCAGGCACATTTCAACACCCAAAAAGTCAACTTGTGGCTTATACTGCCACTATGCTGAGCAGACCTTAGTTACAGTTTCTGGGAGAGAGGGTGTGTTATCTAGAATGATAAACAATCTGAACAAGGCCAGCACGCTCAAAACCTCGGTCATGATGACTTGTGACTTCGTGCTGGCACAGCTAACGATGCGCCCCCAATTTCACTGACAAGGCGTGGTGTGGTTTTCAGGCACTTTCCAAAGTTGCCGCACGCTGGGACCCCCCCCCCTCCTAACTCTCCACACCGATAACATCAGGAAGTCTATTTCCTGACAAATCAACCATGGTGAGATTCAAGCCCAGGACTCATGGTCAGAAAGCGAACGTTCTAAACACCCCCAACATACACACACACACACGCATACATATATATATATATATATATATATATATATATATATATATATATATATATATATATATATATATATATATATATATATTTATATATATATTTATATATATATATATATAGCCTCTTTCCTATTTAAAACAATATATATATATATACACACGCACACGCACGCACACGCACGCACACGCACGCACACGCACACACACGCACGCACACACACACACACACACGCGCACACACACAGGCACACACACGCATGCACGCATGGCCGAGTGGTTAGAACCTTCGTATTCTGACCTTGGTTCGAATCACTCCATATGTTATCCGACTGGAGAAGTCGATCCCACTGTGCAGCACCTTTGGAAAAATCATGCCCAAGCCTTGTGAGGGAAAGAATTGGGTAAACGGAACTCTTAGGGGCTGTCTTTAGCTGTAATAGCACGAAGTCACAAGTCATCGTGGCTGAGGGATTGAGCGTGCTGGCCTTGTTCAAATTGTTGATCACACTAGAGAACATGCTTTTTTCGGGAAGGTCTGCTTAGCATAGTTGCAGTATAAAGCACAGGTAGGCAACTGTGGGTGTTGAAGAAACACAAATGCGCCTGAGCAAGCATCTGCAATAAGGATTGTCTACCCGCCCTAGTAAACGGGTAACTTTGAATTCGAGTGGCCAGCTATATATATATATATATATATATATATATATATATTAATATATATATATATAATTGACCAAAGCTTATATATATATATATATATATATATATATACATGTGTATGTGTGTGTGTGTGTGTGTGTGTGTGTGTGTGTGTGTGTGTGTGTGTAGCTGGCCACTCGAATTCAATGTTACTCGTTTATTAGGGCTGCTAGCCAATCCTTATTGCAGAGGCTTTCTCAGGCACATTTGTGTTTATATATATATATATATATATATATATATATATATATATATATATATATATATATATATAATTGATATTATTTAGTTTATGTATATATTATATTTATATATTATATAGTTCATATATACATATATATATATATATATATATATATATATATATATAATTGACCAAAGTTTATATATATATATAAATATATATGTATATATATATATATATATATATATATATATATATATATATATATATATATGCACCAGAGGTCATATAGTAAGTAATAGCAACCTGCAAACACTCGAAAAAATTTCCTGAAGCTATTCATGATCCTAGATAGGGGTACTTATACAAACGATTCTTCTCATCTATACCTCTATTTCTTTTTCTGTCCACCCCCTTTTCTCATCCCCGTTTCACTGTCAGTGCAAATGCAAATATAAATAGGTATTTTGAAACGAAACACGGACTTGCTGGCTGTCGAAGACATCTTGGCAGAAAACGTGGTTGTAAGATGGTCAATGTCTCGGATAAGATATATATATATATATATATATATATATATATATATATATATATATATATATATATATATATATATATATATATATATATAATTATTTATTCGAAAATTATAACATAAATATGTTATAAAATCACTACAAAAATAGCCAAATAATATGGTATCTTATCAAGTGATGGCGTTGAATATAGAATAAAGGGTTTTAAAAGGTTAAAATCAATCAAAAATCCCTCGCTAGCACTCTTTTAAGAATAGTATTTGGTGGTTAATGGAATCTATTCCGTATACGCCAATCCTATACTTGGGTATATATATATATATATATATATATATATATATATATATATATATATATATATATATATATATATATATATATATATATGGTGTCCCAAAATTAGCTATTTCAGTGAAGTCGAACAATTTTTTTAAAAAACTCACAAAGAGATCAATGCCTCGTGAAATTAAACTAAGAGTTGTAAGAATAATAAACATTAAATGTTCATGGTCCCCTGATCTTAGTTTCATGCTATAGCTATTGTATATTTAGGCAGCAACCCTTCTTTTATGCGTGCTTCTTTAAGTATGACGGACAAGGAATATTTTCTAAGTTTTTTTTTGTTTTTGTTTTTTAATATTCAATTTTTCTCGTATCCTTTCATTCTTCTTTTTTGATGTCTACGTGTTTTAGAGAAATTGTCTATACGAGTCTCGTTCAGAGGTTGATTAAGATACTCTCATGGAATATGACTAAATGAGGTTTATTCGCCAACATAGACATCTTGTTACCGTGTCTCAGAAACTTTTATTCCCATTGTCTCAGAAACTTTTATTCTGTTATCAAAGAAGTTTTTCATGTTGGGTAACAGATGATAGTTACATTGGGACCAAATCAGGAGAATATTGCGTGTGATCAACCAGTTCAAAGCCACAGTCGCACAGCGCAGGCATTGAAGCCAATTTCCTTGAAACCTATAAACTATTATTAAGCAGAGGACTGTAACATTACAAAAGGTGAGGCTGTGTCAGTTTTAGTCACAAATTAAGTTTTACAGAGTGGTGTTAGTTGTTCAACAAGCAAACCTTCTGGTTTGAAATTCAGAATTGTTCTTCACCCTGCCTAGTTGCCACTTAAGGCTAAATAGCTTAGTCTACCCTGCTATTTCACCCATAGTTAGAAAATTCTAATATGCATAGCTGATAATGAATTTAAAACAAAAAATTAGTGCAGACAGTTACCATTAATATGACAACACTGAGAAAACATGCACACATTTAATGCATAAAAACTAAAAGCAATAATATAAGTCAAGTGGAAACATACTATTCTATATTAAAGTCATTTCTTTGCATAACTTTACTCCAAAATTTATATCAAGTACATAACTGAAGAATATCTATGGTTTTATTATGTTACTATTATTTGGAACAATTTTAATATTTGTACCTGCAAAAAAAAACGGTGAGTCAAAAGGGCGTTTTTACTTTTAACTCTATTATTGTACAGTACCTTGGCAATTTTGATTGCTTTAAAAAGTTATTTTTAGAATTTTAATAAAACCCAAGCATTTTGGATTTACGCATTCTCTTATTTACGTCAGAATTGACAACAAAATAATTAAACACTATTCCTGTAATTAAACAGTCTAATAAATAATGTTTAACATCTTTGTTGGCAATTCTTGAGGGAAAAAAGTATCCAGATATTTGCTCGCTATTTTAATGAATTTATGTGGAGAGAGATCAAATGAAAGAAATGCATTTTTTCAAAATTTATACAGTAAACCGTAGTTGTGTTTGATAAATACCGGTACTGTTTATTGTCTCGGGCGCTTTCGGATAATACTTTGGCCATTTTTCAGGGATGGGGGCGTTAATTTGCGTGGTAAAAACAGATATTTAGTCTATTTTCCTTGTCTCCTATAACATGTTGCTTGCGAATAGTAGTAACGTAATCATTAGTGGAATTTATTGTTCAGTTTCCAAGAACAGTCAAGACGTTGTGGTTACTTTCGAAATAAAATGTGCTGCTCAGTGTTGGTCTGGCACTTTCTGCTATTAGTGCGTCTAATATATTCAAACGTTTTTATTATTATTAATAGTATTACAACTGACTGTTCTTAATATGTTTGTGTTATCTTCAAGCATTTGTGATTGATTTGGGTGTTAGCGTCCATGTGTTTTTTGGGTTGTTTTTTTTATCTCGCTTAGATCACTTATTAGTCTCGATGGAAGCTAACGATATTAATAATCGGGTATCTGGATTCTTCTCAGATTCTCATAACGTTTTCCACGCGATTGTTGGACGTCGCGCAAATAGTACACCAGCATAGATGTCTGCAACGTCTTCTTCTGGAGTTTGAGACCTAATTCTTTTAGAGATAAAATGGATAACGTGTGCCATTTTCCGAGCGACGAACAAATTGAAAAAAGCATGTTCGTTTATTTATTTATTATTTACTCTTAAACTATAGATTTATTGGTGGCAAGATGGAAGTGCGGTTATTGGAGCGATTGTCAGCCTGGAAGATGGAAACGGCGAGCCGAATCTATTCCGTTTGTTTATTGCGCTATTGCCCTTGGTAAAGACATAAATCAGTATTTCTCCGTATCACAGCTATGGTTAAATAATAGGTTAGACTAGTCTCTCTTTCCTTGATTACTAACCAGTCCAGAAGATGGAATACATTGAATTGAAGAATGCGGTAAAGACGAAAAACCTCTCCATTATCTCTCCCAAGAACTCCTAGTGATCCAGAGACAAAGCGAAAGGGGAGTGTGTGGAGAGCCGTGACTGACAACGTCCTGGAATGATATAGAAGACATGGCATTATAAAAAAATAAAAAAAAGTAGGCCAACTAACTCACCTGACTTGAATTACGCCAAAAATGACAGCACAATTGCTAACATCATTTTACTCACGCCAAGTTAAAGGCCAATGCCAAATGTTCAAAATATCCTTCGGTTGCACATCAATTAAAAATATTGATATGTTGATTAAGTGCAGCTTACCAAAAACGAAAACTTGACTTTATTATGAGAAACATTTTTAACTCTATCGTCGAACAGACTTGATTATTAGAACTTATTAATATCTGTTACATTCTTTTGAGGAACCAGTGACTGTTAAAAAATCAGTAAACGTAGACAATGGGAAGCTACTTTGAGGGATTTCTTGATAAACTAGACTCAAAATCATTACATTATTAGAAATTTTAAAAATATCTATGTTCGAGTTTCTTTGAAAAGTTCGTTACATTACTATACTCCTTCTTTCCTGCCTGCCTGCATGACTTCCTTCCATGCTTCAGCCTTTCTTTACTCTACATTTTTCTTTCTTTCCAGATTTGTTTTCTTTCTTTCCAGATTTGTTTTCTTTTTCGCATATTTTCTTCTATTGAATATTAGTTAGCTTAATTACTTATTTATTTCCAGATTTGTTTTCTTTTTCGCATATTTTCTTCTATTGAATATTAGTTAGCTTAATTACTTATTTATTTCCAGACTTGTTTTCTTTTCGCATATTTTCTTCTTCTATTGAATATTAGTTAGCTTAATTACTTATTTATTTCCAGACTTGTTTTCTTTTTCGCATATTTTCTTCTTCTATTGAATATTAGTTAGCTTAATTACTTATTTATTTCCAGACTTGTTTTCTTTTCGCATATTTTCTTCTTCTATTGAATATTAGTTAGCTTAATTACTTATTTATTTCCAGACTTGTTTCTTTTTCGCATATTTTCTTCTTCTATTGAATATTAGTTAGCTTAATTACTTATTTATTTCCAGACTTGTTTTCTTTTCGCATATTTTCTTCTTCTATTGAATATTAGTTAGCTTAATTACTTATTTATTTCCAGACTTGTTTTCTTTTCGCATATTTTCTTCTTCTATTGAATATTAGTTAGCTTAATTACTTATTTATTTCCAGACTTGTTTTCTTTTCGCATTTTTCTTTCTTTCTTCTTTTGAACATTTCTTTCTTTCTTACTTTTTTCTTTCTTTCTTTCATTCATTCCTATTTTCTCTTCACATTTTCTCTCTTCCTTCAAGAATTTCTTTCATTTTTCTTTCATTCACATTTGTCTTTCTTCACATTTTTCTTTCTTTCTTCTGTTGAATATTTCCTTCTTTCCTTCTTTCCTTCTTTCTTTCTTTCTTTCTTCGTTTCGTATTTCCTTTTCTCATTTTCTCACTTCCTACGACAATTTCTTTCTTTTTTTCCAGATTTGTTTTCTTATCTAAGTTTTTTCTTCTATTGAATATTTCCTTCTTTTTTTCTTTCTTCCTTTCTTTCTTTCTTTCTTTCTGTCGCATCTTCTTTTCTCATTTTTCTCTTCCTTCGACTATTTATTTATTTTGCTTTCTTCCTCTACATTCACATTCTCTTTCTATCTTTCTTTCTCAAATTTTTCCATTTCTTATTTTCTTTTCATATTGTTTCTTCCCTCTTCTTTCCCCTATTTCTTTCTTTCTTGCTTTCTCACCCCTTTCCTTCCTTTGTTTCCTTCATTCTTTCTTTCCTTTATTTCCTTCTTTCTTTCTTTCTCGATTTCTTTTTTCTTACTTCTTTTTTTCCTTATTTCTTCCGTTTTTTGTTTCATGTCTTATTTCTATCTTTTCTTTCTCCCTTTTACCCTTTCTTTCTCTTTCTTTCCTGAACACTTTCCTTTCTTTGAGCAGCAGCCACTTTTTCCCCTTCATTTTTCATCTTATCAGCATTTCTTACTTTATTTTTACTTTTTTCTTGACTTATTTACTTATTTTGGTTTACTACTTTTATTCGTGACTGGAAGTTAGTGAAATAACGATTGGAATGCAGTGAAACTCTTTCCATTTTTCCCTTATCAATCGCCATGTTGATCGACGCTGTCTTTCATATTGGTAAGAAGGATCTTTTTCTGAATCTATGTGGGATAAATGCTGACGATCACTCATAGGAGTCGCCAAATAGTCTCTTAGTTCAGACAAGATTTCTTTAACACATATCTGATTAGCCAGACATTAATGATGCTTGTCTCCTCCTTTTATCCACTTTGTATAAACAACTTTTACTTTATTTTTGATGAGCGTGAGAGGCCTTTTGATCATGTGACCCAATTTGAAACTGATCGGTTTGGGTGACTTTTCATCTGATAATCGAAAAAAAAAGCTTCTTTAGCACAGAACTTGGATTACAATAAGTGTTTTTTTAATATTTGTCAATTTTTATACATTTTCTTTGTTGACTGAAGTTCTCGGAGAAAAATATTAAAAATATATGAATTAGCAAATTAAGTTGCTACTTCATAGATTTTACTTTACAATAGCAGAATTACGGATTAGGTTACAATTTTTTCTCGGCTTTATAGTTAATGTATATCATGCAGACTTACTTGAGGATTGCACCTCTTAGATATAAGCATAATGGTTATAGTACCCGTTTTCTTATAGGGAAACATTCGGCGCTCATTGACCGAGCAACCAGTGTGACTTGAGTTACGCTTTTCTTCACTGCGTAGACGTAGGCTTGAGATCAGAGTGTAGTGTCTGCCTTCGGACGGACAAACTACATTTTATCTCTCAGTTCTGAATCTGTCTTCGGACAGAGAGTAAATCTGTGTTTATCTTCCGGCAAAGAACAAATAAAAAATTTTGAGAGACGCCCGGTTCAGAGGAGCAGCTGCTCGCGGAGTATCTCCCTCGTTGCACTAAAGAGGTGGGGATCGGTAGTAATACCGATGCTATCGTAACCGACGGTTGCGTGGGCTGGGCTGTTTCTTGACCTGGTCCGGATGCACACGTCGCCCAATCCCCGCCACATTAAACTGACCTTGTGTGACATCCTGCTAGGATAGGACGGTAAGTAAATACTAAATGGCGTATCTGTTCTCATCTCTAATGGCATTGATAATATTAGCTGTTTTCTGATAGGGACGTTAGAGATTTTGGGTACTGTATGTACTAGTGAGCCAACCAATATGAGCTGACTCATTTTATAGTTGACCAATAGAAGAGTTAACCAATCAGAAAGCTCAAAATATTCAATTCGACGTGTATAAAGGCAGCCATGTTTTTTTTCCGAATATTCACTGCCAACCCCCGAGACTTTCGAAGACTGAAGAATTACGGAACAACTGCTGCTGCTATTAGCAATATAGTCAGATCCAGTAGACTCGTGTCTGACTCGTGAGTGTTAATCTTTAACGTTGTTTGATTGAACAGATTACGTACTGCGCTGGATTCTAAATTCATAGACTACGACGGACATGGTCAACAAGGGAAACATTCGGCACTCATTGACCGATCATCCCGTGTTACTTTCGGTGTAAAGTCATAAAATTCTTCAGGAAAATAGGTTTCTCAAATCCACTAATTGTCATCGCTGTTACCTGTATTGAAGGAGGCTTCCTTTCCAACCTTTGGGCCGTCAATATTTTGATTATGCCGTTATTTCCTCTTCGAGGTGCATTTGCATTTCACTTTTTCTGTTTTTCCCGTTGAAAGTGTTCGGGTGATGTGGTTTCTATTATTTGGTATGGTTCTTTGTTTGGGATTCTCTAGCGTTAGTCCACAAGGTTCACAGAAGATTCATAGGCTTCACTCGCTCAAAGTCATTTTTCACCATTCGTATGATAAAGCCGGTGGTATAAAGCTTAGAGTTTATATATTTCTGAACTTGTTTGGCGCCGTGCATGACATCCATAAGAAAGTCTTGATCTGACGAGTCTGCTTAAGAAAATAGCTCGAGTTTCTAGGTTCATGTTTTGGTTTTGTAACTATTAGCAGTGTCGGACGAACCTCCCCTAGCGCAGGCTGTTCTATGTTTAGTTTCCTTTTCTCCTATGAGCCATAATTTGCAATATTAATTTTTTAGGAAAATATACCGTCCTCTTTCGGAATCTTCATTGCTTTATTTTTGCTATTTGGGACTCTGTCGTATTAATCTATCTAAATACCAGGGAAAAAACAGATAGTAAAGATTTGTGCAAATTGAAATAGATAGGTAGTTAGTGCCGTTTTTATTCTTAGCTTCAGCAGACTATGGTTTAATGCCGTAAGTCTACAAAAGGCTTGATACTGTCTCGTAATTTTATTTTAAAAAAGGAGACTCCAATCTTTATACTGTTTAATTTGGACATAATTTAAATCCAGCGCTATGGGAACGAAATTACACTCAATAGCTTACAATAAAAAAAAAACGCTTTCATACAAGAAACATATCGTTCGTGCTATGTGTTCTTTTAGTTTTAAAAATATTTAAATCAAACTCTACTTTTAATTTAAAATTCTGGAAAAAAGAAAAGCCATTTACCGTCTTTCTGAAGTGTTCGCATGTTTCAATTGGTGAAGTTACAAATTTATCTTTAAGTTTTGAAAGAAGACTTCGCCTCTCTCTTTGTCTCTCTCTCTCTTTCTCTCTCTCTCTCACTCTCTCTCTCTTTGCCTCTCACAATGGTCTTATGCCCGTAATTTACATAGTGCGAGATGCTTCTTTAACAGTAATAAATTTTTGGAGAAGGCATGAACTCAGTTTTCCCAGTGGACTGTCTTAGCGCAATCAGTTTCATCACTGGCATGCAACAACGGTCGGGCACGTTGCAATCGATGTACGGTTTCCGAGTTCTCTTAGCATTTAGGAGAAGGCATGAGCCCACTTAATTTCTCCAAGTGTGCTGTCTCAGCGCAAATAGCTTTATCATTGGTATGACACAATCGTTGGTGAGGGTTTACTTGCGCAAACGATACACATATAACCACCTTACTTGCCGTAGCTCTAGTTTTATATATATGTATATACCTCCCACCGTTCCAGTTTTCAATTGTCAGGCTAGACAAGTTTCAATTAGTCAGTTTACGGAATATTTATTCCAAGGTGCGGGATAGCGTCACGGTTGTCGGCGCGCAAAATATTCATGTTCATTGAACATTCGTAGTTTCGGGGAAAGATGCCCTTTCGTTATATCTTAATAACAAAAAAAGTTGCGTTATTACTGGAATTAGTTGTGTGTAATGCGTTTCCGTGTATAATGCGCATGATAACTCTGGGTTTTGAAATTCTTAAAAAATATTGTGTATATCGTATATACTCGCGTATCCTACGACATTTGAAGACCTAATTTTGAAGCTAATTTTAAGGGGATTGCCTCATATACGAGATATAAAACTGGCGTATCTACTGCTGGCCCTGACTAAGCAGGTGACCAAACTATATTTCCATTTACTGTAGTCAAATATTAAAGCTGTATTTAAAATAAACAAGATTTTGATAAAACTGATGTTTTACTTAACTCTATCCAATAATAATGCATGTAATATTCACATATTATTATCGTATTATAAAATACAAACAGAGCGAATATGCATCTTTTCCATTGTTTACGTTTATAAGAAGTTTTAACTGTTTCTCGTTCGGTTGTTTATGGCTGTACACGTTGATGCAACGTGTATAAGGAGGTACGGTGGAGTAATGGATAAAGGCTCGGATTGAGGAATCGAAGACCCGAGTTCGATTTCCCGTCGGATCCATTACCTTCACTTATTTAATACTCTTGTGAAAGGTATGAACTATGGGTAAATAGCAGGACAGGTCGAGTTCTATAGCCTTGGATGGCAACTGGTCTACTACAGAAAGAGATGGCATGAAAATATCGAAAGATACATGATTGCTCAAAGCGTGTATCACGCATGGCACATAACAGACTGATTGATAGCGTTGCTAACGATACTTTTATCATACTTTTTTAAGTTATTTAAGTAGAAGATGGGATAAAGAGATAGAGGAAAAGGTTAGTCTATAGTAATTTTGTGTCTCCCCAAAAAAAAAGAAATTCGTATGATACACGAGATACATGATAAAACCAATTTTTGTAAGTGAAAATTTGGGAGTCGCACGATCCGCGAGATCTCGCGTTGCATGAGAATATACGGTAATACGCACTGAATCTTTAGAGCCTTTAGCCGCTAGATTTAACTTATATTTAAAAAAATGATTCGAGTCGACTAAAAATAGGGAATTATATAGTTTACATTTATATGGTTTACCTTTATATGGTCTGCATTAGGCTTTGACACAAAATGTTTTACAGTATTCAGAGAAAACGCACGGACATGTTAACATAAAAACGCGATAAGCTTTCCGAGAAAATAAGCGTTCAATAGGAGAAAAACAATATTATAGACAAATATATGGGCCAATGTTTAATGCAGGGCACTGAGCAGCATTGAAGTTGACATCCTTTTTTGAGGAAGAAGGACAATATGACTCTGTGAACGACGACGAGGACGACACCAAAGATGACAGAGACAACTATGCTGACAAAAAAAAATGAATCTCTCATGACTTCTATCTTTGACATGGACAAAACTGAAGCAAACTAAAACTTAAACGTCAATATCAGGCTGCATCGAATACGAACCGTGATGGGCTTTCAAAAATAGTTAACCTTCTGCGTTCATCAAAATAAATTAGTGGAGGTACGGCTGGCTAATGGGTAGCGGCTCAGATTAAAGAATCGAAGAGCTGTGTTCAAGTTCCAGCCGTGTCAATTGTATTAACCTACGTGTAAATATCCTTGGGAAAGATATGAATCAATTTCTTCTCTCCACTCAGCTATGATATGAATAAACTGAATATAGCCTTCGGTGGCAACCCGTCTAGAAGGACAATTATGAATTCAAAGCCTCCACATATGGGTTAAATACCTATGTTCCTATTTCACACATACTATATATATGTACAGGGGGTCCATAAAGTTCGTGTGAACTTTTAAAAATTTATAACTTTATTTGTATTTGCGATAGAAATAATTTGTAAAAAGAATTAGAAAGAAGTAAATACTATATTTTTTAAGGTTCTATTGAAATTTTTATTCAAGTTTCCACACGTCCTCCATCATCAGCAATACAAAGGGTAATACGATTTTCATGAATTTTCCAGCCCAGTGACCAGATTACCAATGCTGAAAAATCACTCTGTCGCTAAATGCCAACTGATTTACAACAATGCCTGAAATCACATTAGTTGTTTTAGCTATACTTAAAACTAGGTACATTAAACTTTATAACATTTTTTACAGATTATTTCTATCGCAACATTTTTATATAACATTTTTACAGATTATTTCTATCGCAAATATAAATAAAGTTATAATTTTTTTAAAGAGCACACAAACTTTATGCACACCCTGTATATATATATATATATATATATATATATATATATATATATATATATATATATATATATATATATATATATATATATAGTACTGTTCGATAAAAGTAACTCACCTGACTTTTTTTACTTAAAATTTTTTTCGCCTATTGTTTTGGGGGTTAAACTAATGTTTAATCTTACTAATATAAAGACCCGACCACCTAGTAAAAAAGTTTACTTACCCTAAGGTACTCTATTGATAATTATAATTTTGGATATAAATGAGATTTAGGGGAAAACTCTGTGCAAAAAAGTGACTCATTTATTTCCTGCAACTAGTAATCAATAGAAACATAACCGAACAGCTTTAAATAAAGAATAACAGAGGTATAATTTATTTATAATAGGTAATATAGTTCGAAATATTTAATAATCTATGGGTCTTCCTTTATTTTGAATAACCTTTTCAACCCTTTTTGGCATTGACATGATTAGGTTCTGGCAAATCTGATCTCCAAACATTGAATTCCATTCGGATATGAAATTCACAATCAAATCCTCTTTGTTGCTCAACTGCTTTCTCGAGAGCCTGTACTTTATAATGCTCCATAAGTTTTCTATGGGGTTGAGGTCAGGAGATTGGGGCGGCCATGTCATAACACTCACCTGCTTCTCATCAAAGTATTCCTTCATCAATTTTGTTTTGTGACAGGGAGCATTATCCTGCATAAAAATGAGCTTGGTGGGGTCGATTTGCACCCTTTCGGCAGAAGGGAGCAGACAAGACTCTAAAATTTTCTTGTAACTGATCGCTCCTGAGGGTCTTTTCAATAGGTTTTAAGAAACCAGTTCCATGAAAAGAAAAGCATCCCCAGAACATTATACTGAACGGATGCTGAGATAATACTTACTGCTAAATTCAAAGAGTTTTTCAAAGCTTCTTCTTCGGATTTTAGATCGCTTATCCTTTGAATTTAGCACAATTTTCGTTTCATCGGAGAAGAGAACATTTAGTAAAAAAAAAAAAAATCAGGTGAGTCACTTTTATCGAACAGCACTGTATATGTCTATTTCCCTCATGCTATATAACTATATGTATATATCTGTTCCTATTTCCCCCATGCTATATAACTATATGTATATATCTGTTCCTATTTCCCTCATGCTATATAACTATATGTATATATCTGTTCCTATTTCCCTCATGCTATATATCTATATGTATATATCTGTTCCTATTTCCCTCATGCTATATATCTATATGTATATATCTGTTCCTATTTCCCTCATGCTATATATCTATATGTATACGCTCAATTCTCTTTTTGCACGTATTCTTTTTGCACGGTTTTTGGAATGAATTCATTTTGGCTTCATTTGTTGTACTTTAACACGGTTTAAACACCTGTCATTGTGTAACCACCGAATTTATTGCAGGTAGCAAATAAACGATTCAGTAACCATCAATCAATTATAATCTACCAAATGCCGAAACTCTACCTAACATAAGTAATAATTTAGCGAAGTAAAATAGAATACAACCTACTTTCTTCCGCATAGTGACCCCCCCACTCACCGGTGAGCGCTGGACCTGTGCACTGTACATACATAGTATTTCATAGAATATAGATGATTCCACGTTAATTTATAGTAGTGATGAGGAAGTGGTTCCACTATTTGTGAGTACAATTCTAGAAAACCTCCAAATAGCCAATAAACTTGGAAATCATTTTCTTACAAATAATAACAATTATGAAAGAGCAGTGTAATTCCTATATGATTTGAAAATGATTATGGCATCTTATGAAGAATCATATAAAGAACTAGCAAAAACAAAATCACAGCGTCTTATAGCGTAGCTTAGATGCGGCACAAGTATGGGGCACCCAGTGAGGATTGAACTCACTATTCAATCGTAACGGGTTTTTTTAGCGAGACAAGCTTGCTAACCATTATAGCACGCGGAGGTTCCCAATCACAGCGTCTTATAACCAAATTCGTATTCAAAACCAGTGAAACAAAAGAAACACATGTTAATTTTATTCAAGATACACATGAAGATATATCACCATTAAATATTTCCAGTGACGAGAGGGATTTTGCGCCACAGAAAGCGGGCACGTTTACTGTCTTGTAATAACACTGAATGATTATGTTATATATATATATATATATATATATATATATGTGTGTGTGTGTGTGTGTGTGTGTGTGTGTGTGCGTGTGTGTGTGCGTGTAAATAAAAAATCAGTTTATTTGTATATGAAAATTAACATTTTTTAAATATATTTGGATAGAATCTATCGTTAATTTTCAAATGTACACTGTATAATTTTTACACGGTTTTATTTTGCACGGTAGTCTCTGGAACGTATCCCCTCGATCAATCTAGTAATACACTGAAATTCATAAAGTCTAGGTACCATAGAGGAGCGTTCATCAGTCGTTGTATTGAGCTGATAGGGTAGAATTTTTAAAAATAAATTCACCCCAGGAAAGGCGATAAAGCCACTGGGATGCCGCGGGTTACAGGGACTGAAAAAGGGAAGACTTTTGGGAGATGTGAAGAAAAGGATAATAAAGGAACAGGGCTCAGGAACACAGAAGACAGCGATTGATGTTGCATTTATATTTTTGAAGATCGTAATTGGCAGGGAGGCAAGAAATCGAAAGGGAGTTCCACAGTCAAGAAGCGCGAGAAGAGAAACTGTTAGAATAGAAGAGACGGTTGCATCTAGATAGTTCAATAGTAAAACGGTTGGTTGGTTGTTTTTGTTTAGCGCCATATCAAACTCTATTGGTTATTTCATGGCGAAATCTAAATATTTTGGATGCAATTCTATCTTTTCTTTGGAGATAATAATGGTTTTAGTGATACAAGTTTTATTAATTAACCCATAGCTGGAGGGAGAAGAGATGGATTCATATCTTTCCCAGGGGTATTTGCGCGTAAGTGAATATAACAAACTCGACCGGAACTGGAACTCGGCTCTCCAATTAATAATTCTGAGCCATTATCCATTACCTCATCTGCACATCCAAGCTTACAGCACCTCATATTCCCAAGCGTTCACCCATCTACGTATTAGCCATGCTCGACATTGCTTAACTTCGGTCATCGCACGGGAATCACTGTTGCAACGTGATGTGGCCGTGAGGCACAGTAAAATGATGAGACCTAATTGCCAATACAGTAAAAGGTAACCTAAATAATTAACGCCAGTTAACATGTCCAGATTATTAATAATTACCGGATTGTAACGTAATATCAGATCTCCTACATGGCAGTGAATGCTAGGAGATCTCCTCACAGATGAAAAAGAGACTTGAAGCAACAGAAATGTGACTCTACAGAAGGATACTGAGAAAACCATGGATCGAATATTTCAGCAACAACGAAGATTTAGAGAAAATAAAAACAAAAGATCACATACTTAACACCAGAAACATAGTGTTGAAATTTATAAGGAACATAATGAGGAAAAAAGGACTTGAAAAATTTGATACTCACAGGACAGATCGAATGTAAGTTAGACACAGATAAACAATTCATAACCTACCTAGTGAGCTTGAGTTAAATGGATGGCGAAAGAATTTTGAGGAGATATAAGAAAAAAAGAAAATATATTAAGAGCTATAAAAGGAAAAGAAACTGTGGAAAGCTATGGTCGCCAACGCCCTGAACAGAGACTCACATGGAAGAAGACTAGATCTACAGAATATGGTATACTATATCGTGTATTTTCGAAGGGACATTCAAACGTACACGATCTATAGTTTCCTGTACTTTAAAATGTATGAATTACCACGACTTCATGGGAAAGTGGAGTGGTTCCCCATTGCCTTCTTCACGGTTTTGAATAGACCCTCTTGACTGACTGTCACTCAAGACTTCCCTTCAATTTAACTTATAGCTGGAGACCAGATTATCTATGGTGAGAAATTAATTAAAATATTCTCTCATTCAGCGATAGAATGAATTTTTCAGCCCAGTGACCAGATTACCTATGCTGAAAAATCACTCTGTCGCTAAATGGGCGAAAATTTAAATATTAAAAAGCTACATGGCTCAGTGAGCGACCTATTTGTTTATACAAAAGTAATAGAGTAGGATATATAAATATGTATATATCAGAACAATGTGAGGCGAATTAACAACAAAGTAGAAAAATTATATGTGATTCATTTCGTCCTTCAGAACTTCATTTTTTAGTCCGATGAAGAATTGTTTTTTCCAATTTTGTCATTAATTTATCTTCTTCTTCCATGTTTTTTTTTAAGCGTTTCACCCCAAGCAAGGCGAGAAGCCACTATCACGCAAGGGGTTACAGGGAGTTGGAGCTAGAGAAAATAGGAGTGATAGAGGAAAGGATGAAGAGAAGGATAGGGGATAGATCAAGGCACCTGGAGACGTCGATTGATATTATATTTGAATAGTTGGAGATTATAGCTATCTGGGAAACAGAAAAAGGGGGAGTTCCACAGGCGAGAGGTGCGAGGCATGAAACTATTGGGATAGAAGAGACGGCTACATTTAACAGTTTCGACAGCGAAAGCGTGTGAGCGAGATGCCAGCCTAGTAGAACGCTTAAATTCATGAAGTCTGGGAACCAGCGAAAGCAGCTCCTTGGAGCAGTTACCATGAAAGTATTTGTAAAAAAGACAGAGGTAAGCGACGGCGCGTCTGTGAGAGAGCGACTGCAGACGAGATGCCAGATCAGGGCCAATTACGTTGCATATCCGTCTCTGGATCTTATCAAGAAACTTGGGACAAACATAAGGGGCACCAGACCATATATGGCAGCAATACACCATGCAAGGGCCAATGGTTGATTTGTAGATTTGAAGGATCGACTCGAGCGAGAAAAATTTCCTGGCGCGGCACAGGGAGCCAGCTTTCCTTGCCGTGGACGAAGCTATTGACTCAATGTATTTGTTCCATCTCAGGTCAGCAGTCAATATGAGGCCGAGTAGTCGCAAAGAGGAACTCTCGAGACATTCTAATGTCTGACGCCCAACTTCTCGAGAGCTCCTTTTAAGAGTTTCCCTTTGAGACGTTGGCGATCATTTCTCCCCACAAGTCCAATATTTTCAGTGGTAATTATCTACTTCATTTACAAATGGCTATTTCATTAAATAATTAAATTATTGATTAAAGCGTCTTATTAAACAATAAATTAATCTTCTTCTATGCACCGTGTTCATTCAGAACGTTGGCGATCATAGCTTTCCGTAACTACCTGTCGTTTTAACCCTCAATAAATGTCGTCTTCTTTCTTAAAAGCCTGCTCCGCCATCCATTCGCTCACGTAAGTTATGCGTTACCTTCCACTGTCTCTCATGCCATCTACCTGCCCAATAACATCATAGATCATATTCTGTAGATCTGGAAACTACTCCACTTTCCCATGAAGTCGTGGTAATTCATACATCTTAAAGTACAGGAAACTATAGATCGTGTACGTTTGAATGTCCCTTCGAACATACACGATCTATAGTATACCATATTCTGTAGATTTGAGCACCTGACCAACATCCTCCATATGTGGCGGTCGGGTGTTAATGTTTTAGTCTGTGTATGACTGTCCAGTCCCCTCAGTGAGGTTGTCAGCCCATTTTTCCTCTGTCCGACTCATCTTTTGCCTTGTAGGACGGCAAAAGAAATATTTAACTCCTGTAATGTCTCCATACTATTTCAACTTTCCTTTCTTGACGATGGTTATGAGGCCATGCAGTAGACCCGTTTCCTGTTTGATGGTTTGATTATTATCTTGTCTGGTTGTTTAACGGCATATCAACTCCTTGTGGTTCATTCAATGCCGAAATTTAATTGTGAGATTTGAAGAAATAAAATTATGATTTATATTATTCTGCTTTCACAATTGAATACATGGTAGATGATACTCAGCTTTTATGTATATACCTGTTCATGTGGGCACAAAGAGACAGAAGCAATGATGTATATTTTATGTTGTAGTTTTGTTATATTTTGTAATACAGTTTGATTTTAAAATCAATTGTAGGATATTATCTGGTTTAATGTCATGTTCCTTGTTTGGTTGGTTGATTTTGTTTAGCGGCAAAGCAACATCTATGGGATATTTAATGCTGAAATCTAAATATTTTGAATGTAAGTGTATGCTTTCAACCACAGATAAAATGCATTGTTGGTAATTCTACAATAAATAAGTACTTTTGGTATTTTTTTATATAAAAATGTATTGCTGGTATTTTTACTATAAAAATGTATTTTTTCTACTTTCTTAATGTTCTGTTTTTCGTTTAGGGCTTCACTATATGCCTATAGCTGGGACCGTAACAGGTACTACTATACCAGATCAGGGTGGACCTGGGAACGATATCAGTTTAGAGGTGGTTCGACGCTCCTCAAAACCTCCAATCTCCCGATCTGTGTTGCCAGATGTAGTTTAACGTCATAGCCAGGACTGGTTTGATTGGGTCTTGCACTGCGTCATTTGTGATGCAGTCTACCTAGAAGATGCTTAGGATAGTTCAGTATCATCTAATTTCTAATGTGTGGATTATTCGGTATAATTATACTGTTAATGTGCAAGTTTCGCAATCATACAGGAAGACTAAGATGATCAATACACACAAAAGTCTGACCTTTGATTTAATGTTAATGTTCTTGTCTTTCCAGATGGGGTTTAGTTTTGCGACAACTGTCACTGTCTGTGCTACTCTTAAACTTATTTCTGTTCTGAGGTCATTTTGTTATGCTACCTTCCCTCTATTGAGGCTACTGTGGACTCTTCCACTTACTATGAAGTAGTAGGAAAGTAATACTTGGGGGAACAGAGATATAGACTGTTCTACCGAGGCTGTGACTGTTCGCAGCTCCTGTCGAACTCAATATATTGTTGGTGTTTTTACTATAATAATGTATTTTTATACTTTCATAGTGTTTCTTTTTTTTTTTTAGTGTTAATTATTTGCCCATAATTGGGGCCCTAACATCGTGTCAGGTTGAACCTGAGAACAACAACAATGAATAGGTGGTTCCACGTTCCGCAAAGACTCCAATCTACCGAAATCTATGAAAGTATAAAAATACATTTTTATAATAAAAATACCAACAACACATTTTTATATTAAAAAAATTACCAATGATACATATTTATAGTAAAATTACCAATAATAAATTTTAAAACCAAATGACAAGCAATACAGTTTATATGTACTTGAAGACATATCACAGCGTTCAAAATATATTTAGTTGATGTCATAAAATTGTATTCAAAATATTTAGATTTCCGACATTAAATAACCCAAGGAGGTTGATATGCCGCTAAACAATATCAACCAACCAACTTTAAGTGTAAGAGTTTGCGATATATATTTATATTGTAAAAAAATGAATTCTTCATTCTAATGCCATCCTGCAAGCCTTCCTTTTTACCCCTCCCTTTTCTTTCTTCGTTCCCTCGATTTTCCTACCAGATGTGGGGGGGGGGTACCGCCCACTTTGGGAATTCCAGGTGTAGATGAATTTTGAAAGTCTTTACATAACGATGACTGCACAGTCAAAACATTTTGGCGATGTTAAGTATGTTAGCTACAGCAATCAGTCTACTCAGATGAAGGCTAAAACACCTGCAGAAAAAATGTCCGGAGTCCATTACACAAATCTCGCCTGTTAAGCCGTAATCTAAACTGCCATCTGCAATAAAACAAATACCGTAGAAACATTTCATCTTTGTTATATGAGATGAACTCACGACAGCTTGCAAAGAATAAAGCCAAGTTTTAGTTAATGAATTATTGGCGCTTTTCGAGCAATTCGTGATTAAATTATCAATTGCAGTACATGACAAGTATACACAAGCCTATTTCAATCTGTAAAGAATCTTGCAGCGTTTCACTCGTTATCTAATTATGAAATGGTCAATATAAATTCTTGCAACCATTATTTACTAGTATTAGACTCTAATCCACTCTGAATTGTTCAAGCATCTCACTTCACACGACCCTCTTTTCTGATAAACAATATGGCTGCCATTTCTATAAGTCAACCGTTGATGTGTTAACAGTTGTTACTAAATTTGTCTATAAAACGTTAGAAAAGAACGCCGAGGCTCGGGTCGTGGCTTTAGATATCTCGAAAGCGTTTGACAAAGTTTGGCATGTTCGACGTTTCCACAATCTCAATCGTGTCTCTGGTCGGATATTTGACTTAATCCAGTTGTTCTTAACAAATTGGGTAATGAAGGCCGTGTTGAACGTTCACGCTTCTAGATCGTTTCACATTAATGCGGAGGTCACCCAAGGTTCTATCCTTGGACCTATGTTGATTGTAATCTGCATAAACAACCTTCCCATTGTCATTAGTTCCCAGTGTCATCAGTTCCCAACTAGGTATTTATGCTGATGACACAACTATTTACTCCTGTCTTAAGAGTAAAGTCCGACAGAATAATATTGGCAGCTGCTCTCGAAAATGACCTCCAGTCAGTTGTTAACTGGGGCAAGAAATGACTTGTAACACCTCGAAAATGAAATTGCTGTTCTTTAATCATCATAGAGAACTATTTTTCCTTCCATCAGTATGGATGATGATAACCTCCAAGAGCGCAAGTCATTGCGCATTTCTTGGGCTCATGTTTTCTACTGGCATGAAGGGGAGCGATTACATTAAATCAATTGCTAGGGCTGCGGCTAAGGTTAGTTCAATGTGCCATGCCAGACAATTTTTCTCCTCAGAATCCATCTAGCACGTTTAAAAATCTACCATTGAATATTGATATTATATCTGGTCCTTTGCTCTTGCTATATATCTCGAGATTCTCGGCAAAATGCAAAGAAAGGTCTGTAATGTTCGCGGTCCTGACCCGGCACCTCGACTTCAGTCACTTTACCCGCTACCGTTAGTGGCTTTAATTATTTTATTTTTTTCTTCTAAAAATATTTTCATGGCAATTGCTCTAGTGAGCTCTTCTACTTGGTGCATCGACCGCATGAATTTAAACGAACTACTAGATTGGCAATTAGGTCTCACCGTTTTACTGTTGAAATAGCTAGAAGTAACCGTAAGTGCTATTCTAATAGCTTCTTTTTCTCGCACTTCTCACCTGTGGAACGCCTGCGATTTGTTTTTGCATCCCTGTCACCTACAATCTTCAAAGTTTTGAATTTAACGTCAATCGCTATCTTCTCCCTTTTTAATGTCCTTTTTCTTCAATAACATCTTCGCATTCTCTTCTTACACTCTCAGTAATCACTTGCGTTCTAGAGTCATTGTCGCCTTGCTTGGGGTGAAACGATAAAAAAAAATCTTGCTATTTATGTAACCTGTACAGTCTCGGGGAAAAATATATTTTTCAAAACTTTCATTGACTTTCAGGTTTATAAGGGACACAGAAATTTCTGGTGGTCTCAATAAGAAATTGAAACAATCATTATATTTGAATCCAGTATAAAGAGACATTTTTTTAATACTACCCATAACAGTTAGGAATTAATTGAATCATGTCTTATAATCAGGTTATTATATGCATAATGTAAATACAGTGAAAATAATTTAATATAGATTTTTATTTTTATTTTGTCTTTTTGCGTCGGGAGTGCAGTCTCTGTTCGCAATTTAATATAGAAATATAGAAAACCATTGAAAATCAAGAAAAAGTCATAGCCAGTGGTCAAGTATTAAGACAAGCATCACTGACAGAATTAAGTTGGTACACTGCGTCGTGCTAGACAATTTTTCTCTTCTGAATCTATCTAGCTTGTCTATAAGTCTACCATTCGGCCAGGCTTTGAATATTGCTGTCACATATGGTCCGGTGCTCCTGTTGTATATTTAAAAATTCTTGATAAAATCCAAAGAAGAATCAGCAATTTGTATTGGTCCTCCCCTGGCATCTTGGCTTCAGTCACTTTCCCACTGCCGTAACGTAGCTTCCCTGTGCCTTTTCTACAAATGCTTTCATGGCAATTGTTCTGATGAACTTTCCTCTATGGTACGTAGACTTTATGAATTTAAACGCAGTACTAGATTGGCGGCATGGTCTCATCAATTCAGAGTTGAATTGGCTAGATGTAACCGTAAGTTCAATGCTAACAATTTCTTCTCTCGCACTTCTCGCTTGTGGAACACTTTTCCGGCTCTACACTTTCCAGCCAAATTTGATTTTCAAAAATTTAAATTCAATGCCAATCGTTATCTACTGCCTTCTTGATTACTCTTCTATTGATCGCGTTAATTAATAATGTTCATCTTATAATTATTCTTTCACACTCAGTAATACATTGTGTCTTAGTGGCTTTGCTGCCTTACATGGGGTGATATTATTTATATATAATAGATATACATTACTTATGATTTTAGAATAGAAGTCGGAGAAAGGGTGATTGTAACGGATTACGAATTAAGGCAAACTTTACTGACAGAAAAAGGTTATTATTGTATAATGAAAATACATTGCTAATAGTTTTACTATAGTAATGCATTAAAAATCAGGAAGAAGTGATTGTTTGTGGTCAGGAATTAAGGCAAACTTTACTGACAGGAAAAGGTTATTATTGTATAATGAAAATACATTGCTAATAGTTTTACTATAGTAATGCATTAAAAATCAGGAAGAAGTGATTGTTTTTGGTCAGGAATTAAGGCAAACTTTACTGACAGGAAAAGGTTATTATTGTATAATGAAAATACATTGCTAATAGTTTTACTATAGTAATGCATTAAAAATCAGGAAGAAGTGATTGTTTGTGGTCAGGAATTAAGGCAAACTTTACTACAGGAAAAGGTTATTATTGTATAATGAAAATACATTGCTAATAGTTTTACTATAGTAATGCATTAAAAATCAGGAAGAAGTGATTGTTTGTGGTGAGGAATTAAGGCAAACTTTACTGACAGGAAAAGGTTATTATTGTATAATGAAAATACATTGCTAATAGTTTTACTATAGTAATGCATTAAAAATCAGGAAGAAGTGATTGTTTGTGGTCAGGAATTAAGGCAAACTTTACTGACAGGAAAAGGTTATTATTGTATAATGAAAATACATTGCTAATAGTTTTACTATAGTAATGCATTAAAAATCAGGAAGAAGTGATTGTTTGTGGTCAGGAATTAAGGCAAACTTTACTGACAGGAAAAGGTTATTATTGTATAATGAAAATACATTGCTAATAGTTTTACTAAAGTAATGCATTAAAAATCAGGAAGAAGTGATTGTTTGTGGTCAGGAATTAAGGCAAACCTTACTACAGGAAAAGGTTATTATTGTATAATGAAAATACATTGCTAATAGTTTTACTATAGTAATGCATTAAAAATCAGGAAGAAGTGATTGTTTGTGGTCAGGAATTAAGGCAAACTTTACTACAGTAAAAGGTGATTATTGTATAATGAAAATACATTGCTAATAGTTTTACTATAGTAATGCATTAAAAATCAGGAAGAAGTGATTGTTTGTGGTCAGGAATTAAGGCAAACTTTACTGACAGGAAAAGGTTATTATTGTATAATGAAAATACATTGCTAATACTTTTACTATAGTAATGCATTAAAAATCAGGAAGAAATGATTGTTTGTGGTCAGGAATTAAGGCAAACTTTACTGACAGGAAAAGGTTATTATTGTATAATGAAAATACATTGCTAATAGTTTTACTATAGTAATGCATTAAAAATCAGGAAGAAGTGATTGTTTTTGGTCAGGAATTAAGGCAAACTTTACTAAAGGAAAAGGTTATTATTGTATAATGAAAATACATTGCTAATAGTTTTACTATAGTAATGCATTAAAAATCAGGAAGAAGTGATTGTTTGTGGTCAGGAATTAAGGCAAACTTTACTACAGGAAAAGGTTATTATTGTATAATGAAAATACATTGCTAATAGTTTTACTATAGTAATGCATTAAAAATCAGGAAGAAGTGATTGTTTGTGGTCAGGAATTAAGGCAAACATTACTGACAGGAAAAGGTTATTATTGTATAATGAAAATACATTGCTAATAGTTTTACTATAGTAATGCATTAAAAATCAGGAAGAAGTGATTGTTTGTGGTCAGGAATTAAGGCAAACTTTACTGACAGGAAAAGGTTATTATTGTATAATGAAAATACATTGCTAATAGTTTTACTATAGTAATGCATTAAAAATCAGGAAGAAGTGATTGTTTGTGGTCAGGAATTAAGGCAAACTTTACTGACAGGAAAAGGTTATTATTGTATAATGAAAATACATTGCTAATAGTTTTACTATAGTAATGCATTAAAAATCAGGAAGAAGTGATTGTTTGTGGTCAGGAATTAAGGCAAACTTTACTGACAGGAAAAGGTTATTATTGTATAATGAAAATACATTGCTAATAGTTTTACTAAAGTAATGCATTAAAAATCAGGAAGAAGTGATTGTTTGTGGTCAGGAATTAAGGCAAACTTTACTACAGGAAAAGGTTATTATTGTATAATGAAAATACATTGCTAATAGTTTTACTATAGTAATGCATTAAAAATCAGGAAGAAGTGATTGTTTGTGGTCAGGAATTAAGGCAAACTTTACTACAGGAAAAGTTTATTATTGTATAATGAAAATACATTGCTAATAGTTTTACTATAGTAATGCATTAAAAATCAGGAAGAAGTGATTGTTTGTGGTCAGGAATTAAGGCAAACTTTACTGACAGGAAAAGGTTATTATTGTATAATGAAAATACATTGCTAATAGTTTTACTATAGTAACGCATTAAAAATCAGGAAGAAATGATTGTTTGTGGTCAGGAATTAAGGCAAACTTTACTGACAGGAAAAGGTTATTATTGTATAATGAAAATACATTGCTAATAGTTTTACTATAGTAATGCATTAAAAATCAGGAAGAAGTGATTGTTTTTGGTCAGGAATTAAGGCAAACTTTACTAAAGGAAAAGGTTATTATTGTATAATGAAAATACATTGCTAATAGTTTTACTATAGTAATGCATTAAAAATCAGGAAGAAGTGATTGTTTGTGGTCAGGAATTAAGGCAAACTTTACTGAGAGGAAAAGGTTATTATTGTATAATGAAAATACATTGCTAATAGTTTTACTATAGTAATGCATTAAAAATCAGGAAGAAGTGATTGTTTGTGGTCAGGAATTAAGGCAAACTTTACTACAGGAAAAGGTTATTATTGTATAATGAAAATACATTGCTAATAGTTTTACTATAGTAATGCATTAAAAATCAGGAAGAAGTGATTGTTTGTGGTCAGGAATTAAGGCAAACTTTACTGACAGGAAAAGGTTATTATTGTATAATGAAAATACATTGCTAATAGTTTTACTATAGTAATGCATTAAAAATCAGGAAGAAGTGATTGTTTGTGGTCAGGAATTAAGGCAAACTTTACTGACAGGAAAAGGTTATTATTGTATAATGAAAATACATTGCTAATAGTTTTACTATAGTAATGCATTAAAAATCAGGAAGAAGTGATTGTTTGTGGTCAGGAATTAAGGCAAACTTTACTGACAGGAAAAGGTTATTATTTTATAATGAAAATACATTGCTAATAGTTTTACTATAGTAATGCATTAAAAATCAGGAAGAAGTGATTGTTTGTGGTCAGGAATTAAGGCAAACTTTACTACAGGAAAAGGTTATTATTGTATAATGAAAATACATTGCTAATAGTTTTACTATAGTAATGCATTAAAAATCAGGAAGAAGTGATTGTTTGTGGTCAGGAAATAAGGCAAACTTTACTGACAGGAAAAGGTTATTATTGTATAATGAAAATACATTGCTAATAGTTTTACTATAGGAATGCATTAAAAATCAGGAAGAAGTGATTGTTTGTGGTCAGGAATTAAGGCAAACTTTACTGACAGGAAAAGGTTATTATTGTATAATGAAAATACATTGCTAATAGTTTTACTATAGTAATGCATTAAAAATCAGGAAGAAGTGATTGTTTTTGGTCAGGAATTAAGGCCAACTTTACTAAAGGAAAAGGTTATTATTGTATAATGAAAATACATTGCTAATAGTTTTACTATAGTAATGCATTAAAAATCAGGAAGAAGTGATTGTTTGTGGTCAGGAATTAAGGCAAACTTTACTACAGGAAAAGGTTATTATTGTATAATGAAAATACATTGCTAATAGTTTTACTATAGTAATGCATTAAAAATCAGGAAGAAGTGATTGTTTGTGGTCAGGAATTAAGGCAAACATTACTGACAGGAAAAGGTTATTATTGTATAATGAAAATACATTGCTAATAGTTTTACTATAGTGCTGCATTAAAAATCAGGAAGAAGTGATTGTTTGTGGTCAGGAATTAAGGCAAACTTTACTGACAGGAAAAGGTTATTATTGTATAATGAAAATACATTGCTAATAGTTTTACTATAGTAATGCATTAAAAATCAGGAAGAAGTGATTGTTTGTGGTCAGGAATTAAGGCAAACTTTACTGACAGGAAAAGGTTATTATTGTATAATGAAAATACATTGCTAATAGTTTTACTATAGTAATGCATTAAAAATCAGGAAGAAGTGATTGTTTGTGGTCAGGAATTAAGGCAAACTTTACTGACAGGAAAAGGTTATTATTGTATAATGAAAATACATTGCTAATAGTTTTACTAAAGTAATGCATTAAAAATCAGGAAGAAGTGATTGTTTGTGGTCAGGAATTAAGGCAAACTTTACTACAGGAAAAGGTTATTATTGTATAATGAAAATACATTGCTAATAGTTTTACTATAGTAATGCATTAAAAATCAGGAAGAAGTGATTGTTTGTGGTCAGGAATTAAGGCAAACTTTACTACAGGAAAAGTTTATTATTGTATAATGAAAATACATTGCTAATAGTTTTACTATAGTAATGCATTAAAAATCAGGAAGAAGTGATTGTTTGTGGTCAGGAATTAAGGCAAACTTTACTGACAGGAAAAGGTTATTATTGTATAATGAAAATACATTGCTAATAGTTTTACTATAGTAATGCATTAAAAATCAGGAAGAAATGATTGTTTGTGGTCTGGAATTAAGGCAAACTTTACTGACAGGAAAAGGTTATTATTGTATAATGAAAATACATTGCTAATAGTTTTACTATAGTAATGCATTAAAAATCAGGAAGAAGTGATTGTTTTTGGTCAGGAATTAAGGCAAACTTTACTAAAGGAAAAGGTTATTATTGTATAATGAAAATACATTGCTAATAGTTTTACTATAGTAATGCATTAAAAATCAGGAAGAAGTGATTGTTTGTGGTCAGGAATTAAGGCAAACTTTACTGACAGGAAAAGGTTATTATTGTATAATGAAAATACATTGCTAATAGTTTTACTATAGTAATGCATTAAAAATCAGGAAGAAGTGATTGTTTGTGGTCAGGAATTAAGGCAAACTTTACTACAGGAAAAGGTTATTATTGTATAATGAAAATACATTGCTAATAGTTTTACTATAGTAATGCATTAAAAATCAGGAAGAAGTGATTGTTTGTGGTCAGGAATTAAGGCAAACTTTACTGACAGGAAAAGGTTATTATTGTATAATGAAAATACATTGCTAATAGTTTTACTATAGTAATGCATTAAAAATCAGGAAGAAGTGATTGTTTGTGGTCAGGAATTAAGGCAAACTTTACTGACAGGAAAAGGTTATTATTGTATAATGAAAATACATTGCTAATAGTTTTACTATAGTAATGCATTAAAAATCAGGAAGAAGTGATTGTTTGTGGTCAGGAATTAAGGCAAACTTTACTGACAGGAAAAGGTTATTATTGTATAATGAAAATACATTGCTAATAGTTTTACTATAGTAATGCATTAAAAATCAGGAAGAAGTGATTGTTTGTGGTCAGGAATTAAGGCAAACTTTACTACAGGAAAAGGTTATTATTGTATAATGAAAATACATTGCTAATAGTTTTACTATAGTAATGCATTAAAAATCAGGAAGAAGTGATTGTTTGTGGTCAGGAAATAAGGCAAACTTTACTGACAGGAAAAGGTTATTATTGTATAATGAAAATACATTGCTAATAGTTTTACTATAGGAATGCATTAAAAATCAGGAAGAAGTGATTGTTTGTGGTCAGGAATTAAGGCAAAATTTACTGACAGGAAAAGGTTATTATTGTATAATGAAAATACATTGCTAATAGTTTTACTATAGTAATGCATTAAAAATCAGGAAGAAGTGATTGTTTTTGGTCAGGAATTAAGGCAAACTTTACTGACAGGAAAAGGTTATTATTGTATAATGAAAATACATTGCTAATAGTTTTACTATAGTAATGCATTAAAAATCAGGAAGAAGTGATTGTTTGTGGTCAGGAATTAAGGCAAACTTTACTGACAGGAAAAGGTTATTATTGTATAATGAAAATACATTGCTAATAGTTTTACTATAGTAATGCATTAAAAATCAGGAAGAAGTGATTGTTTGTGGTCAGGAATTAAGGCAAACTTTACTACAGGAAAAGGTTATTATTGTATAATGAAAATACATTGCTAATAGTTTTACTATAGTAATGCATTAAAAATCAGGAAGAAGTGATTGTTTGTGGTCAGGAATTAAGGCAAACATTACTGACAGGAAAACGTTATTATTGTATAATGAAAATACATTGCTAATAGTTTTACTATAGTAATGCATTAAAAATCAGGAAGAAGTGATTGTTTGTGGTCAGGAATTAAGGCAAACTTTACTGACAGGAAAAGGTTATTATTGTATAATGAAAATACATTGCTAATAGTTTTACTATAGTAATGCATTAAAAATCAGGAAGAAGTGATTGTTTGTGGTCAGGAATTAAGGCAAACTTTACTGACAGGAAAAGGTTATTATTGTATAATGAAAATACATTGCTAATAGTTTTACTATAGTAATGCATTAAAAATCAGGAAAAAGTGATTGTTTGTGGTCAGGAATTAAGGCAAACTTTACTACAGGAAAAGGTTATTATTGTATAATGAAAATACATTGCTAATAGTTTTACTATAGTAATGCATTAAAAATCAGGAAGAAGTGATTGTTTGTGGTCAGGAATTAAGGCAAACTTTACTGACAGGAAAAGGTTATTATTGTATAATGAAAATACATTGCTAATAGTTTTACTATAGTAATGCATTAAAAATCAGGAAGAAGTGATTATTTGTGGTCAGGAATTAAGGCAAACTTTACTGACAGGAAAAGGTTATTATTGTATAATGAAAATACATTGCTAATAGTTTTACTATAGTAATGCATTAAAAATCAGGAAGAAGTGATTGTTTGTGGTCAGGAATTAAGGCAAACTTTACTGACAGGAAAAGGTTATTATTGTATAATGAAAATACATTGCTAATAGTTTTACTATAGTAATGCATTAAAAATCAGGAAGAAGTGATTGTTTGTGGTCAGGAATTAAGGCAAACTTTACTACAGGAAAAGGTTATTATTGTATAATGAAAATAAATTGCTAATAGTTTTACTATAGTAATGCATTAAAAATCAGGAAGAAGTGATTGTTTGTGGTCAGGAATTAAGGCAAACTTTACTGACAGGAAAAGGTTATTATTGTATAATGAAAATACATTGCTAATAGTTTTACTATAGGAATGCATTAAAAATCAGGAAGAAGTGATTGTTTGTGGTCAGGAATTAAGGCAAACTTTACTGACAGGAAAAGGTTATTATTGTATAATGAAAATACATTGCTAATAGTTTTACTATAGTAATGCATTAAAAATCAGGAAGAAGTGATTGTTTGTGGTCAGGAATTAATGCAAACTTTACTGACAGGAAAAGGTTATTATTGTATAATGAAAATACATTGCTAATAGTTTTACTATAGTAATGCATTAAAAATCAGGAAGAAGTGATTGTTTGTGGTCAGGAATTAAGGCAAACTTTACTGACAGGAAAAGGTTATTATTGTATAATGAAAATACATTGCTAATAGTTTTACTATAGTAATGCATTAAAAATCAGGAAGAAGTGATTGTTTGTGGTCAGGAATTAAGGCAAACTTTACTGACAGGAAAAGGTTATTATTGTATAATGAAAATACATTGCTAATAGTTTTACTATAGTAATGCATTAAAAATCAGGAAAAAGTGATTGTTTGTGGTCAGGAATTAAGGCAAACTTTACTACAGGAAAAGGTTATTATTGTATAATGAAAATACATTGCTAATAGTTTTACTATAGTAATGCATTAAAAATCAGGAAGAAGTGATTGTTTGTGGTCAGGAATTAAGGCAAACTTTACTGACAGGAAAAGGTTATTATTGTATAATGAAAATACATTGCTAATAGTTTTACTATAGTAATGCATTAAAAATCAGGAAGAAGTGATTATTTGTGGTCAGGAATTAAGGCAAACTTTACTGACAGGAAAAGGTTATTATTGTATAATGAAAATACATTGCTAATAGTTTTACTATAGTAATGCATTAAAAATCAGGAAGAAGTGATTGTTTGTGGTCAGGAATTAAGGCAAACTTTACTGACAGGAAAAGGTTATTATTGTATAATGAAAATACATTGCTAATAGTTTTACTATAGTAATGCATTAAAAATCAGGAAGAAGTGATTGTTTGTGGTCAGGAATTAAGGCAAACTTTACTACAGGAAAAGGTTATTATTGTATAATGAAAATAAATTGCTAATAGTTTTACTATAGTAATGCATTAAAAATCAGGAAGAAGTGATTGTTTGTGGTCAGGAATTAAGGCAAACTTTACTGACAGGAAAAGGTTATTATTGTATAATGAAAATACATTGCTAATAGTTTTACTATAGGAATGCATTAAAAATCAGGAAGAAGTGATTGTTTGTGGTCAGGAATTAAGGCAAACTTTACTGACAGGAAAAGGTTATTATTGTATAATGAAAATACATTGCTAATAGTTTTACTATAGTAATGCATTAAAAATCAGGAAGAAGTGATTGTTTGTGGTCAGGAATTAATGCAAACTTTACTGACAGGAAAAGGTTATTATTGTATAATGAAAATACATTGCTAATAGTTTTACTATAGTAATGCATTAAAAATCAGGAAGAAGTGATTGTTTGTGGTCAGGAATTAAGGCAAACTTTACTGACAGGAAAAGGTTATTATTGTATAATGAAAATACATTGCTAATAGTTTTACTATAGTAATGCATTAAAAATCAGGAAGAAGTGATTGTTTGTGGTCAGGAATTAAGGCAAACTTTACTACAGGAAAAGGTTATTATTGTATAATGAAAATACATTGCTAATAGTTTTACTATAGTAATGCATTAAAAATCAGGAAGAAGTGATTGTTTGTGGTCAGGAATTAAGGCAAACATTACTGACAGGAAAAGGTTATTATTGTATAATGAAAATACATTGCTAATAGTTTTACTATAGTAATGCATTAAAAATCAGGACGAAGTGATTGTTTGTGGTCAGGAATTAAGGCAAACTTTACTGACAGGAAAAGGTTATTATTGTATAATGAAAATACATTGCTAATAGTTTTACTATAGTAATGCATTAAAAATCAGGAAGAAGTGATTGTTTGTGGTCAGGAATTAAGGCAAACTTTACTGACAGGAAAAGGTTATTATTGTATAATGAAAATACATTGCTAATAGTTTTACTATAGTAATGCATTAAAAATCAGGAAGAAGTGATTGTTTGTGGTCAGGAATTAAGGCAAACTTTACTGACAGGAAAAGGTTATTATTGTATAATGAAAATACATTGCTAATAGTTTTACTAAAGTAATGCATTAAAAATCAGGAAGAAGTGATTGTTTGTGGTCAGGAATTAAGGCAAACTTTACTACAGGAAAAGGTTATTATTGTATAATGAAAATACATTGCTAATAGTTTTACTATAGTAATGCATTAAAAATCAGGAAGAAGTGATTGTTTGTGGTCAGGAATTAAGGCAAACTTTACTACAGGAAAAGGTTATTATTGTATAATGAAAATACATTGCTAATAGTTTTACTATAGTAATGCATTAAAAATCAGGAAGAAGTGATTGTTTGTGGTCAGGAATTAAGGCAAACTTTACTGACAGGAAAAGGTTATTATTGTATAATGAAAATACATTGCTAATAGTTTTACTATAGTAATGCATTAAAAATCAGGAAGAAGTGATTGTTTGTGGTCAGGAATTAAGGCAAACTTTACTGACAGGAAAAGGTTATTATTGTATAATGAAAATACATTGCTAATAGTTTTACTATAGTAATGCATTAAAAATCAGGAAGAAGTGATTGTTTGTGGTCAGGAATTAAGGCAAACTTTACTACAGGTAAAGGTTATTATTGTATAATGAAAATACATTGCTAATAGTTTTACTATAGTAATGCATTAAAAATCAGGAAGAAGTGATTGTTTGTGGTCAGGAATTAAGGCAAACTTTACTGACAGGAAAAGGTTATTATTGTATAATGAAAATACATTGCTAATAGTTTTACTATAGGAATGCATTAAAAATCAGGAAGAAGTGATTGTTTGTGGTCAGTAATTAAGGCAAACTTTACTGACAGGAAAAGGTTATTATTGTATAATGAAAATACATTGCTAATAGTTTTACTATAGTAATGCATTAAAAATCAGGAAGAAGTGATTGTTTTTGGTCAGGAATTAAGGCAAACTTTACTGACAGGAAAAGGTTATAATTGTATAATGAAAATACATTGCTAATAGTTTTACTATAGTAATGCATTAAAAATCAGGAAGAAGTGATTGTTTGTGGTCAGGAATTAAGGCAAACTTTACTGACAGGAAAAGGTTATTATTGTATAATGAAAATACATTGCTAATAGTTTTACTATAGTAATGCATTAAAAATCAGGAAGAAGTGATTGTTTGTGGTCAGGAATTAAGGCAAACTTTACTACAGGAAAAGGTTATTATTGTATAATGAAAATACATTGCTAATAGTTTTACTATAGTAATGCATTAAAAATCAGGAAGAAGTGATTGTTTGTGGTCAGGAATTAAGGCAAACTTTACTGACAGGAAAAGGTTATTATTGTATAATGAAAATACATTGCTAATAGTTTTACTATAGTAATGCATTAAAAATCAGGAAGAAGTGATTGTTTGTGGTCAGGAATTAAGGCAAACTTTACTGACAGGAAAAGGTTATTATTGTATAATGAAAATACATTGCTAATAGTTTTACTATAGTAATGCATTAAAAATCAGGAAGAAGTGATTGTTTGTGGTCAGGAATTAAGGCAAACTTTACTACAGGAAAAGGTTATTATTGTATAATGAAAATACATTGCTAATAGTTTTACTCTAGTAATGCATTAAAAATCAGGAAGAAGTGATTGTTTGTGGTCAGGAATTAAGGCAAACTTTACTGACAGGAAAAGGTTATTATTGTATAATGAAAATACATTGCTAATAGTTTTACTATAGTAATGCATTAAAAATCAGGAAGAAGTGATTGTTTGTGGTCAGGAATTAAGGCAAACTTTACTGACAGGAAAAGGTTATTATTGTATAATGAAAATACATTGCTAATAGTTTTACTATAGTAATGCATTAAAAATCAGGAAGAAGTGATTGTTTGTGGTCAGGAATTAAGGCAAACTTTACTGACAGGAAAAGGTTATTATTGTATAATGAAAATACATTGCTAATAGTTTTACTATAGTAATGCATTAAAAATCAGGAAGAAGTGATTGTTTGTGGTCAGGAATTAAGGCAAACTTTACTACAGGAAAAGGTTATTATTGTATAATGAAAATACATTGCTAATAGTTTTACTATAGTAATGCATTAAAAATCAGGAAGAAGTGATTGTTTGTGGTCAGGAAATAAGGCAAACTTTACTGACAGGAAAAGGTTATTATTGTATAATGAAAATACATTGCTAATAGTTTTACTATAGGAATGCATTAAAAATCAGGAAGAAGTGATTGTTTGTGGTCAGGAATTAAGGCAAACTTTACTGACAGGAAAAGGTTATTATTGTATAATGAAAATACATTGCTAATAGTTTTACTATAGTAATGCATTAAAAATCAGGAAGTAGTGATTGTTTGTGGTCAGGAATTAAGGCAAACTTTACTACAGGAAAAGGTTATTATTGTATAATGAAAATACATTGCTAATAGTTTTACTATAGTAATGCATTAAAAATCAGGAAGAAGTGATTGTTTGTGGTCAGGAATTAAGGCAAACTTTACTGACAGGAAAAGGTTATTATTGTATAATGAAAATACATTGCTAATAGTTTTACTATAGGAATGCATTAAAAATCAGGAAGAAGTGATTGTTTGTGGTCAGGAATTAAGGCAAACTTTACTGACAGGAAAAGGTTATTATTGTATAATGAAAATACATTGCTAATAGTTTTACTATAGTAATGCATTAAAAATCAGGAAGAAGTGATTGTTTTTGGTCAGGAATTAATGCAAACTTTACTGACAGGAAAAGGTTATTATTGTATAATGAAAATACATTGCTAATAGTTTTACTATAGTAATGCATTAAAAATCAGGAAGAAGTGATTGTTTTTGGTCAGGAATTAAGGCAAACTTTACTACAGGAAAAGGTTATTATTGTATAATGAAAATACATTGCTAATAGTTTTACTATAGTAATGCATTAAAAATCAGGAAGAAGTGATTGTTTGTGGTCAGGAATTAAGGCAAACTTTACTGACAGGAAAAGGTTATTATTGTATAATGAAAATACATTGCTAATAGTTTTACTATAGGAATGCATTAAAAATCAGGAAGAAGTGATTGTTTGTGGTCAGGAATTAAGACAAACTTTACTGACAGGAAAAGGTTATTATTGTATAATGAAAATACATTGCTAATAGTTTTACTATAGTAATGCATTAAAAATCAGGAAGAAGTGATTGTTTTTGGTCAGGAATTAATGCAAACTTTACTGACAGGAAAAGGTTATTATTGTATAATGAAAATACATTGCTAATAGTTTTACTATAGTAATGCATCAAAAATCAGGAAGAAGAGATTGTTTGTGGTCAGGAATTAAGGCAAACTTTACTGACAGGAAAATGTTATTATTGTATAATGAAAATACATTGCTAATAGTTTTACTATAGTAATGCATTAAAAATCAGGAAGAAGTGATTGTTTGTGGTCAGGAATTAAGGCAAACTTTACTACAGGAAAAGGTTATTATTGTATAATGAAAATACATTGCTAATAGTTTTACTATAGTAATGCATTAAAAATCAGGAAGAAGTGATTGTTTGTGGTCAGGAATTAAGGCAAACATTACTGACAGGAAAAGGTTATTATTGTATAATGAAAATACATTGCTAATAGCTTTACTATAGTAATGCATTAAAAATCAGGACGAAGTGATTGTTTGTGGTCAGGAATTAAGGCAAACTTTACTGACAGGAAAAGGTTATTATTGTATAATGAAAATACATTGCTAATAGTTTTACTATAGTAATGCATTAAAAATCAGGAAGAAGTGATTGTTTGTGGTCAGGAATTAAGGCAAACTTTACTGACAGGAAAAGGTTATTATTGTATAATGAAAATACATTGCTAATAGTTTTACTATAGTAATGCATTAAAAATCAGGAAGAAGTGATTGTTTTTGGTCAGGAATTAATGCAAACTTTACTGACAGGAAAAGGTTATTATTGTATAATGAAAATACATTGCTAATAGTTTTACTATAGTAATGCATTAAAAATCAGGAAGAAGTGATTGTTTTTGGTCAGGAATTAAGGCAAACTTTACTACAGGAAAAGGTTATTATTGTATAATGAAAATACATTGCTAATAGTTTTACTATAGTAATGCATTAAAAATCAGGAAGAAGTGATTGTTTGTGGTCAGGAATTAAGGCAAACTTTACTGACAGGAAAAGGTTATTATTGTATAATGAAAATACATTGCTAATAGTTTTACTATAGGAATGCATTAAAAATCAGGAAGAAGTGATTGTTTGTGGTCAGGAATTAAGGCAAACTTTACTGACAGGAAAAGGTTATTATTGTATAATGAAAATACATTGCTAATAGTTTTACTATAGTAATGCATTAAAAATCAGGAAGAAGTGATTGTTTTTGGTCAGGAATTAATGCAAACTTTACTGACAGGAAAAGGTTATTATTGTATAATGAAAATACATTGCTAATAGTTTTACTATAGTAATGCATCAAAAATCAGGAAGAAGAGATTGTTTGTGGTCAGGAATTAAGGCAAACTTTACTGACAGGAAAATGTTATTATTGTATAATGAAAATACATTGCTAATAGTTTTACTATAGTAATGCATTAAAAATCAGGAAGAAGTGATTGTTTGTGGTCAGGAATTAAGGCAAACTTTACTACAGGAAAAGGTTATTATTGTATAATGAAAATACATTGCTAATAGTTTTACTATAGTAATGCATTAAAAATCAGGAAGAAGTGATTGTTTGTGGTCAGGAATTAAGGCAAACATTACTGACAGGAAAAGGTTATTATTGTATAATGAAAATACATTGCTAATAGCTTTACTATAGTAATGCATTAAAAATCAGGACGAAGTGATTGTTTGTGGTCAGGAATTAAGGCAAACTTTACTGACAGGAAAAGGTTATTATTGTATAATGAAAATACATTGCTAATAGTTTTACTATAGTAATGCATTAAAAATCAGGAAGAAGTGATTGTTTGTGGTCAGGAATTAAGGCAAACTTTACTGACAGGAAAAGGTTATTATTGTATAATGAAAATACATTGCTAATAGTTTTACTATAGTAATGCATTAAAAATCAGGAAGAAGTGATTGTTTGTGGTCAGGAATTAAGGCAAACTTTACTGACAGGAAAAGGTTATTATTGTATAATGAATATACATTGCTAATAGTTTTACTAAAGTAATGCATTAAAAATCAGGAAGAAGTGATTGTTTGTGGTCAGGAATTAAGGCAAACTTTACTACAGGAAAAGGTTATTATTGTATAATGAAAATACATTGCTAATAGTTTTACTATAGTAATGCATTAAAAATCAGGAAGAAGTGATTGTTTGTGGTCAGGAATTAAGGCAAACTTTACTACAGGAAAAGGTTATTAGTGTATAATGAAAATACATTGCTAATAGTTTTACTATAGTAATGCATTAAAAATCAGGAAGAAGTGATTGTTTGTGGTCAGGAATTAAGGCAAACTTTACTGACAGGAAAAGGTTATTATTGTATAATGAAAATACATTGCTAATAGTTTTACTATAGTAATGCATTAAAAATCAGGAAGAAGTGATTGTTTGTGGTCAGGAATTAAGGCAAACTTTACTGACAGGAAAAGGTTATTATTGTATAATGAAAATACATTGCTAATAGTTTTACTATAGTAACGCATTAAAAATCAGGAAGAAGTGATTGGTTGTGGTCAGGAATTAAGGCAAACTTTACTACAGGTAAAGGTTATTATTGTATAATGAAAATACATTGCTAATAGTTTTACTATAGTAATGCATTAAAAATCAGGAAGAAGTGATTGTTTGTGGTCAGGAATTAAGGCAAACTTTACTGACAGGAAAAAGTTATTATTGTATAATGAAAATACATTGCTAATAGTTTTACTATAGGAATACATTAAAAATCAGGAAGAAGTGATTGTTTGTGGTCAGGAATTAAGGCAAACTTTACTGACAGGAAAAGGTTATTATTGTATAATGAAAATACATTGCTAATAGTTTTACTATAGTAATGCATTAAAAATCAGGAAGAAGTGATTGTTTTTGGTCAGGAATTAAGGCAATCTTTACTGACAGGAAAAGGTTATAATTGTATAATGAAAATACATTGCTAATAGTTTTACTATAGTAATGCATTAAAAATCAGGAAGAAGTGATTGTTTGTGGTCAGGAATTAAGGCAAACTTTACTGACAGGAAAAGGTTATTATTGTATAATGAAAATACATTGCTAATAGTTTTACTATAGTAATGCATTAAAAATCAGGAAGAAGTGATTGTTTGTGGTCAGGAATTAAGGCAAACTTTACTACAGGAAAAGGTTATTATTGTATAATGAAAATACATTGCTAATAGTTTTACTATAGTAATGCATTAAAAATCAGGAAGAAGTGATTGTTTGTGGTCAGGAATTAAGGCAAACTTTACTGACAGGAAAAGGTTATTATTGTATAATGAAAATACATTGCTAATAGTTTTACTATAGGAATGCATTAAAAATCAGGAAGAAGTGATTGTTTGTGGTCAGGAATTAAGGCAAACTTTACTGACAGGAAAAGGTTATTATTGTATAATGAAAATACATTGCTAAAAGTTTTACTATAGTAATGCATTAAAAATCAGGAAGAAGTGATTTTTTTTGGTCAGGAATTAAGGCAAACTTTACTGACAGGAAAAGGTTATTATTGTATAATGAAAATACATTGCTAATAGTTTTACTATAGTAATGCATTAAAAATCAGGAAGAAGTGATTGTTTGTGGTCAGGAATTAAGGCAAACTTTACTGACAGGAAAAGGTTATTATTGTATAATGAAAATACATTGCTAATAGTTTTACTATAGTAATGCATTAAAAATCAGGAAGAAGTGATTGTTTGTGGTCAGGAATTAAGGCAATCTTTACTACAGGAAAAGGTTATTATTGTATAATGAAAATACATTGCTAATAGTTTTACTATAGTAATGCATTAAAAATCAGGAAGAAGTGATTGTTTGTGGTCAGGAATTAAGGCAAACATTACTGACAGGAAAAGGTTATTATTGTATAATGAAAATACATTGCTAATAGTTTTACTATAGTAATGCATTAAAAATCAGGAAGAAGTGATTGTTTGTGGTCAGGAATTAAGGCAAACTTTACTGACAGGAAAAGGTTATTATTGTATAATGAAAATACATTGCTAATAGTTTTACTATAGTAATGCATTAAAAATCAGGAAGAAATGATTGTTTGTGGTCAGGAATTAAGGCAAACTTTACTGACAGGAAAAGGTTATTATTGTATAATGAAAATACATTGCTAATAGTTTTACTATAGTAATGCATTAAAAATCAGGAAGAAGTGATTGTTTGTGGTCAGGAATTAAGGCAAACTTTACTACAGGAAAAGGTTATTATTGTATAATGAAAATACATTGCTAATAGTTTTACTATAGTAATGCATTAAAAATCAGGAAGAAGTGATTGTTTGTGGTCAGGAATTAAGGCAAACCTTACTGACAGGAAAAGGTTATTATTGTATAATGAAAATACATTGCTAATAGTTTTACTATAGTAATGCATTAAAAATCAGGAAGAAGTGATTGTTTGTGGTCAGGAATTAAGGCAAACTTTACTGACAGGAAAAGGTTATTATTGTATAATGAAAATACATTGCTAATAGTTTTACTATAGTAATGCATTAAAAATCAGGAAGAAGTGATTGTTTTTGGTCAGGAATTAAGGCAAACTTTACTAAAGGAAAAGGTTATTATTGTATAATGAAAATACATTGCTAATAGTTTTACTATAGTAATGCATTAAAAATCAGGAAGAAGTGATTGTTTGTGGTCAGGAATTAAGGCAAACTTTACTGACAGGAAAAGGTTATTATTGTATAATGAAAATACATTGCTAATAGTTTTACTATAGTAATGCATTAAAAATCAGGAAGAAGTGATTGTTTGTGGTCAGGAATTAAGGCAAACTTTACTGACAGGAAAAGGTTATTATTGTATAATGAAAATACATTGCTAATAGTTTTACTATAGTAATGCATTAAAAATCAGGAAGAAGTGATTGTTTGTGGTCAGGAATTAAGGCAAACTTTACTGACAGGAAAAGGTTATTATTGTATAATGAAAATACATTGCTAATAGTTTTACTATAGTAATGCATTAAAAATCAGGAAGAAGCGATTGTTTGTGGTCAGGAATTAAGGCAAACTTTACTACAGGAAAAGGTTATTATTGTATAATGAAAATACATTGCTAATAGTTTTACTATAGTAATGCATTAAAAATCAGGAAGAAGTGATTGTTTGTGGTCAGGAATTAAGGCAAACTTTACTGACAGGAAAAGGTTATTATTGTATAATGAAAATACATTGCTAATAGTTTTACTATAGTAATGCATTAAAAATCAGGAAGAAGTGATTGTTTGTGGTCAGGAATTAAGGCAAACTTTACTGCCAGGAAAAGGTTATTATTGTATAATGAAAATACATTGCTAATAGTTTTACTATAGTAATGCATTAAAAATCAGGAAGAAGTGATTGTTTGTGGTCAGGAATTAAGGCAAACTTTACTACAGGAAAAGGTTATTATTGTATAATGAAAATACATTGCTAATAGTTTTACTATAGTAATGCATTAAAAATCAGGAAGAAGTGATTGTTTGTGGTCAGGAATTAAGGCAAACTTTACTGACAGGAAAAGGTTATTATTGTATAATGAAAATACATTGCTAATAGTTTTACTATAGTAATGCATTAAAAATCAGGAAGAAGTGATTGTTTGTGGTCAGGAATTAAGGCAAACTTTACGACAGGAAAAGGTTATTATTGTATAATGAAAATATATTGCTAATAGTTTTACTATAGTAATGCATTAAAAATCAGGAAGAAGTGATTGTTTGTGGTCAGGAAGTAAGGCAAACTTTACTGCAGGAAAAGGTTATTATTGTATAATGAAAATACATTTCTAATAGTTTTACTATAGTAATGCATTAAAAATCAGGAAGAAGTGATTGTTTGTGGTCAGGAATTAAGGCAAACTTTACTACAGGAAAAGGTTATTATTCTATAATGAAAATACATTGCTAATAGTTTTACTATAGTAATGCATTAAAAATCAGGAAGAAGTGATTGTTTGTGGTCAGGAATTAAGGCAAACTTTACTACAGGAAAAGGTTATTATTGTATAATGAAAATACATTGCTAATAGTTTTACTATAGTAATGCATTAAAAATCAGGAAGAAGTGATTGTTTGTGGTCAGGAATTAAGGCAAACTTTACTGACAGAAAAAGGTTATTATTGTATAATGAAAATACATTGCTAATAGTTTTACTATAGTAATGCATTAAAAATCAGGAAGAAGTGATTGTTTGTGGTCAGGAATTAAGGCAAACTTTACTGACAGGAAAAGGTTATTATTGTATAATGAAAATACATTGCTAATAGTTTTACTATAGTAATGCATTAAAAATCAGGAAGAAGTGATTGTTTGTGGTCAGGAATTAAGGCAAACTTTACTGACAGGAAAAGGTTATTATTGTATAATGAAAATACATTGCTAATAGTTTTACTATAGTAATGCATTAAAAATCAGGAAGAAGTGATTGTTTGTGGTCAGGAATTAAGGCAAACTTTACTACAGGAAAAGGTTATTATTGTATAATGAAAATACATTGCTAATAGTTTTACTATAGTAATGCATTAAAAATCAGGAAGAAGTGATTGTTTGTGGTCAGGAATTAAGGCAAACTTTACTGACAGGAAAAGGTTATTATTGTATAATGAAAATACATTGCTAATAGTTTTACTATAGTAATGCATTAAAAATCAGGAAGAAGTGATTGTTTGTGGTCAGGAATTAAGGCAAACTTTACTGACAGGAAAAGGTTATTATTGTATAATGAAAATACATTGCTAATAGTTTTACTATAGTAATGCATTAAAAATCAGGAAGAAGTGATTGTTTGTGGTCAGGAATTAAGGCAAACTTTACTGACAGGAAAAGGTTATTATTGTATAATGAAAATACATTGCTAATAGTTTTACTATAGTAATGCATTAAAAATCAGGAAGAAGTGATTGTTTGTGGTCAGGAATTAAGGCAAACTTTACTGACAGGAAAAGGTTATTATTGTATAATGAAAATACATTGCTAATAGTTTTACTATAGTAATGCATTAAAAATCAGGAAGAAGTGATTGTTTGTGGTCAGGAATTAAGGCAAACTTTACGACAGGAAAAGGTTATTATTGTATAATGAAAATATATTGCTAATAGTTTTACTATAGTAATGCATTAAAAATCAGGAAGAAGTGATTGTTTGTGGTCAGGAAGTAAGGCAAACTTTACTGCAGGAAAAGGTTATTATTGTATAATGAAAATACATTGCTAATAGTTTTACTATAGTAATGCATTAAAAATCAGGAAGAAGTGATTGTTTGTGGTCAGGAATTAAGGCAAACTTTACTACAGGAAAAGGTTATTATTGTATAATGAAAATACATTGCTAATAGTTTTACTATAGTAATGCATTAAAAATCAGGAAGAAGTGATTGTTTGTGGTCAGGAATTAAGGCAAACTTTACTACAGGAAAAGGTTATTATTGTATAATGAAAATACATTGCTAATAGTTTTACTATAGTAATGCATTAAAAATCAGGAAGAAGTGATTGTTTGTGGTCAGGAATTAAGGCAAACTTTACTGACAGAAAAAGGTTATTATTGTATAATGAAAATACATTGCTAATAGTTTTACTATAGTAATGCATTAAAAATCAGGAAGAAGTGATTGTTTGTGGTCAGGAATTAAGGCAAACTTTACTGACAGGAAAAGGTTATTATTGTATAATGAAAATACATTGCTAATAGTTTTACTATAGTAATGAATTAAAAATCAGGAAGAAGTGATTGTTTGTGGTCAGGAATTAAGGCAAACTTTACTGACAGGAAAAGGTTATTATTGTATAATGAAAATACATTGCTAATAGTTTTACTATAGTAATGCATTAAAAATCAGGAAGAAGTGATTGTTTGCGGTCAGGAATTAAGGCAAACTTTACTACAGGAAAAGGTTATTATTGTATAATGAAAATACATTGCTAATAGTTTTACTATAGTAATGCATTAAAAATCAGGAAGAAGTGATTGTTTGTGGTCAGGAATTAAGGCAAACTTTACTGACAGGAAAAGGTTATTATTGTATAATGAAAATACATTGCTAATAGTTTTACTATAGTAATGCATTAAAAATCAGGAAGAAGTGATTGTTTGTGGTCAGGAATTAAGGCAAACTTTACTGACAGGAAAAGGTTATTATTGTATAATGAAAATACATTGCTAATAGTTTTACTATAGTAATGCATTAAAAATCAGGAAGAAGTGATTGTTTGTGGTCAGGAATTAAGGCAAACTTTACTGACAGGAAAAGGTTATTATTGTATAATGAAAATACATTGCTAATAGTTTTACTATAGTAATGCATTAAAAATCAGGAAGAAGTGATTGTTTGTGGTCAGGAATTAAGGCAAACTTTACGACAGGAAAAGGTTATTATTGTATAATGAAAATACATTTCTAATAGTTTTACTAAAGTAATGCATTAAAAATCAGGAAGAAGTGATTGTTTGTGGTCAGGAATTAAGGCAAACTTTACTACAGGAAAAGGTTATTATTGTATAATGAAAATACATTGCTAATAGTTTTACTATAGTAATGCATTAAAAATCAGGAAGAAGTGATTGTTTGTGGTCAGGAATTAAGGCAAACTTTACTACAGGAAAAGGTTATTATTGTATAATGAAAATACATTGCTAATAGTTTTACTATAGTAATGCATTAAAAATCAGGAAGAAGTGATTGTTTGTGGTCAGGAATTAAGGCAAACTTTACTGACAGGAAAAGGTTATTATTGTATAATGAAAATACATTGCTAATAGTTTTACTATAGTAATGCATTAAAAATCAGTAAGAAATGATTGTTTGTGGTCAGGAATTAAGGCAAACTTTACTGACAGAAAAAGGTTATTATTGTATAATGAAAATTCATTGCTAATAGCTTTACTATAGTAATGCATTAAAAATCAGGAAGAAGTGATTCTTTGTGGTCAGGAATTAAGGCAAACTTTACTGACAGGAAAAGGTTATTATTGTATAATGAAAATACATTGCTAATAGTTTTACTATAGTAATGCATTAAAAATCAGGAAGAAGCGATTGTTTGTGGTCAGGAATTAAGGCAAACTTTACTACAGGAAAAGGTTATTATTGTATAATGAAAATACATTGCTAATAGTTTTACTATAGTAATGCATTAAAAATCAGGAAGAAGTGATTGTTTGTGGTCAGGAATTAAGGGAAACTTTACTGCAGGAAAAGGTTATTATTGTATAATGAAAATACATTGCTAATGGTTTTACTATAGTAATGCATTAAAAATCAGGAAGAAGTGATTGTTTGTGGTCAGGAATTAAGGCAAACTTTACTACAGGAAAAGGTTATTATTGTATAATGAAAATACATTGCTAATAGTTTTACTATAGTAATGCATTAAAAATCAGGAAGAAGTGATTGTTTGTGGTCAGGAATTAAGGCAAACTTTACGACAGGAAAATGTTATTATTGTATAATGAAAATATATTGCTAATAGTTTTACTATAGTAATGCATTAAAAATCAGGAAGAAGTGATTGTTTGTGGTCAGGAAGTAAGGCAAACTTTACTGCAGGAAAAGGTTATTATTGTATAATGAAAATACATTGCTAATAGTTTTACTATAGTAATGCATTAAAAATCAGGAAGAAGTGATTGTTTGTGGTCAGGAATTAAGGCAAACTTTACTACAGGAAAAGGTTATTATTGTATAATGAAAATACATTGCTAATAGTTTTACTATAGTAATGCATTAAAAATCAGGAAGAAGTGATTGTTTGTTATCAGGAATTAAGGCAAACTTTACTACAGGAAAAGGTTATTATTGTATAATGAAAATACATTGCTAATAGTTTTACTATAGTAATGCATTAAAAATCAGGAAGAAGTGATTGTTTGTGGTCAGGAATTAAGGCAAACTTTACTGACAGAAAAAGGTTATTATTGTATAATGAAAATACATTGCTAATAGTTTTACTATAGTAATGCATTAAAAATCAGGAAGAAGTGATTGTTTGTGGTCAGGAATTAAGGCAAACTTTACTGACAGGAAAAGGTTATTATTGTATAATGAAAATACATTGCTAATAGTTTTACTATAGTAATGCATTAAAAATCAGGAAGAAGTGATTGTTTGTGGTCAGGAATTAAGGCAAACTTTACTGACAGGAAAAGGTTATTATTGTATAATGAAAATACATTGCTAATAGTTTTACTATAGTAATGCATTAAAAATCAGGAAGAAGTGATTGTTTGTGGTCAGGAATTAAGGCAAACTTTACTACAGGAAAAGGTTATTATTGTATAATGAAAATACATTGCTAATAGTTTTACTATAGTAATGCATTAAAAATCAGGAAGAAGTGATTGTTTGTGGTCAGGAATTAAGGCAAACTTTACTGACAGGAAAAGGTTATTATCGTATAATGAAAATGCATTGCTAATAGTTTTACTATAGTAATGCATTAAAAATCAGGAAGAAGTGATTGTTTGTGGTCAGGAATTAAGGCAAACTTTACTACAGGAAAAGGTTATTATTGTATAATGAAAATACATTGCTAATAGTTTTACTATAGTAATGCATTAAAAATCAGGAAGAAGTGATTGTTTGTGGTCAGGAATTAAGGCAAACTTTACTGACAGGAAAAGGTTATTATTGTATAATGAAAATACATTGCTAATAGTTTTACTATAGTAATGCATTAAAAATCAGGAAGAAGTGATTGTTTGTGGTCAGGAATTAAGGCAAACTTTACTGACAGGAAAAGGTTATTATTGTATAATGAAAATACATTGCTAATAGTTTTACTATAGTAATGCATTAAAAATCAGGAAGAAGCGATTGTTTGTGGTCAGGAATTAAGGCAAACTTTACTACAGGAAAAGGTTATTATTGTATAATGAAAATACATTGCTAATAGTTTTACTATAGTAATGCATTAAAAATCAGGAAGAAGTGATTCTTTGTGGTCAGGAATTAAGGCAAACTTTACTGACAGGAAAAGGTTATTATTGTATAATGAAAATACATTGCTAATAGTTTTACTATAGTAATGCATTAAAAATCAGGAAGAAGTGATTCTTTGTGGTCAGGAATTAAGGCAAACTTTACTGACAGGAAAAGGTTATTATTGTATAATGAAAATACATTGCTAATAGTTTTACTATAGTAATGCATTAAAAATCAGGAAGAAGCGATTGTTTGTGGTCAGGAATTAAGGCAAACTTTACTACAGGAAAAGGTTATTATTGTATAATGAAAATACATTGCTAATAGTTTTACTATAGTAATGCATTAAAAATCAGGAAGAAGTGATTCTTTGTGGTCAGGAATTAAGGCAAACTTTACTGACAGGAAAAGGTTATTATTGTATAATGAAAATACATTGCTAATAGTTTTACTATAGTAATGCATTAAAAATCAGGAAGAAGTGATTCTTTGTGGTCAGGAATTAAGGCAAACTTTACTGACAGGAAAAGGTTATTATTGTATAATGAAAATACATTGCTAATAGTTTTACTATAGTAATGCATTAAAAATCAGGAAGAAGCGATTGTTTGTGGTCAGGAATTAAGGCAAACTTTACTACAGGAAAAGGTTATTATTGTATAATGAAAATACATTGCTAATAGTTTTACTATAGTAATGCATTAAAAATCAGGAAGAAGTGATTCTTTGTGGTCAGGAATTAAGGCAAACTTTACTGACAGGAAAAGGTTATTATTGTATAATGAAAATACATTGCTAATAGTTTTACTATAGTAATGCATTAAAAATCAGGAAGAAGTGATTCTTTGTGGTCAGGAATTAAGGCAAACTTTACTGACAGGAAAAGGTTATTATTGTATAATGAAAATACATTGCTAATAGTTTTACTATAGTAATGCATTAAAAATCAGGAAGAAGCGATTGTTTGTGGTCAGGAATTAAGGCAAACTTTACTACAGGAAAAGGTTATTATTGTATAATGAAAATACATTGCTAATAGTTTTACTATAGTAATGCATTAAAAATCAGGAAGAAGTGATTCTTTGTGGTCAGGAATTAAGGCAAACTTTACTGACAGGAAAAGGTTATTATTGTATAATGAAAATACATTGCTAATAGTTTTACTATAGTAATGCATTAAAAATCAGAATGAAGTCATTGTTAATGTTCAGGAATGAAGGCAAACTTTACTGACAGAAAAGGGCTATTATATAAGGGAGAAAAGCATTGGTAATTATCTTATTATGGAAACTAATTGAAAAGCGGAAAGTAAAAAATCTTACGACCATATTACGTTGAAATACCGCTTCCTGTACTTTCACCGAAGTTAAGCAAATTCGCGACTGGTCAGTACGTAGAGCTAGATTCAACCTTTCTCAATGGTATTCCGCTTAGGAATATCAGATTATGTACGTTAGGATGTATGGCTAGTGTAATACATAATGTCCCAGAATTGTTAATCAGTGACCTGCGTTCCAATTTCAGTTACGTTCGTTATATTCACTTATGCGCAAATACCCTTGAGAAAGGTATGTATTCCTACCTTCTCCTCTCAACCTATGAATTAATTAATTAGTAAGATTTTTAACACTAAATCATTATTATCTGTTAAAAAATGAATCTTAAAATTTAAAAATATTTTCTGATTTTAAATAACCTGAAAAGGTTTGATAAACCGAGTTAATCAGAAAGAAGAAATTTGTCAGCGATCAAGAATTAATGCAGGCGTTAAACGCAATGCCAATCGTTATCTACTGTCTTCTTAATTACTCTTCCATTGATCTCGCTACTTAATAATATTTATTTTATAATTATTCTTTCACACTCATTGAATAAATGTATCCTCAATGTGAATTTCTATAAACGTACCTTTTTTCTATAAACGTACCTTTTTTTATATAAAATGAAACTAAATAACACATTTACAGTTATTTATTGTGGGATTCTTTAAGAGCCACATTTTTTAGAGGAAGGGGTTCAGCCAGACCGACTCTCCAAAATTTGCCAACGTAATATATTTGTTTGGAGATGGCTTCTTGGTCAAACCGAGAACTTTTCAGCAATCCTACATTAATATGACTTAATATATAGCCTTGGATTTTCTTTCCTTCAAGTTTCAATAGCCTGTTTTCGTCTTCATTTGCAACATACGTTTTACGTTCAGGTTCACGCTGATACCCTTGGGAAAAGGTATGTATTTGCTTATTCACCTCCCAGCTATAGGTTGCGCTGGCTTTTGTTTTTGTTGTTGTTGTTGTTGTTGTTTTTAATCAGCTAATTTCAAATGAGCCTGGTCAGGATTAGTAAATGATCAAGTTTTACCCTGGTTTCATTCTTGCTTCATATTTTAAAAATATAACCCTAATGTAATAAATTAGTTTTTTTTATTATTATTCTCCGTAAGTTGCTTAAAATATGTTAAACTTTTGGATTAATCTGTACCTTGTCATGTTTATAAGCTTCATACTAATAAAAAAAAATAGTTGAAATATCAAGGTCGAATGGGCTCTTTAGCGTTGGGTAGCAATCAGTCGAGGAGAAGGACTTCTCTGAATTCTAAACTGTGGAGAAAGCATCAAGAAATCAGTCAATTATCTTTTTTCAAAAAGGCATGCCAATTCACAGATAATAAAGAAGAGACAATTTTGAAGATACATGGCCGACTATGTTCTGAACGGACATAATATTTTAAAACTTTCTGAGCATCTTGGTACAATGTATTGTTTGGCAAGCTTGTCTGGTTTACTACTGAGTAGTGAGTTCGATCCTAGCTGGGTACCCTATACTTTCGCCGTTGTGTCGCATCTATGTAACGCTTAAAAACCACCATGCATATTGCTTCGCGATAAAACACAGCTAAACTTAATAAATAATCATTTCATGACCCAATTTAATCAAACCATTTTCGTTTATTTGCATAATTTACACGTGGACTATTGTCTTCATCATTGTTGTTGTTATCACAACATTTCGGACATCGTGCTCTCTGGCCTTTGTTGGGTAATTGTCGATCTGGGGGACTCTTCATGAAATTTCGAACTGAAACCATTATTTTACCTACGTGGGTAGATGATTCTCGTTCCGATGTGAGGGTCCACAGATATTTCACCTAGCTCTTACAGTGCAACCTCGGTTCTCGAACGTTTCACGTGTCGAACAAATGGATTTTCGAACAGAAAATTCGGGATGAAAATGCCTCGGTTATCGAACAAAATTTCGGTTCTCGAACGTTCCGAACCGAGTTAACTCGAACGGAATAATTTCTGATCCGACCGCCATGTTGTATACATTCGTGTGTGGTGGCGTGCTTTTCTTTTCCAATTTTATTTTACTGTGACTTTTTTTTCTCTACATTCATTCCTTTTGGAAAAATAGATTGGTTTACGAACATTTCGGGTTACGAACGGCCTTCAGGAACGAATTAAACTCGTGAACCGACCTTCCACTGTATTTAGTACTGCATCCTTTCATTTTTCATTTCTATCTGCTCTCGCTCCAAATCTTCTGTAACCCCCTTGCCTTGATCGACCCACTGTCTTTCTCTTTCACCACATCCCCTCCTTTACCACTCCTATCTGCCCTTCCTCCAACCCTTCTTTAACCCCTTGCGTGATAGTGGCCTCCAGCTTTGCTTAGGGTGATACGCTTAAAAAAAATAAATAAATAAATCGTTGTGCATCCAAGTTCACACTACCTGACCCATGGATTTTATTCTTCTATATACCGTGTCCCTTCAGCACGTTGGTGATTATGGCTCGCTATAATTTCCTGTCCATTATAGCTCTTAATAACTTTTATCTTTTTGCAATAAAACCTACTCCTCGTAAACCCTGCTCCGCCTTCAATTCACACAATCTCGCCAGGTAGATTGTGCCTTGCTTTCCTCTATTTGTCTTGCCTTCAATGTGTCCTGAGATTATCAATATCCCAAGCCCTCTTTCCTCATTATGTGTCCTAGAAATCACATCTGTACCTTCCTGGTATTCAGTGTAAGTGTCCTTTTCGTTTCCATTGTCTCTACAACCTCGCCATTGCTCACATATTCTGTCTATGGTATCCTCAGCATCTTTCTGTATTCTCTGCAAACTTCTGTAGAACAACATTTCTGTTGTTTCGCCTCTTCTGCGAGGATGTTGCTCGGCATTCACTGCTATATAGATGGACTGATACTACGTACTAGTTCAGTACTCTTTTCTTTGTTTTTAACGATATTTTTCTGTTTCTTAATACTTTGTTTAGCTTTGGGATGACTTCTTTATTTATCTCAATACTCCATTGGATTCTCCCTTCACACTTTCCGTCCTCTATTAATACGCCACCCAGATGTCTGACTTGTTACACCTGTTTGATTTCGGTACCCCCAATCTGTCATTTTCATGTCAGGTTGTTTTTGCTGACAAATATCTATTTCTTTTAATGTACTTTCTCTGAATGTGTTTTTAAATATACTATTTAACTCATATTAAATCCACAAATTATTTGTAAAAGAGTTAAATATTTAAATTGCTAGCAAACATCAAATTAATTTCTTCGGTGATTTTAAAAAATTAAATTACTATCAAACATTAAAATCTCTTTTTTTACATGCTAAAAATTACCACTCCTCCTCTGCCTTGATAAAGCCTAATGACAGCTTCTTTCTCTTTACTTCCCCCTTCTTTCTTTCTTTTTTCTTTTTCTTTTTCTTTTTTTCTCTCTTCTCCCCCTTCCCTTTCAATATATCACTTCCGTTAAGTTAACCGATTAAATAGGTGAAAGTCTGGTCCCGCCTCCCCTAATACTAAGTATGATAGATAGAAATATTAAAATAAACCCTCTCTAAACTCGATCATGTCTGTCACACCACCCCTCATTACCCTCTCTGTTAAATTACATAAACTTAATACTACCCGTCAAAAGTGTAAATGTTCATTTCATTTTTCTTTTCACCTTTTGGAAGTGTACTCTGATGATCCAGCGTCCTTTAAAAGGGCTATGGTGAAATAAATTATTACGTGGAGCCTTAAAGTGCTCTGTTTTTCTTTAATATATATATACGATTGCACTAGCATGAAACAGACTGTCGCCTCTAAGTGCTGACTTCCATGTCCACTTTTATATTTACACACGCTCTATCTCTGATATTGAGCACTTTATCCCATAAATATAGCACACTTTAAGACTATATTTCTTCATATATATATATATATATATATATATATATATATATATATATATACATATATATATATATATATGCTCCTGAAAAATTTATTTCGGTTGAGCTCTCTGGGGAGGATGTGTGTGTTTGCAAACAGTGACTATTAGGGCTAATAATGCAAGACACTTCGGTAAACCGAATCGAGTTCTCTCAGGAACTGTGTGTTTATCTAAAAATAAATACGCTTAAATTCACCTTCTTCTCTGCCGTAAGCCAACGGCCTCAGGGTAAAATTTCCGACTGACGCGAATTCAGCCGGTTTTCGATTCTAGCCAGAGGCAACCGGACGTCTAGCCACACTGATGAGCTGTGATACAGCGAAACAGTCTGTCTGTGGATGAATATATATATATATATATATATATATATAGAGAGAGAGAGAGAGAGATAGATAGATATCTGTCTATCAATCTATCAATCTATATATTAGTTATATCATAAATTTTACCTCAACTTTTTCGTATCTATCTCAGTCTCTTCCTATCTCAGTTAATCGTTATCTATCTATCTATCTATCTATTTCAATCTTGGCTTGAGGCATTCGGAGGTCTAGTGGCACTGGGGAGCTGTGATACAGCGAAACATTACTGTCTGTGAATTACATAATTTAGCTCTTGAAAATGCATTTCAATTGAGCACTGTTGAGTGATAAGCTAATTCTATAAACAACAGCCACCTGCACTAATGCAAAGCTCTTCAGTAAAATGAATGGAGCACTTTGGCTGATTGGCATTTGTTTACATTTGTAAAAACAATACGCTTGATTTAGTTGTGTAACTCTACCGAGTGAAGATAGCTCTGGCTGACACCAAATTAGTTGTGTTTCACTCTTGGCTTGAGGCATTCGGAAGTCTAGTCGCACTGAGGAGCTGTGATACAGCGAAACAGTACTGTCTGTGAATGACATATATATATATATATATATATATATATATATATATATATATTTATATATATATATATATATATATCCATCTGTTCATAATCCATCCATCTATCTATCTATGTCCGTCTGTTCATAATCCATCTATCTATCTATCTATCTATCTATCTATCTATCTATCTATCTATGTCAGTCAGTTCCTAATCTATCTATCTATCTATCTATCTATGTCAGTCTGTTCCTAATCTATCTATCTATCTATCTCTCTCTCTCTCTCTCTCTATATATATATATATATATATATATATATATATATATATATATATATATATATATATATATATATATATATATGGCAGTATGTTCCTAATCTATCTATCTATCTATCTATCTATCTATCTATCTATGTCAGTCTGTTCCTAATCTATCTATGTCAGTCTGTTCCTTATCTATCTATCTATCTATCTATCTATCTATCTATCTATCTATCTATCTATGGCAGTCTGTTCCTAATCTATCTATCTATCTATCTATCTATGGCAGTATGTTCCTAATCTATCTATCTATCTATCTATCTATCTATCTATCTATCTATCTATGTCAGTCTGTTCGTAATCTATCTATCTATCTATCTATCTATCTATCTATGGCAGTCTGTTCCTAATCTATCTATCTATCTATCTATCTATCTATCTATCTATCTATCTATCTATCTATCTATGTCAGTGTGTTCCTAATCTATCTATCTATCTATTCAGGTTTAGGTATATCCATCTAGCTACCTAGCTAGCAACACTCCTTACCAATGGAATACAAAGGGAATGGGTATGATTCGACCCTGTATACGTGGTATGGTGGGTCCCAGCTGTGAAAGTCTGAACTAATGGAGCTTGGGAATGAAGCATGTCTAAACATTTGCCATGAAAATAGTGATACGTTCGCGAGAAGCTAGCAGCGTTTCGTCTGTGGAAAAGGCGTTATTGTGTGTAATGTAGCGGCGAATTAAATAGCAAATAATCTGATATTGCAGACCGCGAGCTAATGTAGTGAATTAATTTGCTCTCTTAGTGTTAATGTAGTGAATTAGCTCCTTATGTGTTCCTATGTTAATAGCTTCGAAAACCACAAAAAATCCAATTACTAACATCTGATAAACATTACTAGATAATACTAAAACACGCGAGAACAGAGACTTTAAAGGAAACTAAAATTACTCAAATCTATTATAGAAAATAAACACCGGGCATTAAATAACTTTCACCACAGGAGACGTTATTTTAACATGCGTTTAAATTACTTAAAAAGGTTATAAAATAATTATAATATGTATAACACAAAGTATTAAACACCAACTGCAAGAAAACAGAATGCATAGTCTGTCTATATTATTTCATATTCACCGGCCTTCTTCAGGATCTGTCTATATATCTGAGATGGGATATTGTAACTATTTACACTATTTACATTGTTCGAACTGCTGTCCTCATCTTTATTTCATATTAACGATGTTTCGCACGTTGTGCGCAGCGGCCTTCTTCAGGATCTGTCTGTATATCTGAGATGAGATATTGTAACTATTTACACTATTTACATTGTTCGAACAGCTGTCCTCATCTTTATTTCATATTAACGACGTTTCGGACGTTGTGCGCAGCGGCCTTCTTCAGGATCTGTCTATATATCTGAGATGAGATATTGTAACTATTTACACTATTTACATTGTTCGAACTGTTGCCCTCATCTTTATTTCATATTCACGACGTTTCGGACGTTTTGCGCAGCGGCCTTCTTCAGGATCTGTCTATATATCTGAGATGAGATATTGTAACTATTTACACTATTTACATTGTTCGAACTGTTGCCCTCATCTTTATTTCATATTCACGACGTTTCGGACGTTGTGCGCAGCGGCCTTCTTCAGGATCTGTCTATATATCTGAGATGATATATTGTAACTATTTACACTATTTACATTGTTCGAACTGTTGCCCTCATCTTTATTTCATATTCACGACGTTTCGGACGTTGTGCGCAGCGGCCTTCTTCAGGATCTGTCTATATATCTGAGATGAGATATTGTAACTATTTACACTATTTACATTGTTCGAACTGTTGCCCTCATCTTTATTTCATATTCACGACGTTTCGGACGTTGTGCGCAGCGGCCTTCTTCAGGATCTGTCTATATATCTGAGATGATATATTGTAACTATTTACACTATTTACATTGTTCGAACTGTTGCCCTCATCTTTATTTCATATTCACGACGTTTCGGACGTTGTGCGCAGCGGCCTTCTTCAGGATCTGTCTATATATCTGAGATGATATATTGTAACTATTTACACTATTTACATTGTTCGAACTGTTGCCCTCATCTTTATTTCATATTCACGACGTTTCGGACGTTGTGCGCAGCGGCCTTCTTCAGGATCTGTCTATATATCTGAGATGAGATATTGTAACTATTTACACTGTTTTCATTGTTCGAACTGTTGCCCTCATCTTTATTTCATATTCACGACGTTTCGGACGTTGTGAGCAGCGGCCTTCTTCAGGATCTGTCTATATATCTGAGATGAGATATTGTAACTATTTACACTATTTACATTGTTCGAACTGATGCCCTCATCTTTATTTCATATTCACGACGTTTCGGACATTGTGCGCAGCGGCCTTCTTCAGGATCTGTCTATATATCTGAGATGAGATATTGTAACTATTTACACTATTTTCATTGTTCGAACTGTTGCCCTCATCTTTATTTCATATTCACGACGTTTCGGACGTTGTGCGCAGCGGCCTTCTTCAGGATCTGTCTATATATCTGAGATGAGATATTGTAACTATTTACACTATTTACATTGTTCGAACTGTTGCCCTCATCTTTATTTCATATTCACGACGTTTCGGACGTTGTGCGCAGCGGCCTTCTTCAGGATTTGTCTATATATCTGAGATGAGATATTGTAACCTATTTACACTATTTTCATTGTTCGAACTGTTGCCCTCATCTTTATTTCATATTCACGACGTTTCGGACGTTGTGCGCAGCGGCCTTCTTCAGGATCTGTCTATATTTCTGAGATGAAGTATTGTAAGTATTTACACTACTTACATTGTTCGAGCTGCTGATCCTGTCTATATTTCTGAGATTACATTATTCGTCTTTGTTGTTACATTCACGACGTTTCGGCCGTACAGGTGACTGCAATTTCGAGGACACCGGGCCGAGTGAATAAAAGCGTTAGTTAAAGTAATCCAGTCTAAACAGTTGTGAGTTCAATACCTTGCCAAAGCAAAGGTGCACACAATCTTAGAGCATTGAGGTACAGGGAAATAACTAGGACTGAGATATCCGGAAGAGGCATGTCACGTAGAACTAGAACAATCTACCTCGGTGGATGAAATAAAGGGTTCAGTTCGAAATTCCAATCACCTGAAGAAGGCTGGAGTGTACAAGAGCAGAAACATCGTGAATATGGTAACAAAGATGAGGATAATAGTCCGAACATTGTAAATAACGTAAGCAGAGTACATAATTTAGTAAAATGCAAATTACAAATTTAGGATACCAAAGTACAAAAATTTAATTTTTTTAAGCGTTTTCACTCCCCTAGAAGGTAATAAAGCCACTCAGACACAAGGGACTACAGGGTGTGGACGAATTAGGGACAGAATCATTAATAATGAGCGGGAAGAGGAAAAAGTAAGCAGGAGGACAGTAGATAGCGATTGAAATTGCATTTAAATATTTGAAGCTTAAAGTTGGCTGGAAAACATGGAAACGGAAGGGAGTCCCACAAGAAAGGCAGTAAAGCCACTAAAACACAAGGGGTTACAGGGTGTGGAAGAATTAGGAAGAGAAACATTAATAATGAGCGGGAAGAGGGAAGAGTCATCAGGAGGACAGTAGATAGCGATTGAAATTGCATTTAATTTTTTTCAGATTAAAGATGACTGCAAAGTACAAGGCCGGAAAGGAGCTCCACAAGCGAGGAGTGCGGGAAAAGAAACTGTTAGCATAGAACTTACGGCAACATCTAGCTAGCTCAGTTGTAAACTGATGAAATCTAGATGCCAGTCTACTACTGTGCTTAAATTCATAAAGTCTAGGTACCATAGCAAAAGGTTCATTAGAACAATTACCACGAAAGTGTTTATGGAAAAACACAGAGAGGCAAACCTACTGATTCTTCTTTGGTATCTGGTAAGTGTTTTAACGGAGGACGGAAAGCGTAACACGGAAATCAGAAGGCGCATTCTTTTACATCTTTTATGTGCCGTGTCTCTTCAGGACGTAGGAGATCATGACCCCCGCCCACCAATATCTTCCTGCCCTTGTAGCTGTTATTATTAGTAAATTTTGGGGGGATTTTTTTGTTATTTGTAAGAACTCTTCTGTAATCCATTTTCTCAAGCCCACCTAATATGTTACGCGCTGCTTTCTTTTGCCCTTCTTTCGCTCAATCTGTCCTCTGAGTATCATATTTTCCAAGCCCTCATTACGTACCCCAGAAATTCCAACTGCCCATTCCTGATGTTAAGTACAAGTTTCCTTTTTGTTTCCATTTTCTCCAAAAGTCTCGTTGTTGCTCACATGTTCCGTAAATGGTATCCTCAGCATCCTTTTGAAGAACCACGTTTCTATTGCTTCCGGTTTCTTTTTCCTCTTCGAGAAGATTGTCCATCATTCGCTACCATTGATCAGGACATATATCACGCATGCCTTCCAAAAGCCAAGCAAAGTATTAAGAAGCAGAAAAATTTCGTACAGAGCATATGTTTCTCTAATAAGAATTCTCGAATATTCATTCCGATAGACGAATATAAATAAATATACAGTTCTGTAAATAAACGGAGTGTCTATTCAAATACCGTTATTCACTAAAAATAACGTTTAAGTAATAAAGTCTCTCAGATTAATAAATAAAAAATATATCCCTTACCTTTCTATATATATATATATATATATATATATATATATATATATATATATATATATATATATATATATATATATATATATATATATACATGTTTAGATACAAATATATATATTAGGTTGGTGCCAAAATAATGTCGTTTTCTCACATGAAGTTGAACATCAAAAAACGACATTATTTTTGCACCAACCTAATATATATATATACATATATATTTATATATATATTTACATATATATATAGATAGATAGATATTGATATATATATATATATATATATATATATATATATATATATATATATATATATATATATATATATATATATATATATATATAAAAGTGAACATAGAAGTCAACACTTAGAGGCGACAGTCTGTTTCATGTTAGATGAAATCGTCAGGCCTGACGATTTCATCTAGCATGAAACTCGTTCTTGCAAGGTTCAATCCAATGTTTTACATTTCATTAAATACTAATTCAATAACTTAACTCTACCACTTACATTACCCCCCGCCAAAAAAAAAAAAAAAAAACCTCAATAATTCTTACTATTCTATAACAATCTTTAAGTCTAACCCTATATGAAACCGTTCATTACAAAGTTATCTTGTACTATTTATTTTAAAATTTCTTACTAGTTTTGTAACCTATCAATTAAAACAGAACAATGGCCTAATCTAAGCAAGGAAAAATAATAATAAAAATATTACTTTAAAACCTAAAAAGCTAAAGTAATATAGACGTAATTTTTTTCCGATCAATGTTCTCCCATTTTGTCCAGGCTCCCTGCTGACTTAGGCCGACCATTCTGCAGTACCGTGCTTCTTCTACGCTTGCACGGACTTCATCTTGGATGAGTTGTCGCCTTTCCTTACCTTTTGCAACTTTGTTTAGTTTGCTGGGAAAAAATCCCAACCCGGCTTTGCCTTTAGCTATTGACCCCAGTATAGCTTTATGCCTAAGTCTCTCTTCCGCCACTTGCAACTCTCCCTTAGCGCTCCATTTCCTGCCCGATCTAGTCTGAATTCCAGCTGCTGCCACTTTTGGATCTTTGGATTCTGCATATAGCAGCTGTTCTCTTGTTTTTGTGACTTTAAATTCTTCTATAATGCTACTAAATGGGAGGCGCAATGCGTTGCTGTTACCATAGAGGGCCGCACTACTTAAGCATCTCGGCAAACCGAGCCACCTTCTCAACCGATTGCTTATAGTTCTCTCTAACATTTCCACGGTGGTAATGGGGACATTATAAACTAACAGCGGCCACAATATCCTGGGCAATACTGCATGCGGGAAAAGCCATGCCTTGAAACGCCCTGGCAATCCTGATTTGTCTATTTTTGTCAGCCACTCCTCAAGATCCTTTTTAGTCTGCTGGATTGCGGCCGTATCCTTCAGACCAGAGTTGAAGGTTTTTCCCAAGCTCTTCACAGGTTTTTCGCTCAGGGTCGGAATTGTTGCTCCTGCAACTGAAAAGTGGACTTTCTCCATGACTTTGCCTCTTTTTAATACTAGAGACCTAGATTTATCTGGTTTAAATTTCATTCTGGCCCAGGACATATTTTCTTCGATGCCCTTTAATAGCCATCTGCCTCCCGTGACAGATGTCGTTGTCACGGTTAAATCATCCATATAGGCCCTTATCGGTGGTTGGCGAACTCCTGATTTAGACATGGGGCCTCGACATTCAACCTCTGCTGCCTTTACCAGCATGTTCATGGTCAAAGAAAATAAGACAGCAGACATTGTACAACCTGTTATTATACCCTTTTCCAGTTTCACCCATTCCGAGACCGTGGTACCTGCGCCAACTCTCAACTGGAAATTCTCGTAGTAGTTCACGATGAGATCGCAAACCGATGGAGGTACGTAATGTCTCTTTAGAGCTTCCTCCACCAGTTTGTGTGGCATGGACCCGTAGGCATTGGCAAGATCTAACCACAACACAATCAGGTCCCCTTTGCTTTCTTTAGCTTCTCTTAGGAGTTGTGTCAGTACTCCTGTATGCTCAAGGCAACCCGGCATTCCGGCGACCCCGCCTTTCTGGACAGATGTGTCAATGTAGCCATTTCTTAGAATGAATTTCGATAGGCGTCTTGACAGTAACCCGAAAAAGATCTTACTCTCGGTGTTCAGCAAGGAGATAATACGAAATTGGTCCAGCGACTTTGATTTGTCCTCCTTCGGGATCCAAACCCCCTCAGCGAATCTCCACTGCTCTACTATCCTGCCTCTTCTCCAGATTACTTTTAATATTTTCCACAACCTTTTGAGAATACCTTTACACCGCTTATACACGATGTAGGGTACTCCGCTCGGTCCTGGTGCTGAGGCAGATCTGGTTGCTTTCACAACTTCTTGCATTTCTTTCCAGGTGGGCAAGCTGATGTCGAATTGGAACACTGGTGGCTCCTGAGTGATCAATCTGGTATTTATACCTAGTTCTTCCTCTTTCGAAGGATCACTCATGGAATTTCGGAGATAGCTGTTAATTTCTCCCTGAGATGCCTCTAATTTTCCATTGCGTTTATCTCCTAACAATGCTCTTGCGAAGCCAAAAGGGTTGGACAAAAAACTTGCTCGCTTCTTTGCTCTTTCTTTTCTCCTCCTCCTATGCCACTCAGCGCGCCGTATGATTTTTAACTTCTCTCTGAGAATCCCTCGCAGCTCTTCGAGGGGTTGACGCTCCTCTGTGTTCGCCCTTTTAAAGATCTTCTTAAGGGATCTTATTTCTTTCCTTAATTCTTTTCTCCCTACGGTTGGCAGTGTAGGTCGTCTTTGGCTGGCGTAGCTCGAGGAAACCAAATCTCTCCGAAGCCATGCTAGTTATTATTGTGGTCATGAACTTCAGGCGACTATCCACGTCTCCCTTTGTAGCTGACTGGAGTATGTCACAAATATCCGTGTCGAAATTCTGCCATGCCCCCTTGTTGTTCGCTGGGGGCCACTTTATCTTCTTTTTGGATTCCGTGCTCTGAGTGGGAGAAACCGTAGCTTGGAGTGACTGGACACTGTGGTATGACTCCTGGACCTGCACCTCCTCCGTCGGAGGACGAATATTTTCTATGAAAATTTCTCGGACATTCAGGCCGGTAAATGTTGTTTACTTAAATATTTATATCTATAAAAAGAATGTTAAACATAAAAATGTCTTAATATATATATATATATATATATATATATATATATATATATATATATATATTTATAGGGTAATGACATGCACAACAAAAGGAGTAGTAGCATTTGGTCTAAAGATCGCCTAGGACCTTGAATATGAGTAACTATGCACATACAAAAACGCCATTTTATTTTTTTTAATTTCACGCATGCGCGTTGGGGTTTTTTAATTTTATTTTGTCGACTGCACTGTATAGCTTTGTAAGTTGGGCACTGTCTGTGAGGAAAAAAAAAAGGCCACCATGACGCAATTCACAACGCCAGAAATTTGGCAACGGTACGCTGTACTGCTTGTTACTCGCATCGGAAGCTCCAATACGAACATTTCAGAGTGTCTGGGTGTCAACAATGCAGAGGATTCAGAAAGAATTGGTTGAGTCAAATGGTGATTACGAAGGTACGGCTGAGTCAAATGGTGATTACGAAGGTACGGCTGAGTCAAATGGTGATTACGAAGGTACGGCTGAGTCAAATGGTGATTACGAAGGTACGGCTGAGTCAAATGGTGATTACGAAGGTACGGCTGAGTCAAATGGTGATTACGAAGGTACGGCTGAGTCAAATGGTGATTACGAAGGTACGGCTGAGTCAAATGGTGATTACGAAGGTACGGCTGAGTCAAATGGTGATTACGAAGGTACGGCTGAGTCAAATGGTGATTACGAAGGTACGGCTGAGTCAAATGGTGATTACGAAGGTACGGCTGAGTCAAATGGTGATTACGAAGGTACGGCAGCTCGTAAAACTGACTCCGATCGTTCTGATGAGAAAAGAACTCCCGAATTTGTTGGTGATGGCCTCAAACTCAAGACGAATTGCCTTGAGGAGGTAGTGCTGACCAGAGTCAAGAGGGTGGCTGCTGGAAGACCCTATGTCTGGCAACAGGACACTCACTGATACCACACAAGCAGAAGAACCCAGTAATAGCTGCCAGACAATTTCTGCAAATATATCACCCCTTACATCTGGCCAACGAACTCATCAGACCAACTCCCTTGATTATTATGTGTCGAGTGAAGTTAAGCGAGATGCCAACAAAACTCCTTGTAACACCAAAGATTTACTGAAGGCAAGGATTATGGCAACATTCACTCACTGAAACAAGGAGACCGTCCAGAAGAGATGCGACAAATTACGCAGTCTTCAGGGAGCTGTGCTTGAAGCCAATGACGATTTTATTGAATAAATTTACTCTCTAGTATTTCAAGATATATTTGTATATTTTGGGGAAATATATGTTAAAATGAGATGTCAGTGTTATTTTCATTTTTGTGTAATTTAAACAACAATTTATCCATCGCGCCTTGTGTACATACGTATATATATATATATATATATATATATATATATATATATATATATATATATATATATTTAAATGAATATATAATATCCCTGTGTTATCGCCGTGTTAAAAATATATTAAAAAGAACAGCCTTTCAATTAAAATACATAAAGACATATATGTATATAAATACATATATGTATATACACACATACATGTATATAAATACATGTACATCTACATACGCATATTTAGATATTCACGCAACTACACCCTATATATATATATATATATATATATATATATAGAGAGAGAGAGAGAGAGAGAGAGAGAGAGAGAGAGAGAGAAAGAGAGACACATAAAGAGAGGGAGGGAGAGAGAGACAGGTATAGGTAGGAGGCACGGTGGAGTAGTGGATAGCGGCTCGGATTGAGGAATCGGGAACCGATTTCGAATTACGTGCTAATACTCTTGGGAAAGGTATGAATTCTCTTCTTCTCCCCGCCCAGCTATGTTTAAATCGCACTATAGACTGGGTTCTATAGCCTTGAATGGCAACTGGTCTAGGAGATGGACAACTCTGAATTCAAAACCTGCGGAGGGTCGTTTGGGGATCTTGTGGCACCAGGTCTCTGTATTCGGCCCTGTAAAAAATGTGGTTGTTTCTGCACAAATCCTTCACCACTATAATCAAATCATATCCTGGTGTCTGGCTGTCGGTTCCTAGGAACTGAGCTGCTTGACACTCATACGTCGAATGCGACGGGAGAGTCCACCATCCAACATATATATATATATATATATATATATATATATATATATATATATATATATATATATATGTAACAAAACTAATGGGAACGAACATTTACAAGGATAGCCAAATTTTGAAGTGTAAACAGGATGGTTTTTCCATTGATACCGCAATTTAACTGCCTGCTCTTTTCGACAATGTTTATTCTTTTAAAAAAAAAACGGTGATTAGAATTTTAATAAAACCTAAACATATGATGAAAGTGAATTTATACACTTTCTTTGTTCTTTAGAATTTACAACAAAAATAATAAACGCTGTTTATTTATTAGATTGTTTATTTACTGGTAACTTAGGTGCCTTAACTTTTTCGCTGAAAAACAGCAGAGCATAATGAAAAAAAAACTTTATAAAAACAAAGTTTTATCGTCAAAATGTTTATGTTGTCATTAAGCGGAAAGAACATTATTAAATCCTTTCTAACACGTTCTAAACTTTGGTTAAAATCTTGTTTATTGCGTTAGCAGTCGACGTAATATTGACAATTATTTTTTTAGCGCCTTTGTTCCAGTGAAAAATATATTGATTTGGAAATTCAAAAATCAAATAATAGTCGGATTTTAATGAAAATTCAGGACTTATTTACAAATGAACGAAATTATTTTTGAATTTTTTGTTTTAGAAAATCATGGTAAAAAATATGTTTTTACATATGTTAACCCACTTAATTTCATGAAATTTCGAGAAATTAAATTTTCATCCCAAATATTTTTTATATTTATTAATAGCAGGACTCCTTGGAAAATGCAAAACACATTTTTTTTTCAAACTGCTACTCATTTCTCGAAAATCTGTCCCAAATCGTAAAATAAAAAAATGAAATAAAACTAACATTATTTCTTTAGAAAAACTTTCTGATTGCTTTTGTAAATAAGATTTATTAAGGATATTATTGTCTAAAGAAAAAAACATTTTTCGATGAATAATGAGTTTTTACGATAATTGTTTTCATTTTTTTTTTATTTTAATTATAATCATTTATTATAATCATTTTTTTTTTATCTTTTAAATTTCTCCATGAGTTTAATCTTGTTAGGTGATGTTCTTATTAAGTGAAAATTATATTTACTAAACAAAAGCTTGATACAAATCATTTTGCACCAAGATTTTTAAAATAATAATTTTTTTATATATATATAAAATATTATGTAAACGTTTTTTAATGTATGATCGACCATACACGACATTATCGGAAAATAAGAGCGATGACTATAGTAAATTTAAAGTCAACATTCCTAAAATTAGATTATGGAGAATATTTTCCAATATTTTTAATATTACTGAGTACTTGAAAATTCTATAAAAAAGGCGCTCAACCGTCATTTTCATAAATTATGTTTTAACATATAAAGTCTCTGAAGAAAAACAATAAACATTTCAATATCGGCTCTTGTCATCGTTCATCAGTTACTTAAGAATGACTGATGTCGATTAAAAATCACCGCTACTACTTGTTTTAAAAATCTATGTCTGCGTCGTTTTAAACTAAAAGTAAACATTTTTTTTTTTCAAATCTGATTAATTAAACTTTAAATCAGCTAATATTCAACAAATAAAGTTACAAAAAATTATAATTTATTTTCGGAAGATTTTTTAATACAGAGAATTACATTGCGATGAAAAACGACTAAAAAAAGAGCGCTAATCAGCTATTTCAGAAAAATCGATTCCAATGAATATAATTTCTGTTTGAAATACGCAAGAGCATTTTGCTTACTGGAAATAATAATTGTATTCCTTTAACTTTCAATTAAAGATAAAATGAAAGCTTTAAGAAAGGTTTTCATTTATAAAAATCCATTTTAAACTTTAGGTATCGAAAATTGGTATCGGTACCTAGGTAAAATGGTCGGCTCCCTGTACCTAACACCTCCTGCTATCCTTTACCGTTACAAGAGACAGATCAAGCCAAAAATGGAGTACTGATGTCATATTTGGGCGGGAGCAGCCCAGATCTAACTCCCCAGTATTGATAGAGCCCAAAAGTCTCTCCGATCCCCTGTACGTGACGAATTCTTCTCCACCCTCAAACCTCTCTCTCACGCTGCTGCTCTATCACTACTTCCACGGAAAGTGCTGGGACGTACATTCCCTGGTCCCGACAGTTCAAACCTTCACGGCAAGGACTCGCCATGCCACTTACATCGTAGCCAACCACCTTAATTCCCTCCGTATTCCATCGGTGAAAAGCAAGTTTCATTATATCAGCTTCTTTCTGCGAACCACTGCTTTGTGGGAGCGACTCCCAAGAGGATGTTTCCCCGATCACTACAATCTTAACCTGTCAAGGTGAGGGTTAAGCGTTATCTTCTAATCCTATCCGTACAAACTGCCTCATAACTTAGCCTTCTTCCTTGAGTGGTCCCCGGCCTTGTAAAGGGTGAACCATACTGTAAAAAGAAAAAGAAAGAATAATTTTATATCGACAACATTCTAAAAACTAATACAATTGTATTAAATCATTATTATTATTAAAATACACCTTTAAGTGCCGAATCTAGATGTGTCGTCAGTGTTGTTGCTCCCGTGTCACTAGAAGATTCGGGTCTAAATAAAACAACAGACTTCTTCGATGGGCGACCCGACCGAATATGATCAGTATTCGGCTCGCATCCAGAATAAAACTGCCACTATCTTTAGGACGTACATGATATAAGTTGCACCAATAAACAGCAACCAATCAAGACTTCACTTGGGCTATTCGAAGTTATAGATTACATATACATGGTTTTATTGACCTTCATACACGCGGGCAAGACAGGGTGTTTTGGGGAAGAAGAGAAGAAAACAAACCAATACATATATATATATATATATATATATATATATATATATATATATATATATATATATATGAAAAAAAACAAAAAAACGATTTTTTATATTGGCTAAAGCAATGCAATATTTATCATCAGTTGCCCAAATTATAACGGAATATCTAAAAGTAGTTACCACCAACAAAAAAGTGATATCTTTGTTTAAAAGGCATATTTAAAAAATGAAAAATATTTCTTGCAATTTTAATTTTAATTAAAGATTAAATTTACCATTACCAATGATCTAAATACTTTCTGTATTTCAAACTGAATTTAAACTTATTGGAATTGTTTTCACATTATCAATAAAATCGATAAATTCGTCCATACTGATAAATCTGTCAACACAACATAATTCTCTTTATTAAAAAAATCTTTCAAAAATAAAATATACTTATCTGAAATTTTTAAAATTAGCTTTCAATTAAACTGAACTGAAACAAATATTACTTATTTTTAGTTTAAAAGATCGTAGAAAAGCAACTTAAAAAAAACACAAAAAAAAACGGACGGGGTGTTCTGACGTGTTGAGTGATTTAATGACTGCCTGATATTTGGTAATTTTAATTAAGGGGCAGATAATTAAAAAAAAACATGATGAATACAACGCGATCAAATTTTAATATATAATTTTTTTAAACTACCCAGAAATTTCAAATTTTTAAAACATTTTTAAAATTCTTATATTTTATTGAATTTTAGGTACTTTGGTTTTAAAGTTTTACTTACGAAGTCGCTTTCTGGGGAAATGCTAGAAAATTAAGAATAAATTTTAAATTCGTTATAGGGATATCTCTTATCTTCTGATAATATCATGTATGGACGTACAAATTTACAAAAATGAATATGATTATACATACATAAAAATAAATTGAAAAATATTTTTAAAAAATTGGTGGCCATTTAATTGCAATGAGCTTTACAATTTATGCTTAGTAAATACAATCTTAAATTTAATAACAATATCACTTGACCGGTACAAATTAATACAGAATTTTAAAACATTTAAAAATTCATTGATTATTCTAATTAATATTTTATACTTCCTTATGCTTTGAAATAAATTTCTTAGGACAATACTTACCATAATATATTTTATTCATAAAAGCAATCAGAAGATTTTCCTTTTGCCTTTATATATATATATATATATATATATATATATATATATATATATATATGCACCACTGAACCGTATATATAAATAGCCGCGAAAAATAACAGCACTCGTGGCCCGATGATTGCATCTAGCATGAAACAGACTGTCGCCTCTAAGTGTCGACTTCTATGTTCACTTTTATATTTACACACGCTCTATCTCTGATATTGAGCACTTTATCCCATAAATATAGCACACTTTAAGACTATATTTCTTCATATATATATGTATATATATAGAGAGAGAGAGAGATAGATAGGTAGATAGATAGATAGATAGATAGATAGATAGATAGATAGATAGATAGATAGATAGATGTGTGGGTATGTGTGTGTGTGCGTGTGTGTGTGTGCATATATGTTTATGCATCAACCGTTCTGGGTATGAACATAAACCACATCTGATCGGAAAATTGGATGTTAGAGGAGCGTGAAACCACCTCTTAATTGCTTTTTTTCTGAGGTCCACCCTAACTCGGGGTGGCAACACCTGTTCGGGTCCCATCTATGGATAAATAGTTAACCCCAAAACTTGGGTTAAAACATTATGAAAGTATAAACATGTTTATAGTAAAAATAGGAGCATTATATTTTCATAGTAACAAAATTTCAAGCAATACTTTTTCTAAAGAAAATAAAATAAAATAATTACCAGTAATACATTTTTGTAAAAGAAATTAATAATTATCCCAAGAAAATTAAATTTCGGTATCAAATGACCCATACGGAGTTAATATGCCGCTAAACAAACAAACAAAGCAAAATATACATCAAAACTAAATTGTATAAATAAGATACGTATATGTATTGCCAAAAGACGTTTCAGTTGAGTTTCTATATGTTTGTATGAGTGTGCATGTAATTATGTGTGTGTGTCTAAGTTTGTGTGTGTAAGAGCGTGTGCAAGTTCAAGTGTAAGTGTGTGTGTATGTGTAAGTGTGTGTGTGTGTGTTTGTTTGTGTGTGTAATTGTATGCATGTTTATCAGTAGTAAATCTCAGCGCTTAGGACTGAAAGGAAGGATGTCATCTTTAGTTTCCTTTTCATCAATGGTATCCCCGTATAGATTTGGCCAAGTGAAAGGAAATCGTGTTATTTCATTAAGAAAAATGACGGTCAGATTTCTCACTGTGAAATCGTATCGCCTTTTCGGTTAATCACCATTAACGAGAATCGAACGGAAGCCAAAGAAATCAAATACGGGGTTCGCTCCGAAAATAATTCTCCCTATTTTATTATGTGCTGGAATGGTAGCAAAGACTGAACGCTTCTACGACTAACCCATATTTTTTGGTCTAGTTACAGATAAGCAGTAGTCTGACAAAATGACGTCTGACGTCTGACATGAAATTGTGCGTAAAATAAAATGTGAAGCCAAATTTTACGAGCACGATACGCAAACTCTACTTATCGCTGTGGAAAATTCACAGCCAATGGTGATCATTATGAGGATATAATGTTTTGTAAAGGAAAAATTGCTCTGCCCAGTAACGTTATGGTGATTGTCGTATCAGATGTAGTTATTGTGGAAACAAATAGGAGGCATTACCTTTGGTGCAAAATGCATAACCAATGTGATGACGATGTACAAAAATAGTTTGAACAACTTGCTCTATCCAACGGGGTTATTGTGCTCCCGGTATCTGTATTAATTTAATTCGAAATAAAACAGAGGCATTACTTTTGGAGCGACAACGCCTGGCATTTGGTTGTCACTTTGTGGAAAATAGTGGTTTGTAGCTGAAAACTTGCACTATCCAACGGTATTATTGTGCTCCCTGTATCTGGTGAAGTTTATTTGGAAATAAATACTGAAGTGAAAATGCCTGGCAACTGGTGGAAAATTGGAAAATGCCTGGCAACTGATGGTAATTTGGAAATAAATGCATGGCAACTGGTGGTAATTTGGAAATAAATGCTCGGCAACTGGTGGTAATTTGGAAATAAATACTGAAGTGAAAATGCCTGGCAACTGGTGGAAAATTGGAAAATGCCTGGCAACTGATGGTAATTTGGAAATAAATGCTTGGCAACTGGTGGTAATTTGGAAATAAATACTGAAGTGAAAATGTCTGGCAACTGGTGGTAATTTGGAAATAAATGCTCGGCAACTGGTGGTAATTTGGAAATAAATACTGAAGTGAAAATGCCTGGCAACTGGTGGAAAATTGGAAAATGCCTGGCAACTGATGGTAATTTGGAAATAAATGCTTGGCAACTGGTGGTAATTTGGAAATAAATACTGAAGTGAAAATGTCTGGCAACTGGTGGTAATTTGGAAATAAATGCTCGGCAACTGGTGGTAATTTGGAAATAAATACTGAAGTGAAAATGCCTGGCAACTGGTGGAAAATTGGAAAATGCCTGGCAACTGATGGTAATTTGGAAATAAATGCTTGGCAACTGGTGGTAATTTGGAAATAAATACTGAAGTGAAAATGTCTGGCAACTGGTGGTAATTTGGAAATAAATGCTCGGCAACTGGTGGTAATTTGGAAATAAATACTGAAGTGAAAATGCCTGGCAACTGGTGGAAAATTGGAAAATGCCTGGCAACTGATGGTAATTTGGAAATAAATGCTTGGCAACTGGTGGTAATTTGGAAATAAATACTGAAGTGAAAATGTCTGGCAACTGGTGGTCACCACAAAATAGTGGTTTGTACATGAAACCTTGGTCTATCCAACAGTGTTATTGTGCCCCCTATATCCGTGGAAGTTTATTTGAAAATAAATAATGGGCATTACTTTTGGAGTTAAAATGCCTGGCAACTGGTGGTAACTTTGTGGAAAATAGTGGTTTGTAGCTGAAACCTTGCTCTACCCAACAGTGTTATTGTGTCCCCTGTATCTGTTGAAGTTTCTGTGAAGCGAAAATATACAGCCAAAGTTGGTGACGATGTGGAAAAATAGTTTTGTAGATGAAAACCTGATCTATCTAACTTTGTTATTTTGCTCTTCTCATCTGTTGTAGTTTTTGTGGAAATAACTAGGAGGCATTACTTTTGGAGTGACAATGCCTAGTCATTTGTAGTGACTATGAAAAAATTGTTATTTGCACCTGAAAACTTGCTCTGCCCAACAGTGTTATTCTTCTCCCTGAATATGTTTTTGCTTCTGTGGAAATAAATAGGAAGCATTACTTTCAAAGCAAAAATGTGTAGCCAATGGTGGTGACGATGTGGACAAATAGTTTTTTAGCTGAAAACTTGCTCTATCCAAAAATCTGTCTTCCGTAGAAATCAATCGAAAACTTTATATAGGGTGACCCAAAAAAATGGGAATTTTTGAAGTGCGTATTGCCAGACATGAGCAAGTGGCAATACTGCGAGACAGTGACCTTGAGCAAGTAAATATTTTGCCATTTTAGTAACGAGAATGAAATTCACAGTATCCCAGCTGAGATGTTGCAGCAGTCAATGAGGAATCTCAACAGCAGATTTCAAGAATGCATTCGTACCGGAGGACGCCATCTACAGGACGTAATTTTAAAAAAATGAAAATTCCATCATTGTTTTTTAAATGACATGTTTTAAGGTTTCAATTACTATGAATTAAATATTTTTCTTCCATCACTCTTTCTTTTATTGGATTGTTAAAAAGTTCCCGTTTTTGGGGGTCACCCTGTATTTGGAGAGTCTGTTGCCTATAAGAAAGACAAAAAATACTCTGGAACTGAGTTGCAAAGGGAGTTAGAAAAGAAAGCCTAACAGCTGTAGGTTGGCGAAGAAAAGGGCAAAGAAAACACAAAAAGCTGAATATCGCTTTGTGCAACTTGAAGAATTTATCACTGATTAGTGTCATATGCGCTTCTTCGCAAGTTCCTTGGTCGTGATGTGATTAGCAACCTTGTCACTTAGAACATTATTACTACAAAGACTATGATCCTCACTGGGTGCCCTACACATGTGAAACTGTGCCAGATTAAACCAAGTTCTCTGATTGTATATTAGGGCACTTCGTTATAGAACAGTATTGATCAAGTAAGCCTTATTACTCAACAGAGCTCATTCGGCGTCTCTAACGTATGTCCTTGTGCCAGACACATTCTAAACAAAGCATACAGTAGTGTTTAGGAAGTGAAATCCTGAATATTGTAGTAAATATGATCCGCACTGAGTGCCCCACATTTGTGGCCATATGTGAGATTTTTTGAAGATATCGCGTTATGCCTTTTCTGACTTTTCGAGTCTTTGCGAATATAACGATGCCCAAGAAACATTGATTCTAAATATTTTGCGAGTTAATAAAAGCCCCTAAGGGAAAATGGAAAATATTAACAAAAAAACTAGAACTTGTAAATCGTTATAATCAAATTGGCTGACAAAAAAAGCATTGTTAAACCAAAGGAGTGAATTAACTGTAAACTGCCGACACATTGTATCTTTTACCTTAAAGTATAGATAAAAAAAGTTTTAAATATTTATGTATTACCATACTTATAGCCATAATTTATTAGTATATAATGGTTTACCCTCTACGGGTAATTACCTTATTTTGTTTATTCAGCTTAAATATTGCTAAGTATTACAATCTACTTAGTATTATTAACATCGTATGTAGATGTTCCACATTTTTAATTTTATCTACAAGCCTCTTTAAGAAGCTTCCTGAATATAAAAAATGTTTTAAAAAATTTATTTTGTTAACTTTAAGTTTGATTAACCTACCAACTCCTTTAAACAGTCATATCTGGCTAAAAACATAATACATTTGTCGCTGTCATAATCTTCACAAATGTCAATCATGCCATGTCTATATGTCGGTTCATCGCGACATGAAGAAAAAATTACTCACCCACCTCTGATCATATTTTTCTATTTAGCGTAGATCTGACATTTAATTGGTTAATACTGACATATCCACAAGTGTATTTTTAATTTCTGACCTGATGCTACCCTTTAACTTTAGGAAAAGAGGTAACGTTTTGTTTTTAAATATCCCTAAGAAATTATTTTATAACCAGTTACCTACCATCGCCTGAGGAAGTAAAACCATAGTATTGAAACATGGAAGCTTTTTTGTAGCGATTTAAAAAACGATTTTTCTTATAACCTCTTATAATATATATATATATATATATATATATAGAGAGAGAGAGAGAGAGAGAGAGAGAGAGAGAGAGAGGAATATCGGTTCTCGAACGTCTCACATGTCGAAGAAATCGGTTTTCGAACAGAAAATTCGCGATGAAAATGGCTCGGTTATCGAAAAAAATTTCGGTTCTCGAATAACATAGCCGAAACGAGTTTACCCGAACGGAATAATTTCTGAGTTTACTGCCGAGTTGTATACATTCGTGGTTTTCTTTTTCAAATTTATTGTACTGTGACTTTTTTCTCTACGTTGATCCTTATTGAAAAAATAGTTTCAGTTTACGAACATTTCGGGTTACAAAAGGCCTTTAGTAACGAATTAAATTCGTGATCCGAGGTTCCATTTTATATATATATATATATATATATATATATATATATATATATATATATATATAATTAAGTAATTCATTGAGTCTGAAAGAAACCTCAACGGAATATATTTTTAAAATCCTCCTTGATAAAAGTCTTACAAAAAACTCGCTTTTCCGTATTTTAGTCTTCGTAAATCTTTTGTCGCCTAGTTGTTGTGGACACTGGCAAAAACGGCAAAGGAGACTTTTGTTTTTTCGATTTCCTTCCCGTGTGAGTCCGAATTACTAACCCGTATTACCAGTTTGTATTATTACGTTAATACATTTATTTCCCTTATCCATTCCTGGCGTTTCTTATTCATTGATATCGGATTCATCCCGGAATCCACAACAAACCCTCCTAACAATTTCTATCATGTCTATATCATTGCTTGATCCGGCTTCTAATGCTTCAGTTTGAGCGGCTGGGTGATAGTTGTCGTGGCTCCCGGGGGCACAGTCCTATGGTTATAGAGAATTTCAGTTGAGATCCACCACGGAATATGTGAGCGAGCGGCTCTATATTGAGTCTGATTTGCTACCTATTCGTCACCGAGGCCCGTAGAACAGTTGGTATGACGTTTGCTTGATAACCTAACTGTCAGGGTTTCAATTCTCGGTAGTCGATGCGCACTGCTGATGAGTCCCAAATATAGTGCTTTCTACATTCTGTTGAGACTCAATGAATAACTTAATTATAATTATCAAATCCTCCTAACAATATATATATATATATACATATACTAGCTGACCACTCGTATTCGAGGATACCCGTCTACTAGGGAAGCTAGCCAATCCCTATTGCAGACTCCCGTTCAGGCGCATTTGTGCTTGTTCAACACCCACAGAGCCAAAATTAGAACGTTCGTAACATTTAACTTAAAAGAGGCCTCAATACAGCGCAGAGAAATATTATTTATTTTAGGATATTACACCGAAAAACATGTCATAATCGCTACACTGTTCCAGTCGTGTTTCAATGCGTATCAATGCATCCTATCAGGCGATTGTAAATTACTGGCGAGTGAAGGGTTTATTTAGATTTAAAAGTAAATTACAACCTCTGTTGGAAAATAGTTTCGGTTTACGAAAAAAAGAAAATAAGGGGGTTATAAGGTTTGTAGGCTTTACTCTGATCAACCAATCAAATATGACCTACGTTAAATTTAAACTAAGCGAAGAAGCAAAAATTAAAGATTATGTCTTATAAATGGGTCATGACCCGTAGATTGGCAGCTAACGGCAGCCAAACATAAACTAATAAATATAGGGTGGAGAGATAATTTAACTAAATGGTAAGCAAGATATATGCTTTGTGAATTTTCTTCATAAAATCTTTTTCGTAGTTTATAAATAAATAGCTTCTTTAAGAAGCTGCTAAAAATTGTAAACATATAGAATTATTTGGTAAATTAATATGCAACTGTTAAATAAAGATCCTATATATAAGATGTTAAGAACACAAACCAATCAATGTAAAATGTCAAAAAGTAACAACAAAATACCAATACATCTGTACAAGATGTTACCAATATTAACACGAAATTAATACAAAATTATATTAGGCAGTTGAATGACAAGGTGAAATTGCTAGAAAGTTTATTGATTGTTAATTATCCACAGTAAATCTACATCGAAATTCTTACATTTTAACTTTTTTGGCAGCTTTTTTTTTGTTTTTGTCCCAATGTGGAATACTTGAAAACAAAAACTATATAAACAATTACACAGTATAGGGATACTGATTGAGATCGGCTAGACTGCTGTGTGTCCAGACACATCTGAGGAAAAAAATCTTCAGAGTTTCTCTTCGGTACATAATTATAACCGACGCTCGCGTTTATATCTCTACAAACACCCAATCCACTTGCCATGCTTATATATATATATATATATATATATACATATATATATACATATATATATATATATATATATATATATATATATATATATATATATATATATATATAAAAGTGAACATTGAAGTCAACACTTAGAGGCGACAGTCTGTTTCTTGCTAGACACAATCGCCACGACGATTGCGACCAGCATGAAACACTGTCGCCTCTAAGTGTTGACTTCAGTGTTCACTTTTATATTTACACAGGCTCTATCTCTGATATTGAGCACTTTATCCCATAAATATAGCACACCTTAAGATTATATTTCTTCATATATATATATATACCCCCACACACACACACACACACACATATATATATATGTGTGTGTGTGTATATATATATATATATATATATATATACACACACACGTTTTCCTTTTGTCTTTCAACGATAATGTGATTAAGCTTATCAGACAATACGAAAGGAACTTACTTAAAATAGACAAAACTTGTCTATATTATTTAATGAAACATGCATTAATATATATATATATATATATATATATATATATATATATATATATACTTCCATCGCTAAAAACATTACAGACAAAACGCCTTACACAGAATTTTCCGTCATTCAATTACCTAACATATATATGTGTGTGTGTTTGTGTGTGTAGAAAAGATAGATAGATAAATAGATAGATAGATAGATAGATAGATAGATAGATAGATTAATCTCTTCCGTAAGGCGTTTCAAGATTTTGTTTTATAAAACTTTTTTTTTTCACTTCAACAGTTTTTAATCATTGTTGTTAAATTAAGATTTTTATACCATGTCCTTTAAAACATAAAAGATCACGGCTCTCCGCGGTTTCTTTAACGTCAGTGATTTTACAAGACTTCTTTGTAAAGATAATGCAGTGGTTTCCCGTCGCCATCTCTACAATTAAGTGTAGTCTTTCTATTAGACTGCCTGCCACCCAAGGCTAGAGTGGCCAGTCTGCTCTGCTATTTATACGAAAGTGAACGCAACAGACTAGCATGAAATTTGAACACGGCTCGCAGATTCTATTTTTCCGCGTCGATAACTGCTAGGCTATGCGAAAACATAGATATATTTCTCTTACTCATAACGGGCTTAATTTTTCTTTAATCGTGTTTCAGAATTTGTACAATTAGTGAGTTTGGTTCGTAGTGGCAGCTTCGTCGCAAAACCACTCAAAAAGACAATAATGTAATTATTTGTGCATAATACGCACCCCTAGCTACACTGGGAAATAAGTTTTAGAACATGTAACACTCATCAGGCATATTGTAGACAATAAGAACAGCGAGAAAGCAGCGAGTCTCTAACATAATGAACTTGCGTAAATGGATTGCAGAACAGGCAGTGGGAGCGAAAGAAAGGGGACAAACATTACAAAGGGCTAGAAAGTTGTGGAGAGCCATGATCGCCCACGCCTTGAATTAAGCAGAAGTAGTAGCGAAATTTAACGTTTATCCGACTTTTGATCCAATGCAAATCGATTAATAATAAAAAAAAAAAATCTTTTAAAAGTTTCTATTACATTTTCAGTCACAAAATTTACAACGTTTTAAAAGCCACCGAACGGCCATATCCACATCAATATGGCTACATGGTGATCTTCTAAGCGGAGTTTAGATGTGGCACAAGGCCGAAAGCATGGAGAACCCAGTGAAAATTAAACACGCTAGAGAGACAAGCTCGTTAACCATTACAGCACATCGAAATGCCCAAATGATTTCCTGTGCGTAGCTTTGATGTGGCACACGGCTGAAAGTGTGTGGCACCCAGTGAGGATCAAACTCACTACTTAGTCGTAATAAATGTAGAGTGACACGCTGGCTAACCATTACCCCACGTCGAAGTGCTCCGAAAAATAGGCTTACTTGAAGAGAAACAAAATTTGAAACACATATTCCAGCATTCTAGTGGCTATTTCTCTATAATGGTCTAAAACGGAAGCGTATATTACTATTACTTCCTTTCTGAGAAAGAAGGTCAAGATGATTTCATGGAAGACATTTACTAGACGGATAGCATAGATAAAACAGTCCTGACGTTTAAATTAGATACGGAAAGCAGTGAAGCAGACTAAAATGGGATTGATATTTATGAGAGTACTTTTTAAGAGCAAATACAGTGTTTTTTATTAGTGATTTAAACTCTTTCGTGATTTAGACTCATTCATTAGTCTTGACCATAAAAATAACAGACTTCCGGTTATGTGTTTTCGAATGTAGCAACGTATGCTGCCGGGGAAAATGTTAATATTTAATTCTCATAGTAAGCAGCACTAACTTTTACGGTTAAAAATCTGTGAAAAACAGCGCGTATTATACACGAATATTTACAGTACATACCCGTACACAAAATGTCCCATGATCGTGATTTAAACTCATTTATTACTCTGGACCACAGATATGACATACTTCCGGTCAAGCGTTTTCGAATGTAGCAACGTAGGCTGTTGAGAAAAATATTAATATTTAATTCTCAAATATAGTAAGCAACACTAACTTTTAATGTTAAAAATCTGTGAAAAACAGTGCGTATTATACACGAATATTTACGGTACATACCCATACACAATATGTCCCATGAACACTTAACCAAAGAAAAAAGCTCGTGACTGAAATATTGACATTCTACTGACTGAAAAAAAAAACTGTTACATGTGTTTGGGATCATGTCGTGAATCTCTTCTACGATTTACTTGCCGCAACAGAAATTTAAGTAGAATGTTAGGAATTTTCTTTTGAAGAAGAAAAGCGAATGGTTGGGGTAGGAACTGATATTTGTGGGGGAATGTGGTATGTTAAAGAGGATTAATTCCTTCTTTTTTTTTTCTCTGCGTCTTACTTTTCGTCGAATTATTTGTTTTGTCTTTTTTGTTTTCGTTTTTGTATTTTTTTTTTTTACTTATTTTTTTTTCTTATGGTTGCAACTCCATACCTTGGTTTTCGTCCCAGGGTGTCACGTTCGTCTGACATTCTAGAGAATGGCACATATTTAAAAGATAAATGGCCCAACACGCATACAAATACGTACGCACACACAGGCACGCACACACACACACGCACACACACACAAATATATATATATAAATAAATATATATATATACATATATATATATATATATATATATATATATATATATATATATATATATGCGCGCGCACGCGCACACATATGCGGGTGTGTTTATAAATACATATATTTATATATATTTCTATCAAATCTAAAATATGTAAGAAATAACTATTATATGGACTATATACATTTCAACACATACACACGCACACACACACACACACACACACACACACATATATATATATATATATATATATATATATATATATATATATATATATACATACATATATATATATATATATATATATATATATATATATATATAATTGAAATTTTAATCCGAAATTCTTTCTAATAGCTATAAATGTTATATATGTATATGTGGATACAGTTTTTTCTTTAATAATAAAATTAATGTCTATCGGCCTATAGTTCGAGGAGTCTTACTAAATTAAATAAGCCTTTGAATTGTCAAGGCATATCATCAACCTCATCATCATCAGCCCCATAACCGGGTTTGGTGAAAGATTCGATTCGCACCTGAGCAGTTTCCTCCATATATCACACGCTTGCGTGATAATATCAGCGTTTCTTCGTAGGATCTTCCAGCTCACTCAGTAACGTTGTTAGTCCATTTTACCTTCTGTTTCCCTTTTGTTCTCCTAAGATGGTACCCTGGAAGGTGGAAACAGAATGATTTTTTTTGCTCGTGTGACGTGGCCATACCATTTCAAATTACTCTTCTTAGCGATGGTTGTGAGATCTTCCAGTGGGAATGTTCATTGATTCATGTTATCTTGCACTGCGTCATTTGTTACCTCGTTTACGAAGGAAATTCCGAGGTTGGTTTTGCAATATTTCATTTCTAATGCTTGGATCCTACGTTATAATTGCATACTATAGTCTTGATTTAGAAGTGCTTTTTCTGATTGAAATAAAGGAATACAGGCGCGATACTTTCTTTAGTAGGACCACTCGATATCTGGGCTATAGACATTAATTCTCAAACACACGTACTCATTGAATATAAACCTTATATTAAGATATACATATATATATATATATATATATATATATATATATATGATGAAATGGACTAAGTCCGACAATTATTTTAATATACTTTTGTCTATACATTATTTTTATAGACACAAATATTTAAGTTATATTTAAGTAAATACTCTGTTTATAATAAACAGTATTAACAACATTTACCGGCCTGAACATCCAAGACATTTTCATAGAAAATATGTGTCCTCAGGCAGGAATCGAACCTATATTCGACACAGGACCGTCATATAGTCTGACGTGCTATACCATTTAGATACCTCTGTAGCTATATGCTCTGTCCTTTCAGAACGTAGATGATCATGGCTCTCCACATTTTCCTGTCCTTTCTAGCTCTTAATAAATTTTGTCACTTTTTATCTCCCCTAAACCCTGTGTTGCGATCCATTTACACAAGCTCGCTACGTAGGTTATGCATTGTTTTCATCTCTCCCTCTTGCCTTCAATCTGTCCTGTGAGTATCATATTTTCTAAGCTCTCCTTCCTCATTATGTATCATAAAAATGTCCGGTTGCTTCTAGCTAGGATCGAAACCCGACTGAATTGGCATCAGTCGAAAATTCTACCACTAAGCCGTCGGCGCACGGCAGGGATGAAGGCGAATTTTAGCGTATTTATTTTTAGATTTAGATAAACACACAGTGACTGACAGGACTCAATTCTGCCGAAGAGTCTTGCTATATTAGCTTTTAATAGTCACTGTTTACAAACCCACGCTTCCTTCCCACAGAGCTCAACCGAAATTAATTTTCAATATATATATATATATATATATATATATGTGTGTGTGTGTGTGTGTGTGTGTGTGTGTGTGTACTTGGCTCATCAGAAATGCAGTTCGATATTATGAAGCTGAGAATACCATTGACTGAACATGTGAGCAATGAGGAATTTTTAGAGAACATGGAAACAAAATGGAGACATAGCATCAGAAAGAGATAAGTGTAATCTCTAAAGCACATAATGAGGAAAGAGAGCTTAGAAAATTTGACACTCACAGGACATATTGAGGGCAAGAAGGACAGAGGAAAATAGCACGTAACCTACGTAATGAGCTTGTCTAAATTGTTGGTAAAACAGGGATTATACTTATATAATCTTTACACATAACTTGAAGAAAACAGGCATAGTGTTGACATATTGTTGAATATTGTTAAACACTGTGTCTTCTTTTTTCTTTTAAATTCTTAAATAGCGCTAGTCTCGAAGTGTATTGTAATTATTGTTATTATCATTTGTATATGTTATGTTTCCTGCTTTGTATCCTGTAGAGCCGGAGCCAAACTATGGATTTTAGGCTCTATAGGAGAATTGTCATTTGTTAGCGCTTTTCTTAGTATATTGGGATGTTTCTAGTAGGACGATCTTCTGGGCAACTACCAGGGATACTGTTAGTAAAACTGCCCATTCCTTTTCTCACGAAACCAAGAGATTTAATTACTAGGGGGAAGTGGAGGGCCATGATCTCCTACGTCTTGAAAGGACACGGCACATAAAAATAAAAGTGTATGTTATATTTCCTGCTTTGTATTCTGTAGAGCCGGGTCCAAACTATGGTCCTTAGTCTCGATAGGAGAAGTGTCATTTAATTGATAGCACTTTTCTTAGTATATGGGATGCTCCTAGTACGACGATTTTCTAGGCAACATGTATGTTGATGTTACCCGAGACACTGTTAATAAAATTATTATCATTATTAGTTTTATTTCATTTTCTCACATATTCACGGCTCTTCAGTCGTTGCAGTTTTCGGTGTTTTTCAGGTGTCTGTCTTTCTTATTAACCTTATAGGAATTTTGAACAGTATTTTTATTATTATTATTATTATTATTATTATTATTATTATTATTATTATTATTATTATTTGTATATGTTAAGTTTCCTGCTTTGCATCCTGTAGAGCCGAATCCAAAATATGGTCCATAGGCCCTATAAAAGAATTGTTATTTAAGTGATATCACTTTTCTTTGTATATGGGATGTTCCTAGTAGAGCGATCTACTGGGCAACTTGCATGTTGATGCTACCTGGGACACGAGGTCCAAAGATCCGATTACTATTGTCACAGTCTCAGTCTTCATTCCCTACATCCTGTCAATCTCGATCTCTAGGTCCTTGTAGTTGGACAATTTCTCGATAATGTTTATGGGCGCGTTTCTCTCAAATGGTAATAAGCATACACTTCCTGAATTTCTTGTCTTTTTTATGTTAGGTCTGTTGGCTTTTATTTCTCTGAGAGTTTGAATTGGAATGTCCTAGAGGATAGTTTCATCGTTATTTTGGGTAACTGTGTCTGGCTGGTGTTCAACTCATCTCTCAGTGGTTTCGATTTTGTGCTTCTTGCATATCTTCCAATTCCAGTGTCGCTACTTTCTTATGTCTGTAGGTATATACAGTTTTTGCTAGTTCCGGACATCCTAATATAATCTGGTCGACAGTTTCATCATATTTTCCGCAGATCCTGCATTTCAGGTAAGTTCCATCCTTGATTATGTGACAGTGATAGGATCTGGTTGCGAGGCTTTGGTCCTGAGCTTCAATAATTAGGCCTTCTGTCTCAGCTTTCAGCCCGGTGCTCCTCAGCCACTGATGTGTTTTCTGTTGGTCCATATCTGCTTCTTTCGTTATTTTGGGGTATTTGCCATGCATCGCATTGTCCTCCCAGTTTATTATTATTATTATTATTATTATTATTATTATTATTATTATTATTATTATTATTCCTTTCGTTTCGTATACTCATTTCTTACCGGGTCTCGACAAGACAACTAAGATCAGAAATGGCATCATGGCATTTTTCACCGAGCAGTTATGAAAAAAAAATCACACATATTTTACATAGATAAAGCCTTTCGTAAGGTGTGGGCTGTACTTGTGAGTACAATTGTTTTCTTTAGGGCATGGGCTACTAGAGATTCTTTCAATGAGTCTATTGAAATCTTTTCCCATCAATCCGAGGGCTCCAACTACAAGTGGGATTGTTAATGTCCTCATGCGCGAACATTTTTGAGATTTCGATCTCAAGGTCCTTGTATATTGATAGATTTTAAAGACATTCAAATCTTCATTGCACTCTGCAGGGACTGCCATGTCATTAAGGAGGTACATTTTGTCTTTGTGGTCTTCTCTAATCAAGGTGTCAAGACGATTAGCTTTGATGGTTCTGTCTATGTCTATTGTAAAGTCCTATTATATTGCTACAGGTCCTATTTACATAACCGCGTCTGGATGGTGTTCATACCAATTATTATTATTATTATTATTATTATTATTATTATTATTATTATTCACCTCTGCCTTTTCCTTCTTCTTTATCCTCATCTTCTTCATTTTCTACTTCTCCATCCTATTCACCATCATCTTCTTCTTCCCATTATTATTATTATTATTATTATTATTATTACCGTTCCTTCCGTACGCTTTTCCGTTTTCAACCGCAGATATTGCATTATGGGTATTCTCGTGCGACCCCAAATAGATAGCATCTTTTGCAGAATATTTGAACTGCTAAACAATGCAGATTTTTAAAGTGACAGAATATTTGCCTTTATTCTGATTTTCTTAGTTTAGGTTTTTAGGTTTAGAGCGCAACGCCCAAGCATAACTGGAACAATAGTGATCTGAACGTCTCACATTCTGACAACCAAAATCCGTAGGTTAGTGTATTTTTTTAAGCTTTTCAATTAGTTTTACTTTTATATTATAGTCACCGGGAACACAGCCACATCGATGAGGAGGCATTATTTTGTTTTGTTTGTTTTGTTTGTTTGTTAGTTTTTTATTGTTTTTTCTTCTATTTTTTCTTTGTCTGGTTTAGTGGCCTCAAGCATTCGGTCTGTTTAGATACTGACATCCCATTACAACTTTACGTGGTCGTTTTCAAAGAGGAAAACATGTAGAAAAGAGAAAAAAGAAGGAAAAAAAGAAGAAAAAAGAGGAAAAGAAGAAGAAAAACAAGAAAAGAAAAAGAAAATGAAGAAAAGAAAAAGAAGTGCTGTAACCTAGGAAGAGTTACTAAATGAGAAATAACCAAAACAGAGGTTGGGAATGAAATGGTAATCTTTATAACATCAACAAAATACAATACTCGCTAGCGGCGTGAAATAGGTAAACCACTGCTAGTGGCGGACTACTAAGACAGCATATTATCCCCACTTACAATAGTGTCCGACGTATTTATGAGGATTGGGTCATAGACACTAGTGTTCATAGGTACGGTATGTAAGAAGAAGAAATGAAAAAAAAGAAGAAAAACGAAGTAAAAGAAGAAGAAGAAAAAAGAAGAGAAAGATAAAGAATGATTTCCAATATAACCAAAGTTATATATATATATATATATATATATATATATATATATATATATATATATATATATATATAGCTTCGCTATTGTGTTCTTTTTTTTCTTTTCCCTTTTTTCTTTATTTTTTTATTGTTACCATTTTTGTCAGAAATTTAATGTTATCAGTTAAAGATTCAGGTTCGAATGTCACAATGGTTGATTTATAAAGGAGGTTACTTCATAAAAATATCAGCCAGGGGAGAGAATCCCAGCGGACGGTACCGTTGGAAATTACTTGAGAAAAGAAAAACACGGATTGACCCAAGCCTTGTGAGGGAAATTGTGTAGCGGGAACTTTTCGGAAGCTGTCGATGGTTTGACAAGCACGAAGTCACAAGTCATCGTGACCTACAGTTTGAGCCTACTGGTCTTTTTTAAAATCATTTCACCTTAATTAAGGCAATAAATGCACTAAGACGCAAGGAGTTACTGAGTGTGATAGGATACGAGAAAAAGAAACATTATTAAGAAGAGAGAATAATAAAAGAACAGGAATTAATAATACAAAATATCACGATTGATATTTCATTTAAATTTTTGGAGATCAAAGCAAGAAGCCGAGCGTTTCACAAGCGAGATGTGCGATAGAAGAAACTGTTAGCATAGAACTTACGGTTACATCTAGCCATTTCAACTGCAAAACGAAGTGAATTTGCCACCAATCTAGTGCTGTGCTTAAATTCATAAAGTCTAGCTACCATAGAGGAAACTTCATCAGAACAATTAGCATGAAAGGTTGGTTAGGTTGATTTTGTTTAGCGGCATATCAACACCTCTAGGGGTCATTTAATGCCGAAATCTAAATATTTTAAACACAATGTTATGGCTTCAACTAAACATATTTTGAACGCACTTGTATGCCTTCAACTACAGATAAAATATCTTGTTGGTCATTCTATTGTTGGTATCTTTTATATTTTATTTTTGTGGTAGTTAGAATTCCTTTATTTTTTAAATGCATTGCTAGTATTTTTATTTTTACACTTTCATATTGTTTGAGAGATTCACTATTGACCAATAGCTCGAAACTTAACAGGTGCTACCACCCCGGGTCAAGGTCGACCTGGGAACAACAGCAATTAAGAGGAGAGATGGTACTACGCTCCTCAAAATCTCCAAACGCCCGATCAGAGGCCTTGCTGCTGGATATAGTTTATCATCAACAATGAAAGTATTTATAGAAAAGACACAGAGAAGTTTGTCCAAACTGTCAGTATACACTGATTATGCTTTCTCTCCAAGAAACTGTAACGAAGAACTGCTCGGCATAATTACACTGTAAATGGAATATGGTCTAGTGTTCCCGCTGTTCATCTCGAAGTCCTAGACAAAATCCAGAGACGGATATGCAACGTGGTTGGTGATGATCTAGCATCCTGTCAGCAGTCGCTTTCTCACCGACGTGCTGTGGCTTCCCTCTGCCTCTTCTACAAGTACTTTCACGGCATCTGTTCCGACAAGCTACTTTCACTGGTTCCCAAATTGCATGAATTTAAGCGTACTACTAGGTTGGCATCTCGGTTCCACCCTTTCACTGTCGAAACGATTGAATGTAGACATCTCTTCTACTCCAACAGCTTCTTATGTCGCACCTCCCGTCTGTGGAACTACCTTCTTATCACTTGCTTCCCTGGTAGCTATAATCTTCAAATATTCAAATGAGATATCAATCGACATCATCTAATGCCTTTACTCTTACTCTCTATAACCCCTTGCGTGCTAATGGCACTCCCGCCTTGGTTGGGGCGACTTGCTATAAAAAAAATCAGAGGTGGGCTACGTGGGAGCTGGATAATAACAATAATACGTACCACTGTAACCTTTGTATTCTGTAATGCATAAATATTTCTGCTCGTTGCTATGGCAATTATTATTATTTCCTTTGATATCTGGCGTTTATACATTTCTTTCCGGGTCCTGCCCAGGGACCTAAGGTTAGAAATGGCATCATGACACTTTCCACTGCAAAAAAAAAAGAAATAATAATTACATAGATAAAGCCCTTCGTAAAGTGTGGGCTGTACTTGTCAGAACAATTTTTGTATCTCTTTGAGGCATGGACTTCCAGGGATCCCTTCAATCAGCCTACTGGAATTTTTTCCAACCAGTCCAAGGGCTCCAACTACAACAGGGATTGTTGATGTTCCCATGTGCCACATTTTTTCAGATTTCTATTTCAAGGTCCTTGTATTTTGACAGTTTTTCGAATATCTTCAAAGATACATTGCAGTATTATTATTATTATTATTATTATTATTATTATTATTATTTCCTTGGATTTCTGTTGTATACACATTTCCTTCTGTATCCCAATCAGAGACGTATAAATTACAAATGGCTTCATAACATTTTCCACTGATCATAAACAGAAAAACAAAACTAAATAAAACCTAAAAATCACACACATTTTACATAGATAAAGCTCTTCGTAATGTGTAAGCTGTACTTATGAGTACAATTGTTTGTATTTCTTTAAAGCATGGTCTACCAAGAATCCCTTCAAAGAGACTATCAGAACCTTTTCCAATCAATTCCACGGCTCCAAACTACAACTGGAAATACTGATGCCCTCATGTGCCCCATTTTAGAGATTTCCACTTCAAGATCGTCGTATTTTGATATGTTTTTTTTTAATCTTCAAAGATACATTACAATCCAAACATGGACTGCCATGACAACAAGAAAGCTCATTCTGTTCATGTGGTCTTTGATCCTAATGTCTGAGCGATTATCTTTGATGGTTCTGTATGTGTGTATTATAAAATCCCATAAGATTGTCGCAGATCCTACCTCTGTAACCAGGTCTAAGGGATGTTCATACCAGTTTCTTGCAGTTCCCTTCCAGTGAAAGTTGCATATTTTGCATGGCAGATATCCTAACACCGAGTGGAAGCTAACACTGTGAAACCTGATACAAGATGGTCAATTGTTTTGATTACAGAATCTGCATTTCGGGTTTACAATTTTTTTCATTTTGTGTGCTTGGTATTATTATTATTATTATTTATTTATTTTATTTCCTTTGATTTCTGCTGCGTACGCGTTTCTTTCCTGGTCCCGCCCAGATTATTATTATTATTATTATTATTATTATTATTATTATTATTATTATTATTATTATTATTATTATTTTGTGCGATGTCATCTTGCTAGAGAGTAATTTTAAGTGTCTAATTAACAAGTCACTTCCATGAACTATGAGTAAAATGGTATTGTAGTTGACTTATCTATGCACATTAGGGACGTTTCGTTTAGATGGAGAGGGTTTTGTGGATGATAGAAGTGATTAACCAGCTACTACTGGCTATAAAGTCACAAAGACATTAGGATGACTGTCATAAAGTGAGTATCCACACATTTCTCACCACCCTAAGAACACTTAATTACTTTAAAAAAAAAAATTTACTGCAAGGAAAATTGATCCTTTTATTGTCATTGTATATTTCCGAAAAGAATCTATAAATGTTATTTCAACTGATGCTCTACTTCTACTTTCCCTTCAGAAAATAACCTTTTTAAGTTTCATTTAAAAGATGTTTTGTTGTTGTTGTTAAATGGTTGGAATGCTGACACTCAGCAACAAAATCATGGGTAGTCAGATCCCAACGAAGGTGAATTCAAGAGAGTGTAGATGTTTACTTCTGCTTTTTCTTTGCCTTCTGTCAAATCATGGGAAGTCATTTTTCAAAGTTGCTGCAGATAATGGCGTACTGTTGATTAACTTGAATTTAACTTCAAGGTTATAAGAACAGGTCTGGATGACCTGCTCACAGAGCATCTCCTTAGCTGAAGTCACCTTTTTTAATTTTCAATTCAGCAATTTCTTTGATTCAAAGAATCTATCTGATAAACTGGAGAAGGCAATGAAGGTGGGGGTCAATATTCAGTTTGTGCAGAAAATGTAAGAGTTACAACAATACTTATATATTTTCTCTCT
>OZ038501.1:76459837-76477337 GCA_964036315.1 Acanthosepion esculentum
ATCCAAGTGGTCATCACCCAACCTTGTTCGGAAAACAATTTTTGTATATTTCATTTTCGAAAATGTTGTTCACAAGCATATGTACTTCGAAATAATGATACCATTCAATAGGCTTTTATATTTTCCGCTTGACAAAACATATTTCTTGTAGAAGTCAGCTGTGGATTCGCAATTACATTTTGATTTTTAAAATTCGTCGCATTGTATGTTGATTAACTCCAACTGGAATGTTCCTGCCACTTGATCCACAGATTATTTAAATAATTTGTGTCCAGGTGTTACAGTTGGCTGGGTGGACAAAAATCCTTCGCGGGCTGGATGTAGCACGGGGGCCGGGGGTTGCCGATCCCCAGGTTAGTTTAAGGGTTGTGAAAGTAGGGAAAATAAACAATCTAATAAATAAATAGTGTTTATTATTTTTGTTGTCAATTCTCAAGAACAAAGAAAATGTATAAATTCGCTTTCATATGTTTGGGTTTTCTTAAAATTCTAATCATCGCTTTTTAAAACAATAAACATTGCCAAAGAGTGAAGGTCGTTAAAAAAAGCGGTGTCATGGGAAAAACCGTCCTTTTGACACTACGTCTTATTGCCGGCTCGTTTCTTGATTTTGCTCAGTTTTTTTTTTGTTTGTTTTGTTTATTTATTATCTTTGTTTTGTTTTCTTCTTTTTTCTTGTCCCCCCCCCCCCAGTTTTATGTGTGAGTTTTGAAATTTATGTTTTATAACTGTTTTCGATTTTTATTTATTCAGTTTTTAATCACTCGCCTATTTTATTTAGCGGGTAGTGGTTTATTCCTAATAGAATGCGTCAGAGATGTTGCTGAAAAGTTCTCAGGCTGACGAGGAAACAAAAAAAATTCTGGTGTTTAATCATCTTGTCAGATTTTGAAAAGTAGGTTGGGCTGAGAGTGTTTCACCATCCACTCGTATTTCTAGCCTTGACATCGTTTTTTTTTTTGTTTTGGGCGGGGGGGGGGGTTACAAAATTGCCAGTTTGAATTTTGAATATTTTAATCAAAGTTTTCTTGTCTACATGTTTTTTAAACACGCACTTTGTTTCACCCTCACCCTTTTTCCCTCCCCTCTCTCTCTCTCATACACACACACACACACAAACACACACACACACATACACATACCGTGTGTGGGGGGTATTTGCTTATTTTTTTGTTTATTTTTTGTGAAAGAGGAACAGAAAGAAACAGCGAGTAACCTACCTGAAGTGTTTGTGCGAATGGATGCCAGAGCTGGAACAGTGAGGGAGAGATAGACATGAAGCTGGGGAGAGCCATGATCGCCAACGTCTTGAAAGAACAAAACCTATAGAAGACTATGATAAATGTATTGCTTAATTTACATGACAATCTTTGTACTTGTACGCGTGTTTGCATGTGCTTCACTGTGTATCTGTCTATTTTGTGTATGTGTGAGTGTGTGTGTGTGTGTGCGCGCATGTTTGGATGTGTGTTCTTGTGTGTATTTTTGTGTGTGTGTGCGTTTGTATGCGTTCTTGTGTGTGTATTCAACTATGTCAATTTGCTCCTTTCTGCCACAGCTTAGAACGACTTATGTTTCCTTTGCTTGTCTTTTTTTGTTTGTTTGTTTGTTTTAATTCAATTTTTTCAAATTCTAGTATATTAACAGAGGATGTATATTTTTTCTTAACATAGAGACCGAGAGTCCGTTTTAAGCAGACGATACATCCAAAATATTTTAAGCAGACGATAGATCCAAAATATTTTAAACAGATGATAGATTCAAAATATTTAATATGACACCGAAACCCAAACGCACCTTGGATCAGCGAAAGATGCCTTCCAAAAGCTAAGCAAGGTACTAAGAAACAGGAAAATTTTGTTAGAAACAAAGAAAAGAATGCTGAACAATTATGTGATATTAATTCTTTTAAATTGCAGTGGATGCTGAATAATGGGGGCAACAGAAATGTGGTTCTGCAGAAGGATACTGAGAATCCCATGGTCGGAATGAGTAAGCAACGGGGAATTCTTAAGGAAAATGGAAACAAAAAGAACATTTTTACTAAGAATAAAAAAGATACAACTGGAATTCCTTGGACACATAATGAGGAAATAGGGCTAGGAGAACTTAACCCTCACAGGGTGTATCAATGGCAAGAGAGATAGGAGAAAGCAATGGACCACCTACCATATGGGTTTGTGTGAATGAATGGCAGATGCGGCAGTGGGTGGCTTGGTAATGGGGCAAACTCCGCTAACGACTACAAGTAATAGGATGTTGTGGAGAGCCATGAACGTCCTGAAGGGACATGGCACATAAAGAAAGAGTATATTTACATTACACGCACAGATCAATTATCATAAGATGCATACGTGAGAATTATTTTGCTGAGATCGGTCATAGATTTTATTTTATTTTCCTGCCTACTTTTCGACTTGCCATAAAAAAGAACACTTTTTTTTTCTTAACATAGAGACCGAAAGTCCGTTTTAAGCAGACGATACATCCAAAATATTTTAAGGAGACGATAGATCCAAAATATTTTAAACAGATGATAGATTCAAAATATTTTAAGCAGACGATACATCTAAAATATTTTAAGCAGACGATAGATTCAAAATATTTTAAGCTGATGATACATCCAAAATATTTTAGGCAGACGACAGATGCAAAAGAGCGAACGTTAGCAAATAAACTATTTTACAAACCGAAATATTTTACGTGTTTCGAATGAAAAATATATAATTTATACCACATTCACGTACTTATAAAATTAATGAAATTTATCTTGTATTCTTGGCTCTTTGGAAATATGATTCAGTCAAGCTAAATTTTATGATATTGTCTATAATTTTGAGAAGAGCCATTATCATTGCAAGAGCTGTCCAGACTATCAATCATAGTTTTATAAAATGATTTACTTTAAAAAATGCATTACAATAGAAATATATTGAACGAGAAAGAGCGAGAGAATGAAAGAGAAGAGAGAAAGAATGTATTAAGAAGAAATAAAAAGAAGAAATGCAATGAAAGATAAACCTAAAATGAAACAGTGAATTTATATTGTTCAAACTATTGGTCTTATACTTTTTAAATGATTTTCCATGGAAATACATTGTCGATATACTTTCTAGAACTGAAAAAAATATTTTTCCAATTGTTATTCATAAAATTGATATTATATTTTCTAAATGATTTTCTATAAAAAATACATTTCAAAAGATCTTACTATAAAAATACATTGTCAATATACATTCTAGAATTGAAAGTTATTTTTCCAAGTGTTGTTCATAATATTATTATACCTACCTACTAATTCTATCACCTACAATCGTTAAAAATCTATCTAAACTCAATATAAAATTTGTTACTACTACACCCAAAACAATAAAAGACTTATTCAATATTAAACAAAACAATAAGCTAATACCTGAAGAAGGAGTTTACTGTAATTTGTTACAAAAATATATAGGAGAAACCTCAAGGAATCTAAATAAAAGATTATATAAACACAAAAGGGACATTTTACACAATAATACGTCAAATGTGTTGGTTTCCCACCATAACAAGACTGGCCACAATTTTGACATAAAAAAATGCTACTCTGACCACAGGAGAAAATAATTCACTACGACGTAAATATCTAAAGAGTGCCTTAATCGCAAAGTCATAGACAGTAAATTTGCGCCCTGGCTCTTACAACAGTTTACCATTCCTGTCAAACCTTCTAATATCACAGTGTGGAACACCTACTAACAGAAGTGATAGAAAAAGACTCTAAATGAATTCGGCTAGATAAAAAAAAATCCTAAAATTCCAAGTACCCCTCTGTTGTACGCACACGAACTCCTATCAACATAACAGATTTAGTAAGATGAAGTCCTGAAAGACGAGACCCGGCACAATTATTCTTTCTGGATGATTATCTATAAAAAAATACATTGTAAAAGATCTTACTATAAAATATATTGCTAATATACCTTCTAAGATTTTCAAAAGTCATTGTTTTCCAAGCGTTCTTCATAGTATTGATCTTATACTTTCTAAATGATTTTCTGTAGAAATACATTGCGAAGGAACTGACTATAAAAAGCATTGTCCCTATACCTTCTATAATTTCAAGTCATTATTTTTCCAAGAGTTGTTCATAGTATGATCTTATAGTTTCTAAATGATTTACTGAAGTCATTATAAAAAGCATTGTCACTACACCTTCTATGATTTTAAAAAGGTCATTATTTTTCCAAGAGTTGTTCATAGTGTTGATCTTATACTTTTGAAATGATTTTGTTTCGAAAAACTGGCAAAATAAGTTAGTATAAATATATATTATTTACCTAGCCTTTATACATTTAAGATTTTTTTCAAATGATTGAACTCATTTTTGTGTCGTTTATGCTGTCTCCACAATGTATCTGTCTATGTGTTCTCCATCCGTTTTTTTTTTCAGATGTGCCATTCCTCTAAAAGAATGTGAGTGTTTCTTATCCTGAGAGTGCAAAGCAGAAAACGGGGGTGGAGATTTGTACGCCGCTCCGTGTATCCTAAAAAATTCAACTGTCTCGTTCTGATTGTAAGTAAAAAATATGCTTTTTGTTTCCCTTTCTCTTAAAGGTTTCTCCTTACTCACATGTTCAGTCCGCAGTATTCTCAGCATCCTTCTGTAGTACAACATATCTATTGTCTCAACCTTCTTTCTCATCTGTAAGATGATCCAGCGTTCACTGCCGTATAGAAGGATCAATATTAAATATAGTACTCTTTCAGTACTCTTTTCTTTGTTTCTTACGAAATTTCTTATTATTTTGCTTAACTTTTGGAAGGCATATTTCGCAATGCTAATGTACCTTCGGATTTCCGTGTCATATTATGGTCTTCTTAGTGCTTCGCCCTTATGATGTTTTTTTTTTTATCATTTCATTCCATTCACAATAAAGCCATGGAGACGCAAGTGGTTACTGAATGTGAAAAAAATGAGAAAAAAGAAAAAACCTCATTAAGCAGAGAGAACAATAAAAGAACAGGAAATAGCGATGGACATTGCATTTATCATACTTAAAGATTAAATTCTTTTTCTATATCCGAGGATTATTTGTTTGACTTCAAAAGAACCTACGTCACGTAACACCCCCTCAAGTTACGCCATACGTTAAGTATCACTGTCACTGTATTTTATGTGAAATATAATACTTTACAAAATTCAATCATTTGTGGCAGAAAATTCTTCCCTTTGAATGTGTTCTGACCACTGATTACTTTTAGCAATAACATACTAAGTTCTGAGGCAAAATAAAAATAAATCGTGATGAAAATATCCTGATTGGGAATCGTTGAGGACAGTATGAAAATTTGCATACGCTTTGCTAATACTTCTGGATCTTCTATTTCAGAACAGTTAATGACAATAATTCGATAATGCCTCATCTTTCAGTGGGTTTTTTTTTCACCTTAATCAGTAGAGTGTACCAGGGTTGCCGTCTGAGAATTCTTGAGACCATTTCTTTAAGTCTAAGCAGCATTCCAGCCGAAAGCAGAAGGAACGGCTACTGGGCCAAAATATAATCTTTAATCTCTATGTAATGTATACTGTTGATTCTCTTGTAGTTTTTTCTAATCATTTTTTAGCGGTTGTGTACATATTTATGTTTTGTCCTCGATTGACTCTGAAGAGTGAAAGGCGATAACCGGTTAGCCTTTTTTCTTATTTCATTTTTTATTCTGTTATATTTTGGAAGTAATTCTTTTACTTACACCCTTGTGAAAATTAATTGAAACAACACTAATAATTCCGTTATTATTTACTTTTCTCGTATTTTTCCAATAAAATTGACACCGTGAATATGTTAGTACTTCGCATGCCCATTCCACGAAGTCGTTCCTTGTAGATTGACCACAGATTCTCGATTGGATTTAAATCAGGAGAGTTTCCAGGCCAGTCTATAGTACTTTGATTTGCTCACTGGTATGGCTTGTCAGTGTGTTCGTGCAACATTACAATTTTCATATGTCTTCCATCGTAGACAATGGCCGTAGGACAACTAATCGACAATCGAGACAATAGTGTCTGGACGTGATAAAAATCTGATGCAATCACGGATGACGCAATATTTTTCAAGGCCAAATAAATTTCATCATACACCCCGAAAATAGATTCACATTACTACACACCACTGTAAATGACCTAATCTGAGGAAAAATAGAAATCGATTACATCCTGTCACTCCAGTGGGTCTAAAACTGACCTTATGGTGGAAGAAAGGAAACTAAAGTGGTTGTTTCAATTAATTTGCACAAGGTTGTAGTTTTGATCTTCCTTTTTCAATATATAGGTTTTTGTGTATATTTTAACTAGCTTAAAAGCTGCCCTATCAGGTGGCATTTAAGCTATCTCTTTCGGGGGACTCTTGATTGGGCCTACAGCTTGTTCAGGAGTTTGAGAGTCCCTAAGTCTTTGCACAACCCTTTTTCTGAACTGCATAAATGATCTACTTAAGAATATACTCCGATTATTTGTAAACGTTTATGTCGATGATAAGACGATACACGGGCGCATCTCTAAAAGTCTTGACGATCAGAGATTAGCAGCTGACCTCTCTTTCGATCTCACACTAACTTCTCAGTGGGGAAAAACTGGCTGATTGCATTCAATGCCTCTAAACAACCCAAACTGATTACGTTCCATCACCGCGATCAGGTCCCAAATTACCACCAGTCACGATGAACAGATGTCCTCTCGAGGAGGTCCCGTGCCTCCAGAGGATATTGGGCCTCAAACTTACACCCGACCTCAAGTTGAATTCCTATATAGATGCTAAATATGCTATATAGATTCCTAAAGATGCAGGTAAAGTTTCTACTACTCCAGAAAGGACCTAACACTTCATGACATCCTCTCCCTTTATAAAAACCAGACCAGGCCGAAAATGGAGTACTGTTGCTATATTTGAGCAGGTGCTACACAGACCTCATTTTCCAGTCTTGATAGAGTTCAAAAGCGTCTCCGAGTCCTTGTGGGAGAAGAATTATTTTCCACACTCGAACCTCTCTCCACAGGCGGGATGTGGCGAGTCTCTCGTGGCTCTATCGCTACTACCATGGAAACTGCTCGGACGAACTTCTTCTTACGATTACAACATATCTAACCATCAAGGCTATGACCCACCATTCCACTTACATATTAGCAAACCACTCACATTTCCTCTGTATTCCATAGCTAAAAAGTAAGTTCCACTCAAACAGATTCTTCTCGCGAACCTCAGCCCTATGTAATAGACTCCTTAGAGGATGTTTCTCCGATCACTACAATCTTAACCTTTTCAAGTCTAGAGTCAACCGTTGTTTTCTCCTATTCATATAAACTACCCCTTACCATAACGTTCTACCTCGAGTGGTTACCGGGCCTTGTACACTGTGAACCTTACTGTAAAAAAATAACTCATTTCTGCTCTTATGTATCAGCTGGTATTATATATCTTTTTATCTTGTATTCGAGTTTGTCTCTAAAAACGAGGTGTGGGTGACCAGCATGACACTTCACACCGGACTATAAAACTGTGACAAAATTATATATATATATATATAAATAATTTATATTAAACAAGAAAATTTTCACTGCGCTACTTTATTTGTCAATGCACATAATTAAGCGGGAAATGATAAACAAATATTATTATTATGCATTGTACATTTTACATAAAAAATCAGCTATTAAAAATTAAATTACGTGACAGACATTGAGACACATTTCTGTGGATATGTGGATGCGTGTGCGCGCGCGTATGTGTGTGTGTGTGTGCGCGCGCGCATGTGTGTGTGTATTTGTGTGCATGTGTGTGTGCACGCATGTGTGTGTGCACGCATGTGTGTGTTTGTGTGTGCGTTGTGTATGTGTGTGTGTGTGTGTGTGTGTGTGTGTGTGTGTGTGTGTGTTTGTGTGTGTGTATCCTCCTTCCCAAATCGTCCTCGAACGAACATTGAGGTTAGTAATAATGGCTGATTTCAGTTGCATTCCAAGTAACTGAGTAAAATTAGACATTGCAACTCCTATGAAAGGGTGCGGTGTTCCAATTTTAGAAGGGGTATCGCCTTGCCGTTGAGAATATATATATATATATATATATATATATATATATATATATATATATATATATATATATATATATATATATATATAAAATACCCCACAGTGATTACTACTCTAATTTGCATGTATATATCAATCGTAATAACAATAATATTCATTTTTAATCGTTTTAATCCATGCAGAGCGATAAATCTCCTAAGATGCAATGTGTCACTGAGAGTGAAAGAATGAGAGAAAAATAAATAATAATAATAGTACACCAATTAAGGAGACAGAAGTTAACGATTGACACTGCATTTCAATTTTTGAAGATCACGGTTGACAAGGAAAATCCTCACACAAGTCTCAGAAGCGAATAGTGCCAGAGAAGAAACTGACGGTTACATATAGCACTTTCAACTGTAAAATGGTGAAACCTATCTGCCAATCTAGTACAGCGCTTAAATTTGTGGAGTCAAGGTACCGAAGATGAAAGCTCATCAGCACAATTGCTATGAAAATATCTATGGAAAATGCCCAGTGAACCCGCGTTACGGCGATGAGGAAGTATCTAAAGCCGAAATGTAAGGTTAGGACCAGTAACATTGCAGATTCGTTTTTTGGATTTCGTCAAGAATCTCGAGATGCATAGCATAAGCACCAGACCATATGTGGCAGCGATATACGATGTGTGGATGAATGGTAGACTTATGAAGATGTAAAACAGATTAAGGAATGAAAAATTGTTTAGAACGACGCACCAAACCGACATCCCTAGCAGCTGACCTAGCATTTGATTCATTGCAATCATTCCACTTCATGTCAGTAAAAAAAATGTTTACCCGCGAAACGCACTGAGACATTCTCTTGGAGGTTAGCATCAGCCATGGTGATGGAAAACCAAAAAGTTCCTTATGTCGATTAAAAGGAGTAGTTTCGTTTTGGCTGCGTTAAAGTTGAAAAACCATTTCTTACTCCAGTTATCAACAGATTGTAGATAGATTTTTTTTCTTCGGATCAGCTGCCGATTTGACCATATCGCACCTATCAGGCTTACTATTAACACTGTGGTAAATATTTGTGTCATCATACAGAATTTGGAATTGATGACATCTTAAAAGTCGTTGATGAAAATTAGCAACAACGTAAGTTCGAGGATAAAGCTCTGAAGGGCCACTCCAACCCGCATTAATGCAAAAAGATCGAGAAAATTGGCCGTTTGAGACAACTTTCGTTTTCCGAGTTTAAAAAGAAAAATTGAATCAGTTCAAAAATTCATCCAGTAATACAATAACCTTTCAACCTGTGGGGAAGACCAGCATGCCAAGGCCTGTCGAAAGTCTTCGAGTTATCGAAAGCAACAGCCAGAAGTTCACCATTCTTACCTAAATCTCGATAGACACCTTCACCAGTAGCCGTAACCACAGCAGCTGAACTAGAGAAGTGAAAGAAAATTCGGTATAATCTTTTTACTTCATGTCAGGTAAAACGTTAATCCGAGAAGGTGCAATGAATCACTCTTCTAGGAGTTAGCATCTGCCATACGGATAGAAGGTAAAAAAGGTTCTCACGGACAATTAAAAGGGAGCAGCTTTGTTTTGGAGGCGTTAAAAATTAACAAGCCATTCCTTACCCCTGTTAACAACAGAATGTAGATCGTTTTTTAGATCAGCTGAAATCTGACAATGTCCAACTGCTCAGAGATTGATGATTGGTCGTTGATGAAAATTAAGAACAACGTCGGTGAAAGGGTAAAGCTTTGAGGGACGCCTGCATGAATGCAAAAAGATCTAGACGATTGGCCATTCCAGACAATTTTCATTTCGCGATTCAGTAAGAAAGATTGATTCAGTGAAAAAACACGACGAGAAAAAGTTTTTGAAGAAGACCAGTATGCCAAACCATATGCCAAATCTTGTCAAATTCCTTTAAGATAAAGAAGACCAATATGCCAAACCCTGTCAAATGCCTTAAAGATAAAGAAGACCAATATGTCAAATCTTGTCAAATGACTTAGAGATAACGACGACCAATACTCCAAACCCTGTCAATTGTCATAGAGATAAAGAAGTCCAATATGCCAAGCCCTGTCATATGCATTAGAGATAAAGAAGACCAATATGCCAAAAGCTGTCAAATGGCTTACAGATAAGGAAGGCCAATACGCCAAACATTGTCAAATGACTTGGAGATAAAGAAGACCAATATGCCAAACGTTGTCAAATTCCTTTAAGATAAATTAGGCAAATATGCCAAACCCTTTCAAAACCTTTAGAAAGAGAAAAACAATATGCCAAACCCTGTCAAAAGCCTTAGAGAAAACGACGACCAATATGCTGAAACCTGTCAAATGCCTTAGAGATAAAGAAGACCAATATGTCAAACCCTGTCAAATACCTTATAGATAAATTAGGCAAATATGCCAAACCCTTTGAAATGCTTTAGAAAGAAAAAACAATATGTCAAACCCTGTCAAATGCCTTAGAGATAAAAAAAAACCAATAGGCCAAACTCTGCCAAATTCTTTAGAGATAAAGGAGACCAATATGCCAATCCCTGTCAAATGCCTTAGAGATAAAGAAGAACAATATGCCAAAACTTGTTAAATGACTCAGAGATAATCCAAAGTAACCAGATTCACTTTTCTTATCTAAACCTTTAAACGACAATCATTAACACGTCAGCACTTGATTTAGAAAACCGAAAGGCGATTTAAAGACGTTTTACAGAGTTTGGCATGCTTGTCTCAATCGTTGAAAGGTTATCCTATTTGGGAACAATGTTTTTTTTATTTAAAAAGAACAGTTTCATTTTGGAGGTGTTAAAATTAACAGGCAATTTCTTGTCCCAAATTGATTGAGGTAGATGAGAAGAAAAATACAACAAAAGGTTTAAATTTGACATCCAGTATATATCTAAATGTTTAAATCAGTTGATATCATTCAACTTTTTATTCCTTTGATGGTTTTATTCTTATTGCTATTCGTCTTAATTAAAACAATTACTGGTGATACAATATGGGATAATTGAATATAATAGCAATACAAATGAAAACAAAGCTGGATGAGAATGGCGAAGTTAAACATCGGATGTCAAAATTTAAATTTTAAAACCGAACGTCTGTGAATCATTAAAGTTTTCGATGTAAAACTATAACCGGTGTTTGTTGATTCTTTTTGCCCCATCACCTTTCTTCCGATTTATGAACTTAATGCCATCGATAAAAACATTATTAGTCTGGATTTCCTTCTCGAAACGGAACGCGTCATTTAGTGTTTTTCTTTCCATTCTGTCATTCACCTACCCACTATTACTCTGATAGAAAGATTAGCATGTCTTATATATAAACTACAGTGTATGTGTGTTTTTTTTTCGTGTGTGTGTGTGTGTGTGTGTGTGTGTCCAAACAACTCCTCCGCTCCCACTGATCCGATTTCAATGATTCATAGCTCATTCGAAACCCCTAGAAAAGTTAGTGCGCAGGGAACAATTTTCGTTGAGCTCAGATTCAGGATTGCCAGATTATGCGAGGTTAAAAATATATTAATATATTATACTAGCCATTATGGTTGCTTTTAAGGTTTCAGGAGCAGTAACTCTTATTTTCCTTTTCTATTCAAAATTGCAGTGCACTTTTTATTATAAGCTAGCTTAAAAGCCGCCCTATCGTGCGACATTTAAGCTAACTCCCGTAGACGGCTCTTGGTTTGGCCATCATCACAATAACAATGGAGGAGTAGATGCGATAGGCATCAATAAACTTTCATTTTTTTTTTTTAGTTTATCACCCCAAGCAAGGCTGGAAGCCACTAGCACGCAAGGGGTTACAGAAGGTTTGGAGGAAGAGCAGATAGGAGTGGTAAAGGAGAGGATGTGGAGAAAGATAGTGGATCGATCAAGGCAAGGGCGTTACAGAAGATTTGGAGCGAGAGAAGATAGGAAGAACTCAAAATTGATCGCTTCATTTAAGTATTGAATTAATGTTTAAACTTAGCTTTTAAAAGTTCAACGATAATATCTTCTGCTGCCACTTAATTTAAAGACAATTTGCTGTTCGCAGATCCTTATTTTCCGTGCAATTATTTTTATTTCATGGGTGACAGAACAGGAGAAAATTTATAAGATAAAATTAACACAGTGTAAAAATAGAATTAGTTATACATTCAACATGTGAAGAGTTAGAGAAACACAATAGCTAATTAAGTAAAACCAACGCGATGGAATCTATATGAATAAACACGAAATTAGAGCACAATTATCCTATGAATTCTGGGGGTTAAAAAAAAACTCAACTCTACTTTACATTAATCTATACGTTAAGGGCTCAATTTCCGTATTATATATTATCTACTTCTAGGTGCTATCACTCTTCAGGTTTAACTAATTTGCATATTGATTTTATAAAGATATATTTAATTAATTAACTGTCCTTCATTAGTGTTATTTTTTTTTTATTGCTTTGATTTTCATATCAAAAATAGATCTGTTTAGGAATATTGTCTTAAATAGTGCAAGAAAAGTGTTTAAAATTTGCATTTTACTTGGCCTTCAACAAGTTGGCATCTATTTGTAAAACTTTCCTTAACTGTAACAAACCAATTTATGAATGTAATGTTCATTTAAAATTTTTATTACGAAGCGATAGTGAGCGTGCGAAGCGATATCGAGCAGGCGAAGCCTTCTAGTCTTCCATATATACATATTTTATTCATTCTCAAACATAGGCAGCGCGAATGTGGATTTTAGTCCTGCTAGAAACCAGAAAACGTATCTTGGGTTGCCATGTGCCATACATCATCTTACATGGCTGTGAATGCTGGACAATTTCCTCATGAGTGAGGATAAAACTGGAAGCAGCAGAAATGTGGCTCTACAGAAGGTTAGTGAGAATTCCACGGACGGCGAGAGCAAGCAACAAGGAAGTCTTAAAGAAAATGGCAACAAAAAGAGCACTCAGAATCAATAAGTGACGGCCGAAATTCCTTGGACATATAATGAGGAAGAAAAGTTTGGAAAGCTTAACACTCACAAGGCATATTGAGGGCAAGAAAGGTAGGTAAATATAGCGAGCTACCTATCTGATGAACCTGTGGAAATGGATGGCGGAACAGAGAGAGAGATATAGCAAAAGGGGAAAAACTGATGATAGCCACAAGGGGTAGAAATTTTTGGAGAACTATGATCGCTCGGTTGGATACTTGCAGACTCGGATATAAAGTACCTCAACGATCATGTTAGTGTTCTATGTCTAATATCTAGTTTTACTGTTGTGTAAGCCGGGCCCATGTAACTTACATTCGACATTAAATAACCTAATGATGGTTAATATCTCCTTAACCAACCTAACATATACATATAAACAGACATACACTAACACACATACACACGTGTGTGTGTGTGTGTGTGTGTGTGTGTGTGTGTGTGTGTGTGTGTGTGTGTGTGTGTGTGTGCAAATATATAGAAAAATAGGAAAGAACCGTTAGGTTAATAATCCGAAGTTCTTTAGTATTTTTGTTTTATTTTTTTTAAAAAAACAGTGCTCAGTATACAAGTAGCCTATATTATAATTATTTTTTTAAAAATATGATTCCATCGCTACATATATATATATGTGTGTGTGTGTGTGTGTGTGTGTGTGTGTGTGTGTGTGTGTGTGTGTGTGTGTGAATATATATAAGTGTGTGTGTGTGTGGATATATATATATATATATGTGTCTGTGTGTGGTTAGAACGTTCGCTTTGTCACCATGAGACCCAGGTTCGAATCTCACCATGGTTGAATTGTCAGGTAGACTTCTTGATGTTATCGGTCTGGAGGGGAGCGATCCCAACGTGCGGCACAATTGGAAAGGGCCTGAAAACCATACCACAGGTTGTCCCAAACCTTGTGAGTGAAATTGGGTAGACGGAAGCCTTGAGCTAGCACAAAGTCACAAGTCATTGTGACCGAGTGTTTGAGCGTGCTGGCGTTGTTCAGATTGTTGATCACTCTCGATAAGACGCTCTCTCCCAGAAACTGTAACTATGGCCTGTTCAGCATAGTTGCAGTATAAACCACAGGTTGGCTCTGTGGGTGGTGAACAAACACAAATGTGCCTGAACGAGAATCTGCAATAGGGATTGGCTAGTCGCCCTATTAGACGGGTATCCTCGAATACGAGTGGACAACTATTATATATATATATATATATATATATATATAATAGCTGGCCACTATATATATGTATGTATGTATGTATGTGTGTGCGTGTGTGTGTGTATAACTTGGTTTATGCAGAGTCTGGGCTACACCAGACGAGGTGAAGCTTGGATTTTAGATATAAAGAGACGTTTACGAGATTGAGTTAAGAGGCCCCCGCTCATATATACGAGGAATTAATACTACTTGGTGTCAAGAATATAGGTACTTTTGTGGGTTTTGTTAAGTTAAATAAATTGGTATGTTAATGGTAATTTTAATGTAGGTGGTTAGGTGCTTAAGAATGACGTTTATGTAAGTAATACAACTATTGATGTAATTATTTAAAAAAAAAAAAAAACAGGAATATTTTATGGACTAACAACCCACTCATAGGAATACCAACGCACGTGTGCTTTTAGGATTACTAGAAAAATATGAATATACATTATCATGAACATGAAGTTGGATCAGGAGCCTGTCACTGGGTTATTAAATTAATGCTTATTTGTAATTTATATTATTATCCAATCAATATAAGTAACAGAGAGGCGTCTGTATCAAGTGCATTGACAATGAAGTGTTTTATTTTAGAACACAAATATTGTACGACATTATGTGACAGGCTTATTCCTGTTCCACCTACGTATGCGGGAATGCATTAAAGGAAGATAATAAGATTGATAAAAGCAATGAAACTGGAAAGACACCTATATATAAAACCCTATATTATATAACAAACATTATACACACACATATATACAAGGCGCAATGGATAAATTATTGTCTAAATTAAGAAAAAAATGAAAATAACACTGACATCTCATTTTTACACATATATTTAGCAACATTACACAAAAATATCTTGAAATACTAAAGAGTAAATTAATTCAATAAAATCGCCATTGGCTTCAACCACGGCCTTCAGACGACATTAGAAACTCCAGTATCTATTCTGAACGGTCTCCTTGTTTCGGTGACTGCTACCATAATTCTTGCCTTCAGTTCATCTTTGGTGTTACAAGGAGGCTTGTTGATCTCTCGCTTAATTGAACCCCTCACATAATAAGCAAGGAAGTTGCAGTCTGGGGAGGTACGTGGCCAGATGTAAGGGGTGATTTGGTCGCAGAAATTGTCTGACAGCTATCACTGTGTTTTCCTGCTTGTGAGGCATGGTGCAGAGTCCTGTTCCGGGCATAGGATCTTCAAGCAGCGTCCATCTTCACCCAGGGTAGCACTACTTCCTCAAGGCACTTGATGTGGAACTTCGTGTTGAGTCTGAAGCCCTCTGGGAAGATCAATGGAGGCATAATATCGCCATCGCTAGTGGTCACTTCAAATACCTTTGTAATGACCATTAGACCAATCCACCTCTTTCCGAATCCTCTGCACTGTCCTCAGACTGACATCCAAACACACTGAAATGTTCGTATTGGAGCTTCTGACTCGAATGACAAGCAGTATAGCATTCTGTTTCCAAATTTCTGGCGGAGTGAATTGCGTCATGGTGCACTTTTTCTTACAGACGTGGCCATCTGACCTTACTATACTGTGCAGTCGACAAAATCAAAAACAAACAACGCGCATGCGTGAAATTAAAAATATAAAACTGGCGGCAATTTACCCATCGCACCCTGTCTCTATATGAGTGGAACTTACTTTTCCGAGGAATGATGTTGTTGGTGGTTAGAGAGCTCCCTCTGGAAACTATATTCTCTGAGTAAACCCAAATACCTGTTTAATCCTTTAATTTTAGGATTGTGAGTCCCACTTTGTTTATTCGGTTGTCTCGTTGAAAAAGGACACAGACGTGTCCGAAAATTTCGACTTTAAAATCTTTTTCTTTGTACTTCGATATAGTCAAAAGACTGTTGTATTCTTTTTGTTGTATTCTTATTTCTCAGCTTTCATTAAACGGCCTATTAAATGTACATGTTATAAGAAACACATGTTGACCATCTTTCGTTTTAATTCCTCAATCCAAGCCGTTATCCATTACTCCACCGTGCCTCCTCAATATATAAACATATATTCATATATATATATATATATATATATATATATAGTTCAATAGTTTGAAACCATTCCCAGAATTAGCATGGGATGAACTTGACAGAAGAATGAAAAAAAATCAAAAACCTCTCGGTGGCATTAGAAAAGAATGGAATATTTTGAGAAACTTTTGCAACGAATGTCAAATATTTGTGCTGCAGTAATCAAGAGGAAAGGAGGATATTTTGACGAGAGCAAAGTTTAATCATAAATGCTTTTTTTGTCATAATAAAATGTCAAATAAAAAATCATGTCTCACTTTTTTGTAACCATGTATAATTTTCTTTTATTTAAACAATAATTAAACAATAACGAAAGCACTACTTTTTAGGCCAATATTAAAAAAATTGTCAGGGCTTGCCCCAAACTTTTGAACTGTAGAGTATATATATATATATATATATATATATATATATATATATATATATATATATATATATATATATATATATATATATATATATTAAATAGTGAAGTTGAATCATTTTATTATTAATTTTTTGGCTCTCTCTGGATAGCCTCGCTATTGAGCAATAAACACTATTATATACTGCTTATGTAGATATTTTCCTTTTGGATTTTTTCTTTTTTATTAATTAGATTTGTTTTTTTTTGGGTTTTGGTTTTTTTTATTAATATTCTTCCCTTTTTTGGTCTTTCGGATATATATGTATATATATATATATATATATATATATATATATATATATATATATTTGTACATATATAGAAAGTTAAGAAAAATTTAATGAACGATTATATATATATATATATATATATATATATATATATATATATATATATATATATATGTATGTATATATATATATATATATATATATATACGCACTCGTTCATTATCTTTTTTCTTAACTTTCTCTACGTATCTTCAACTTTAGATGTTATTTATTTACCCGATTCTCTGTATTTCTCTCTTTTTTTTCTTTTTACCTCTCTCTTATTACCCTTCACCGTTTGTCTGTTTCTTCTCTCTCTCTCTCTCTCTCCCTCCCTCATTCCCAATTATTCTTCTCTATTTCTCAGCCTCTTTCCGTCTTTCACTTACCCGCCCCTTCTTTCCACTCATCTGCATGATTCACTCTCTCTCTCTCTCTCTCTCTTTTTAATGTTTTCTTTCTGTGCCTCTGAATTAGACACGCTTCATACACAAACAGTTCACCATAACAACAACAACAACGAAAATTCAAGACGAGTCACTGAACAAG
>OZ038501.1:76482337-76642337 GCA_964036315.1 Acanthosepion esculentum
CTGTTTCTTTTTCACTTAACTCATGTTTACTTCAAAGTTCTGTTGTTGAATAAATGCAACCACTCTTCAGAATAGAGTTAAACTGTTAATATTTCTTGATTTCTTTATAATGTTATTGTCGTATGAACGCGTTACTTTCCTTTTCACTTGATTGGTTGTTGATTTTCACTTCCTCTCCTTTTCTTATTCTTTTTTTTTCCTTATTCTTTCCTCACCTTCTCCGTTAACCTCTGGTTTATTGCTATTGTGTTATGGTTGGATTTTTTTTGTGTTTGTCCGGATGTGTGTTTATGTATGTGTCTATACCTGCGCACGCATGTGTATATACATACGTACAAGCATGCACGTACACACCTACCCGCACGTGTATGTTTGTGCGTTTGTGTATGCGTGTATAATTGTGTATTTGCATTTGTGTGTGTATTTGTGTTAATTTTATATGCCTCCGTTGATCTCGGGGTTTTTTATTGTGTTGACCATTTAGTTTAGGTTATGATTGAAGTTTTGTGTGTGTATGTGTTTTGTGCGGATGTGTGTTTATATGCGTGTGCAAACCTGCATGTATACATACATACAAACGCCTACGCACTCGCCTGTATATGTTCGTGTGTTCGTGTGTGTGCGTCTATGTGTTTATGTTTGAATAACATCTACTTTGCCACCTAAATACTAACATAAATTAAGCAAAGAAAGACTTACAACAAAAAACGCAATTCCATCGCAAACACAAGCCACCATACCTACCGTCTAATCCCTATCAATCTCAAACACAATACACCGGGAAAAAAGTAACTACAATGTCAACAAATAATAACCAACAAAATTTACTACAACCACACTCTTTACAAAACGAAAAAAATAAAACACACACACAATGAATCCCAAAAAAATAAGCGAAAGTAAGAAAAAAAAAAAAACAAAAAAAAAACAAATAAAAAACGAGAACGCATATAGGGGTGCGAACGTACACCCACATAAATACATACACTCTCACACACGAACACACAAACATAGACGGGCGAGTGCGTACAAGTTTGTATGTATGTATAGTTGGAGTCTTGCGCACGTACAGAGATACACACATAAACCCACACCCGCACAAAAACACATAGACACACAAAAATTCGATCCTGACCTAAAATAAATGGTCAAAATAATAAAAAAAAACAAGACCAACGGAGACGTATACTGTTAAAACAAATACACATACAAACGCAAACAGATGTGCATTTGCAAATACACAAGCATACACGTGTGGGTAGATGTGTATGTGCATCTGTATTGAAAATAAACACTAGTATATATATATATATATATATATATATATATATATATACTAGTGTTTATTCAATATATATATGCTCTACTCTGTATTGAGCACTCTTTTAAGAATAGTAATTGTTGGTTATTGGAATTTATTCCGTATACACCAATCCTAGACTTGGGTATATATATATATATATATATATATATATATATATATATATATATAACATAAGTATGTTATAACATCTCTGCAAAAATAGGCATTTTGTTTCAACACTTCTGGATCACTTGACAAGACTCCAGAAATGTTGAAACAAATTGACTATTTTTGTAGTGATGTTTTTATTTTAACAGAGCATATGTATTTTTTACAACAAAACACAAAAGTTACCTCAACATCGGAATAGACTATATTAAACCGTCCTTTAACGGCTTCGTTAAGGGACGGTTTGAAACAGTCTATTCCGATATATACATTTAGTGGACTCGTATTCGACGTATGAAGGTCAAACAGCTCAGCTCCTACGAACTGACAGCCAGACACCAGCACATATGATTTGATTATAGTGAAGATTTTGTGTAGAACCAACCACACTTTTTGAAGGGCCGAATACTACGTGCCACAAGGTCCCCAAACGACCATCCACTGGTTTTGAATTCAGAGTTGTCCTTCTCCTAGACCAGTTTCCATTCAAGGCTATAGAACTCGGTCTGTCCTGCTATTTACCTATAGCTGGAGGGAGAAGAGTATTAATAACTTTCCCAAGAGTATTAGCACGTAAGTGAATGTAATGGATTCGACTGGAATTCGAACTCGGCTCTCCGATTCCTCAATCCGATCCGCTATTCACCGTGCCACCTCAAATGTATATATAGTGAAGGGTACTTAAAATTTATTGGTCCGAACCACTTTACCAAATTCTGACCAGAAGTCCAATCAACAGAATCACTTTTTACTTTTGGTCGTGCAAAGAACATTTCAGCAATCTATTTTTGGTGTCAAATACAAGCGGGATATCTGGGCTGTGTGTCGAAGTTTTTCTCAATATTAAATAAATGTGAAGGTGGAGGTGGTGGTAATAAAAGACGGACCGGAAAATAAATTACAGGGTCAAAAAGTGCGAAATTCCCTCTGTCTTTTCTAAATTCCTTTTATCTTTTCTACAAATAATTTCATGGCATCTGCCCTGACGGCCTTTTTTACCTAGTACCCCGACTGCATGAATTTAAGCGTGCTACTAGATTGGCAATTAGGTCCCAGCCTTTTACTGTTGAACTAGCTAAATGCAACCGCCACTTCTACTCCAATAGTTTCTTTTCTCGCACTTCCCGCTTGTGAAACTCCCTTCCGTTTACTTGCCTCCCTGATAACAACAATCTTCACAAATTTAAATTCAGCGTCAATCGCCATCATCTGTCTTCTTGAACCCCATTCATCTTTTGTCCTTTCCTCAATCCTCCCTATGCTCAGTCTTTTCTCTCACTTTAACTCTCTGTAACCCCCTGCGTACTAGTGGCATTCCCGCCTTGATTGGGGTGAAATGACTAAAAACAACCCTCCAACATCTATTATGCACCTTAGAGGAATCCCTTTTGATTGGGATAGGTGCGTCTTTCGCTCTCGGATACTACTACTCAAGTCAAGTAGACATTTCGGCCTTAACAGATTATGATGCGCCAATCCTACACCCCCACCCATTATGACCTTGAGCTGGTCAATGCCATGCTTTGTAAATACCTGAATTAAAACCCATACTTGCATGACTCTTTCACGTCAGCCACCTAATAAAAATGAATATTCAAATGAAAGCCTTTGAATTCATTATGTCTACACAATGAAACAGAACAAGTTATTTTCTTTAAAATGCGTATCCTCCGTTCAGTGGCAATTAAATGTGCCACTACTGCGGGCGTAAATTTCCGCTGATATTAAAATAAAATCTAGTGAAAAAATGTCTTTCATATCACAAGTAAAGAAGCGATCTTCCTTTATTCTTCAGCCATAAATTCTATAATGAAATATCTAAACTTTTTTTATCGTACAAGATTTGGCCTGATGGTGGTATAATACAGTCAAATCACTGATAGATCCATGAAAATTTATATGAACTGTACTACGATACCAGGCTATCTATCAGCAATCAACGGGCCTAAGGAATTCAGATTGACGGACTAAAAGACATAGATAGATAGATAGATAGATAGATAGATAGATAGATAGATAGATATGAACAGACTGTGACATATATATATGGTTATATGTATATAAACACACACACACACGCACATATATATATGTAGATAGATAGATAGATAGATAGATAGATAGATAGATAGATACATTAGAAAGAGATGAATAGACTGTGATAGATAGATAGATAGATAGATAGATAGATAGATAGATAGATAGATTAGAAAGAAATGAATAGATAGATAGATAGATAGATAGATAGATAGATAGATAGATAGATAGATAGATATGAACAGACTAAGAAAGAAAGAAAGAAAGAAAGAAAGAAATCTCACATATCCGGACATGATTTTGATGTGTATATTTGAAATTGAAAAAGCAATTGAAAAGGTTATCAGTTTTATGGAAAGAAAGCCAGCAATCAGTTATGATGATTGCAATAACGCACGCAGAGTCTCTTTCGTTTAAAAAATTTCAAGTACAAAAGAAAAACGAAATTTTCTTTTTAAGCATTTCAACACAAGTAAGGCGAGATGCCACTAGTACGCAAGGGGTTACAGAGTGGGAGCGAAAGTAAAGAGGCGTAATGGAGGAAAAGATCAAGCGAAGAACAGGGAATAGGTCAGGGCATCTCGAGATGACGATTAACATTACATTTGAATAGTTGGAGATTACAGCTATCAGGGAAACAAGTAATAGGAAGGGAATTCCGCAGATGGGATCATGGATTATAAGGTGATTAACCACTTTGGTGTTGATTAAAGCTTCAAAGACTTTGCCGAAAAGTCATAGGAGACTGATAGTACGGTAATTAGATGGGTCAGAAGGGTCTCCAGAGTTCTTAAAGACAGGTACAATAGATGAGGACTTCCAACAGGCTGGAAAGCAAGATTAATTGAGACAGTAGTTATATAATTTGGACAGGGTAGGAGCCAGTTCAGGAGCACATTTCTTCAGGAAAATGGCTGCTATCCTGTCGCCGCTGCTAGCATTATGGGAGTCTAATTTTGAGATGATGTCCAATACCAACGATGGGGTTATGCGCAACTCGCTCAATAGAGCCTCGGTTCTAGGGGGAAAATCGGGTGTGGGTACACCAGATGAGTCGAGCGTTGAATTGGAAGAGAATTTCCGAGCAATGCACTCAGCGTTATCAGCTGAGGAGGTCAGGACCTCAAATTGGTTGAACAAAGGAGGTATTGAAGGTTTGCTGTTGTTAAGTACGCTCTTGTAGAGACGCCAATAATCATTGGAACCGAATTTGCGAGATGCAATATGTTATTTCATTCTATCAGCTAATAGTGACTTTGCTTCATTGAAGACACGCTTGCACTTATTACAGGCTGAGACAGAGAGACGTCTGTTGCGATCTGACATGTCACTACGGTATAGGCGGAAGAAGAGATTACTATGGGTAATGGCAGCTGAGCAAGCAGCAGAGAACCCAGGAGAAGAGCGCGATTTAAGCTTATATTTCCTAGCGGGGATGAAATCCTCGATTCCAGCTTTTACCCAGGCGGAGACCTTGGAGGCGCATTCTTTAACGGGGAGCTTAAAGACCACATCCCAGGGGACATCGCGATGGAAATCCCGGAACGAATTCCAGTCTGCTCGTTGATAACAGAAAGATGTTCCGTTGGTTGTAGCTTCTTTGCTGGGGGTGGAGTAGAAGGAGATGTTCACAGACACTACAGCATGATCAGAGTTGCCAAGAGGGCAGAGCTGCATGGCGCGACAGGACTCAGGATGGAGGTGAAACAGAGATCGAGAAGTGAAGCCTTACCGCCCAGGTTGTACGAGAAAAGCGTGGGAAAGTCAACTATTTGCGTGAGGGATTGAGAAATAGAAAAGTTAAGGGTTTGTATGCCAGCAAGGTCAGTTATAGAGTTTTTAAGCCACTTGGTATAGTGGGCGTTAAAGTCCCCGAACAAGAATATATGAGCAAACGGATGGAGAGAGATAGCCTTGTCTCTATTGTCGGAAATGCTTTCGAGTACGCCACAGTCTTGGGAGGATGGAGAGCGACAGAGGAAGAAAAGATAGCTTACAGCATTGTGGAGAGATAGGCGGAGACACAAGTATGAGTGGTCTGGAGATTCGAGAGAGACAAAGAGAGCTTTCTAACCAGTGGGTTTGAGAGTCTTTTCTAAGGAGAGGAAGGTAACCGGGGATCGAGAGGTCAGAGGAGGTGATAAAGGAGTCGAGCTTGGTCTCGCAGAGAGCCAGTATATAGGGAACGATTCCACGCTGCTGAAAAATGCGGAAAAAGTTGAGAATGACATTAGAAAAGAAAGAATCAACATGCAACAGCGATTAAAAAATCCTCGTTACATTATTTGTTTTGCATACGTGGCATAATTAATTTAATGAATTTGTCATTAATATTACATAATTTATTTCTTTTTCCGTAAAATTCAGCATATTTTGTTTACGATAAAAACATTGAAAATAGATGTTAAAACTGATTTCATTTCATTTATTTTTATCTAAATATAACCCCTCCTATCCGGATTTTGTAACCAATTCCTCAAATCCGGAAGTCCTTCATAATCCAGTTGTCAGGGATCTACTGTATATTATTATTATTATTTTTATTTTCTTTGATATCTGGCGTTTACACATTGCTTTCCGGGTCCAGCCCAGGGACCTAAGGTTAGAAATGCCATCATGACACTTTCCACTGCAAAAAAAAAAAATTAAAATAAAATAATTACATAGATAAAGCCCTTCGTAAAGTGTGGGCTGTACTTGTCAGAACAATTTTTTGTATCTCTTTGAGGCATGGACTTCCAGGGATCCCTTCAATTAGTCTACTGGAATCTTTTCCAACCAGTCCAAGGGTTCCAACTACAACAGAGATTGTTGATGTTTCCGTGTGCAACATTTTTGAGATTTCTATTTCAAGGTCCTTGTATTTTGACAGCTTTTCGAATATCTTCAAAGATACATTGCAGTCTGCAGGGACTTCCATATCAATAAGGAGGCACTTATTTTGTTTTTGGTCTTTAATAACAATGTGTGGGGGTTAGCTTTGATTGTTCTGTCAGTGTGTATTGTGTAGTCCTATAGAATTGTAACAGGTCCTATCTCCGTAACCGGGTCAGGGTGATGTTCGTACCAGTTTCTTTCAGTTTCCTTCCCGTAGGAGTTGCAAATTTTCCAGTGCAGATATTGGCCCAATCTGTCATGCCGGGTTTTATATTCAGTGGGTGCCAATATCGTGCAACCTGATACAAGATGGTGAATGGTTTCTGGATATTTATCACAGAATCTGCATTTTGGGCTAACACAGTATTTTAGTATATGTGCTTCCTAGTTAATAAGCATTGGTCCTGTGCAGCAATGATAAAACCTTCAGTTTCAGCTTTCAACCCTTCACTACGTAGCAACTGATGGGTACGGTTTTTGTCTACGTCAGCTTGTTGTTGTTATTATTATTATTATTATTATTATTATTATTATTATTATTATTATTATTATTATTATTATTTCCTTCGATTCCTGTTGTATATATATTTTCTCCCGGCTCCCAACCAGAAACGTCGGAGATGGTTTCATGACATTTTCCACTCATCTTTTTGTAACAAAAAAAGCCTTAGAATCACACACATTTTACATAGATAAAGCTCTTCATAATGTGTGAGCTGTACAAGTGAGTACAATTTTTTGTATTTCTTCAAGGCATGGTCTACCAGGAATCCCTTCAATGAGTCTCGGCACCTTTTCCAATCAATCCGAGGGCTCCAAATACAACTGAAATTATTGATGTCCTCATGTGCCACATTTTTTTAGATTTTTACTTCACGATCCAGGTATTTTGATAGATTTTTTTTTTTAAACTTCAGATATATTACAATCTACAGAACTGCCACGTCAAGAAAGCACATACTGTTCTTGTAGTGTTTGATCATGATGTCTGGGTGACACACATACACACTCACAGGCAAGCACGCACACACAAACACACAGAAGGCGCACGCACACACAAACAGATATGCGCACATACACAGACACACATACACACCCAAACATACACACATATAGAGTCACACAAACACAAATACACACAGACACAAATACACACACACGCACGCGCAGACACGCACACTCAGACACACACACACACTCACTCAAACATACACAAACCCAAACATACACACATACACACATACACAGTCACACAAGCACAAATACGCACACGCACACTCAGACACACACACACACTCACTCAAACATACACACACACATTGAATTCTATACTGGGAAAACATTATACTGTCTTTCCCAAGAAATCTTGGCAATTCGTAGAAAATAAACGGTGGAATCGATGACGAACTATAATCTCTTCCATCCTGAATGTCGCCGCTAGATATGGGTTAAATAGTAGAGCAACCAATCTAGGAGAAAGACAACACTGAATTTTAAACCTAAGGAGGGTTGTTTGGAGACCGTGTGTCACGCTGTGTGAAGCAGTTGCTTGGTTGTAAGACCTGAGCCGGGACCAGCAACTTAATTCTTAGAATCAGGTATAAACTAATGTTTATTTCTGATGAACGTCACATGCATGAAACTTTCTGTAGCATCGTCTTGTGACGTGTGGCAGGCTAGCTAATTCCCGTTTCAGACACCTTTCGTTTAGACTGCAAATATGACGAGAGAACTTTTAGTCACTGTTTTCAGTGGACGCATAACCAAGGCCTTGTACGCTCAAACGCTTGGTCACAATGACTAATGACTAGCACAACCATCAAAGGCTTCCGAAGAGCACCGTCTACCCAAATTCACTCACAAGGCGCCTTGTAGTCAAAGAGCAACCATTCTAACGATTCAGCCACAGTCACGTGGCCAAATAGCATGCATATATATATTGTGTGTGTGTGTGTGTGTGTGTGTGTGTGTGTGTGTGTGTGTGTAGTATGTATGTTATTTTACATCATGCATTGTTTTTCTTTTCACTCCAAACACTCACTGTCCGTTATTATATATATATATATATATATATATATATATATATATATATATATATATATATATAATATGTGTGTGTTTGTTTGTATGTTTGAGTCTCTCTGTGTGTGTATCTGAGTTTATGTATGTGTTTCTGTGTGTATGTCTGTGTGTGCATGTGTGTTTGTCTGTATATATGTGTGTGTGTGTGCGCGTGTGCCTGTTTGTGTATATGCGTCTGCGCGCGCGTGTTTGGGTTTGCGTGCGTGCGTGCGGGCGGGCGTGCGTGCGGGTCTCGGGCGTGCGTGCGTGCGTGTTAAGTATATTTAGGCAGCATGAATTTAGCCCAAAAAACTTTTAGGCAAATAAATGACATCATGAAAAAAAAAATTATGCGTAACGCGTTTCGTCCCCTAGAAGGACTTCATCAGACTATAGTAATGCTTTTGTTGATGGAATTATACATGTGTAGGAGGTAAGGGGGATATGTAAAAACGAAAGTGTCGTTTAGACTTATATCCCAACAAGAAACGCTGAAGATTTTGGAACGCTGAAATTTAAAATTTTCAAAAATGTTCTTTTACCGGTCCAGCAAGTACCGGACCTCCCACCTTCTAATGCTCTATCGTTACAAGATATATACTATGGATGAAATAGGAACAGATATACATATAGATATATAATGTGAGTGAAAAATAAACAAATATATACATGTAGATATATAGCATGAGTAAATCAGGAACAGATATATACATTTAAATACATAGTATGGTTGAAATAGGAACAGATATATGCCTATAGATATATAGTACGGGTGAAATAGGAACAGATATATGCCTATAGATATATAGTATGGGTGAAATAGGAACAGATATATGCCTATAGATATATAGTATGTGTGAAATAGGAACAGATATATGCCTTTAGATATATAGTACGGTTGAAATAGGAACAGATATATGCCTTTGGATATATAGTACGGTTGAAATAGGAACAGATATATGCCTTTAGATATATAGTACGGGTGAAATAGGAACAGATATATGCCTATAGATATATAGTACGGGTGAAATAGGAACAGATATATGCCTATAGATATATAGTATGGGTGAAATAGGAACAGATATATGCCTATAGATATATAGTATGGGTGAAATAGGAACAGATATATGCCTATAGATATATAGTATGGGGGAAATAGGAACAAATATATACATATAGCTATAGAGTTTGAGTGAAATAGGAACAGATATATGCAGAGAGAGGAGAGCTAGATCAATTACATCTGAGTAGCGAGTTCGATCCTCACTGGGTGTTCTCTAATTTCAGCCTTGTGCCACATTTAACGTACGCTTTGTAAATTGTTACATAATGAGGAATGGCAAGGTCGTTCCTTCTTTTTTTCTTCTACAAAAGGTTAAAAGGATTAATTAGATACAAAGACAGTGAAACTTTGATTGAATTCGCGGTGGAATTCAATCCACAATGGTGTTTGCCATTTCCGTTTTGTACTAAATACAGAACTGGAGAAGTGTGACCAACTGCGCCGGTCATTTGACAAATTGCAACGGCTCATACTATTCACTTCATTACATTGTAGACACATTCCGCCATTTTTTTTTTTTTCATTTTTTTTCATTTTTTTTTTTTTTTTGGTGTGTGCTTTTCCTTCTAGAATTGTCGATTTTTTCATTTATTCGTTTCACTGACCACTCTTCTAGTCCGTGATAAATAATTAGAATGGCTGCTGTAGAGCGAGTATTGAGCTGTAAAGAGAAAGCAATATATTGTCTAAGTTTAGACAATTTTCGTCTTCTTAATATAAAGTAAGCGAACAGAAGCGAAAACAGAATATCAATATGTGTTGCTTGCCTTCAATATGGCAAAATAAAAACTGAAACAAATTATCCTGGGATATAGTAGATCGCCAGGGTTCTCTGTTAGAATTTCCATGTTAAAGCAATAGATCTACATAATAGTTCAGTGCTATTTTCTTTGTTTTAACGTGATTGACTAACAATCTCCTCACAGATGAAGAAGAGACTTGAAGTAACAGAAATGTAATTCTACAGAAGGATGCTGAGAATACCATGGACCGAACATATGAGCAACGTAGAAGTTTTAGAGAAAACGGAAACAAAAAGGACACATACACTTAACTCTAGAACACTAACCATGGGTATATAGTACCCAGCGCAAATTTCATATTTTTAATTACAATTTTCAGTACCTGATTTTCTTACCTAAATAATGTTTTTCAGTTTCTATCAATGTTTACTCAAAGTACAAAGTTTGAAGTGCCTGCATGTAAAATATTTCAAATAAAGATTTATATTTAATTTTTTTTTTTTGATATTTTCAAAATCGGGTATGATATACCCATCGTTAGTAGTGGTGTAACTTTAATTGATGGTTAGTGTTCTAGGGTTAACAGCAGGAAGAGTTGGCTGAAATTTCTATGTCACATAATGAGGAAGTGAGGCTTGAAAAATCTTACACTCACAGGAAAGATTGAGGACAAGTCGGGTAGAGAAAATAGCGCATAGCATACTTGATGAGATTAAGTAAATGGGTGGCGGAACAAGGTTCAGGAGAAATAACAAAAAGACAAAATTTATTAAGAGCTACAAAGGACAAGAAATAGTGGAGAGCCATGATTGCCTATGCCCTGAAGAGACACAGAACATAGGAGAATAAAACGACATGTCAATCTTTATTTTGGTTATTTAGTGTCGAATTTTGGATTGGGCACCAAGTGAGGCTTGAACTCACTACTGAATAGTAATTGTCAACTAGACGAGCCTCGTTAACCAGGGTTGAGGAGAAATAACAAAAAATAAAATTTATTAAGATCTATAAAGGACAGGAAATTGTGGAGAGCCATGATTACCCACAACTGAAGGGACACGGCCCGTAGGAGAACAGAATACGAAAAAAACATATTTTTCATAAACAAAATAGGAAATATTTTGCTAGTCTACGAGATCAGAGAGTTTAATTATTGCTGGTTTAAAACATTTTGGGGATTTGCCATTCTTGAATCTTTTTCCCCCCTGAATGTTCAGATTTCTGGCGTCTTTGAAAGACTGATGTTGAGGTAAATATCAGGAACCACTTCGACAAATTGCATAAGCATTCGAATAATATTAGTTTGAAACAAAATAAATCTCGGTAGGCATGTTTTTTTGTTTTGTTTTTTTTTCTCCTATCGCCCCCTTTTTTATACCTACATCATATATAGTGTGTTTCAATAACTTGGACCGATTTTAAATGCGAATTAAGTTTAAGCGTCTAATGATTTTTTTTTCTTTTTCTTTCAGATTTAACAACTTAAGTCTTTGACAATAGCCTATCAACCAAATCTTGACTTTTTTTTAACCCTACCTTTCGGCTTGCGTCCTCTGCAACCTTCTAAGCGGCCTGAAGTCCTGACAGGATATGTAGTATCAGTATTTCATGTAAAGGGTGTTTCAATAACTTGGACCGATGTTAAATGTGAATTAAGTTTAAGCGTCTAATGATTATTTTCTTTTTCTTTCAGATTTCACAACTTAAGTCTTTTGCAATTTCAGCCGTGGAAAGATTAACAAATTTTACACACCGTTTTTAGATCAGGTTTCATTGGCGTATTTTTGTAAAGAGGGCTTTTCTCAAGAGTATTGCTGGTATGATTTTTTTCCTTAAAAATATTATTGTTGGTATTTTTACTATAAAAATATATTTTGATACTTTCATAGTGTTTTGATCCCAGTTTGGAGGTTAACTATTTGCCCATAGATGGGACCCTAACAGGATAGACCTAGGCACAACAACAATTAAGAGGTGGTTCCACAGTCCTCAAAATCCTCCAATCTTACTGCCGGGTGTAGTTTTTCGTCATACCCAGGATGGCAGCGTTTAGGTTTGAAGAAATGAAGCTAGAGACGACACGAAGTACAACACTCTACTGATTGTCACACAAGGCAAGAGAACCCAGTCTGCTCTTCTGTTTAGCCCACATGTTTTCTAACGTCGTTAGCACGGAGTAAGCGAAACAGAATTTGAACTCGGCTCGCCGATTTCACTTTCAGAGTTGAAAACAGTTACGCTAAACACCCCACTTGATGCCACGCTATACAAATTTAAATCACAAGCAAATAGTAAAAATAGTGATGTATTTGGTACAAGCACCAGAGGTCTGTGTTCAAGTCCAGTTAAAAAGCCAGTTTTCTGAACCCGGATTTTCTAGCCAGGTTCAGTCGTGTCAATCTTCGTAACATAATCCCCTTTCTTTCATTTCATCTCCAGTTTGAGTATATGTCGTTCTGAGCTAAGTACGTGGAATGTCGATAAAAGCTAATAATATTATACAGTGAAAGAATAAAGAAAAAGAAATGGATGAAAGAAAACGTCACGACACATCGTCGCCTATATAATGGGCAACTGAAATTCAGCGTGCAATTACTATTATCTATCTGCAGACGGCTAAGAGGATGCTAACTTTCACAAATACATATTAGATCATCGGGTCTTCCGAACACTGGGAATGTCTGAAAACAAAAAAAGAAATCTATTGTATGACTGTATATCTGTTCTCCAGGCAGGGATTCCACTGTAGCCATAGTTATAAAGTTTATGACGAGACTTGATATTTTTTTATAAAGTCAGAGGAATATTTTTCTGTATGATCATCAAGGCAGGCAAGAAATTGGGCATGTAAATTCATCACATTAAATTATTGTTCTTAGGTCAAATGCTGGTACCGTGAGGTTGGCAAAAATACTCCCTGCACAAACCCGTCAATTATAGATGCTCTGTATAGATTGATGATTAGTAGATATAAAATAATGAAAGAAAAATATGAACTGATAGATAGATAGATATGAACAGAATAGATAGATAGATAGATATGAACAGAATAGATAGATAGATAGATAGATAGATAGATAGATAGATAGATAGATATGAACAGAATAGATAGATAGATATGAACAGAATAGATAGATAGATATGAACAGAATAGATAGATAGATAGATAGATAGATAGATATGAACAGAATAGATAGATAGATAGATAGATAGATAGATAGATAGATAGATAGATATGAACAGAATAGATAGATAGATAGATAGATAGATAGATAGATAGATATGAACAGAATAGATAGATAGATAGATAGATAGATAGATAGATAGATAGATAGATATTGGGAAAATAAGAAACTTTTATCAATCTAACATCATTTTTTACTTTTATTAAAGCTTTATCAGAGAATGAGACAGAGAAGAAAGAAGTTCTGGTATTTTTACTTTTGTGTTGTTTGATTTTAATTGGTTAATCATGTTTCACGTGCATCCAACGTTAGTATAATTTGATAGATAGATAGATAGATAGATACGAACGGACTGAGATAGATAGATAGATAGATAGATAGATAGATAGATATGAACAGAATAGATAGATAGATAGATAGATAGATAGATAGATAGATAGATAGATATGAACAGAATAGATAGATAGATAGATATGAACAGAATAGATAGATAGATAGATAAGAATAGACTACGATAAATAGATAGATAAGAATAGACTACGATAGATAGATAGATAGATAGATAGATAGATAGATAGATAGATAGATAGAAAGAAAGAATTGTAGCCCTATTTTTTACCTATGTATGTTAGTCGCTGCTAGATATTTGCATTGGCATTTTTGACAAGATGGCCCCTTGATTTAGTGTCGTTTTTCTTTTCGAAGCCCGCGTCACTGTCTCGACGACTAATACTCTATCAGCAGGTAAGCTCAGCTACGGAACATTGCCTCTATTTCCACCCGTCTATCAGGATCCAAGAACTCTTATATTTTCTTTGCACACACACACACACACACACACACACACACACACACACACACACACATACTGCACATAAAACTGCAATATATCCTGGGGTCATTCCGTTGCTCAATCAATAAATACAACAATCCCATATCTACTCGCAACTCTCTAGCCTTCGATGAATAAAACAGCATTCTGAATAAAACCAAGAGAAACATGGATGCGGCGGAAATGGAGTTCTACAGAAGGATGATGAGAATACCATGAATGGAGAGCGTAAACAACGAAAACGTTTTATATTCGCAATCAGAAGGAGACAACTCAAACTTCTGTGACATACAAGGTCTGTCTAAAAAGTAACAGAACTTCGATGTGAGAGGCATCGTCCATAGTGAGTTCTTGCCACAAGACCAGATAATCAATCAGCAAATCTACAAAGTGATCCTTCGCTCAGAGGAGACGGGATATGTGGCAGGAGAAATCGTGGGCGCTTCACCACGACAATGCATCTATTCACAATGCCCAGAGCATACGGCAGTTCCTGGCCGTAAAGAACATCGCCGTACCGGAACAACCTCCCTATTCACCTGATCTTGCTCCGTGTGACTTTTTTCTTTTCCCCAAACTCAAGGGGGATCATCAAGGGGACTCGTTTTGAAGGCGCGGGGCCGTCAAGAGGGCCGTAACGACGGAGCTGACATGCATCCAAGAAGAATTCTTCCAGCAGTGCATAGGAGCATGGCAGAGAAGGACGGAAAAGTGCATTATACTATAGGGTGATTACTTTGATGGGGAAACCATGTAGTTTGTTGTTTGGAATTTAAATAAATTGTTTGTGACACCAGTCCCTTTATTTTTCAGACAGACCTCGCATAATGAGAAAGGAACGCCTGGAGAATTTGATATCCACAGGACATATCAAAGACAGAAGGGACAGAGGAAAACAGTGTGGTACCTCACTGATTCTGTGAGTGATGGTAGTTAGGATATCGGCAGTGGATTTGGCAGATTTCTGCTCGTGGGTGATTAGCTTTGATTGCTCTGTCTGTGTGTATTGTAAAGCCCCATAAAATTGTTACAGCTCCTATGTCTGTAAACGAAGCTTCATACCGGTTTCTTGCAGTTTTTGTTGACCATGTTCACCAAGTCTATGAATATAGAATCCAGCGCAGTACGTAATCTGTTCAATGAAACAACGTTAAAGATTAACACTCACGAGTCAGACACTCTACTGAATCTGACTATATCGTCAATACCACCAGCAGCTGTTCAGTAATTCTTCAGTCTTCGATATCAAAGGGTGGCAGTGAATATTCCGGAAAAAACATGTCCCCCTTTATACACGTCTTATTGAATATTTTGAGCCTTCTGATTGGTTAAACCTTCTATTGGTGAACTATAAAATGAGTCAGCTCATTTGGGCTGGCGCACTAGTATATAGGGTACCCAAAAACTCCAACAGTTTTCTCCCACTAAAAATTGCAGATTTTTCAATGCACATATAGGGCTCCTCTGTTATGCTGACTAGATCTAACCATTACGCCATGTGTCCTCGGGGACATAGCCCAGTGGATAAAGACCTTGGTTAGTGTTGTAATTGAATGTACCACTCTTCCTATTACCTATTGTGGACTGACTATATCAGTAATATATGTAGTGTGCACAGGACATATCAGGGTCTGTCTGTCTGTCTGACTGCCTTCGGGAAGTGTTAGTCGATTCCGTCTTTCAATAGTGTATTCTCTTTTACATTAAACCTCTCATTCTTCCATCTACGCCCGTATTGCTGTTCTTTCCACTCGAGTACCACCTTTGTCTGTTTGTAACCTTTTTAAGGATACAACAGTATTTTAGTGACTAGACCCAAACAGTTGGGAATTCAATACCAGGTCACAGCAGTGATGAAAATAAACTTGGAGAGTTTAGTTAAAGGGAAATAATTGAGCCGCCTGGAAGAGGCACGGCACGTGGAACTAGAACAATCTAACCCCCCCCCCCCGCCCGGTGGGCGAAATGAAGGGTTCAGTTCAAAATTCCAAATCACATGAAGAAGGCCGGAGAGTAAAACGGTCAAAACGTTGTGAATATGACAAGAAAGATGACGGCAACAGCCTGAACAATGTAAATAACAACTGATATTATTTTGACCTTCTTCAACTTCCAAAACCTTGATAGCTCAAACTTCTATGGTTAAGTGTTTCGTTTTACTTTTGATCTATCTTTCTATCAAAAGGGCACGATGAATCAATGTTTCAGCCTCGTTTTCCTATTCTGTCCTTATATTATTAGTATTACGTCTGCGGGGATACAATACTGATAGACTACTGTCGCGTCTCCAATAGACGGGTCTTGCCGTCTATTAAAAACTCTGATTTGTTCCCAACCTACCAACTCCCGTTTATTTCAGCCTAAGATTCGAGTTATGAATTGGAGATGGCAGTATCAAGCCAGTACAGACATTGAGCTATTTGATTGTTTTAACCGATGACGGAAAATTTGACACAGAAATCTACATTAGAACTGCAAAAGTGCCTTCCAAAAATTAAATAAAGTATTAAGAATCGGGAAAATATTATTAGCCAAAAAAGAAAAGAATTCTGAACAACTACGTAATAACAGTCCTCCTGTATAGCAATGAACTCTGGACAATTTCCTCACACATTCTAGGAATGTCCATAACTGAATTTGTTGGGTGTGGTTGCAGGATTTAGTGATGATGTCCTCTAGATGTCCAGTTCGGTTTAGAAGTCCTACCAGGATTCATTACTGGCAAGCACAAGCTTAACAGCATTAGATATATGATGATAGCAGGCACAGAATGTAAGTAACTCATACAGCAGTTAGTAAAGGAAATTAAAAAAAGAGAGCTAAACTTCAATTGTAAGACTGAATGTATGGGTGTCAGTAAAAGGAAGAGACCAAGATGCGAATTATAAACTGGAGATACAAAAATTTAAATATCTGGGAAGTGTTTTAAAAGACGACGGAAAATGGGATAGCGAAAGATGCCTTCCAAAAGTTAAGGGAAGTATTAAGAAACAGGAAAATATCGTTATCAAAAAAAGAAGTTCTCCTATGTAACAATAAATTCTGAATAATTTCCTCACAGTAGAAGAGTAGACTGGATGCAACAGAGATATGATACTACAGAAGGATGTTGAGAATACCATAGACGAAGCATGTAAGCAAGGATAATGGCAACAAAAATAACACTAAGAATCAGAAAGAGAGAGTTGAAATATGGATAGCGCATAATGAGGAAAGAGAGTTTGTAAAATTTGACACTCACAGGATATATCGAAGGCAAGGGGGAAAACATCAAGTAACCTATCAGAATAGGGAATGGATTTGATAGTAAAACGACAAATACTGCGAAGAGCTACAAAGGATAGGAAATTGTGGAGAACCATGGCCGCCCACGGCATGAAGGGATATGGCGCATTATAGATTATTTGTATTTATTTAACTAGTTGCCAAACACAAAGCTCGGTTTCAAGATCCAAGAATACCTTGCAAACCACACTCGCCTGTTCCAGATTATCTCATTCATAAGATAAATGTTTATCGTCGAAATTGGGACCAGTTAGCCTGATTTCAAGCCACGGCGAGCAACTATAAAAACACATTGGTTCTGTTGGCGACTGTAAGTCTGTCTAGAAATTGCATTTTACAATCATTTAGAGTTTTAGACTTTTACGCCTCGCTCCCAGAAAGAATTTAAGGTGAAATAATAAAAGAGGAGCCCATCTTCTTTTCTTTTCTATTCACAATACAAGCTAAGTATTTCGTCCCATTATACAGAGCGGTAGAAGAAAGCCTAATGTGGCTACAGGTGTTGAACGCGTGATTCAGTCCTTAACCCATTGTAAAGTGTGTTCCAATAACTTGGACCGATTTTAAATGTTAATTAAGTTTAAGTGTCTAATGATTTTTTTTCTTTTTCTTTCAGATTTGGCGGACATTTGGGCGATATTATTTTTCACACATAATTGCCATGACTTAAATAACATGATCCAATAGAGAAATAAATAAATTTTCACCAATAACACTGATTTATTTACTGCTGACTTTGATCCATCTTAATAAAACACCCTTATATATCATCCCTCTTAATGAAACACCCTTATATATAATCCATCTTAATGAAACATCCTTTATTTAAAGCTGTTGTCGGTGTGCAAATAAAAGTCAGCGAACAGAGTTCAAATCCCCACATATCCCGCTGCATTCACTTTCACGCTAATGATAGTGATATTAGTCGTTTCCTTATACGAAACATTTGGTATTTATTAACCATCATTTGTTATTATGCTACAAAGATAAGTTAAATTTCGATACCTGCTTTCCATTCGCATCTCACACTGTCTCTATTGCTGACAAACATATATTATGCCTTCTTACAGTTATTAGCTGACCATTTATTATTGTGTGTGTGTGTGTGTGTGTGTGTGTGTGTGTGTGTGTGTGTGCGCGCGCGCGTGTGGTGGGGGAAGTAATCGGTATCGCCCTGTGCAAGACAGTAAAGAGACAAGGGTTTACAGGAGGTGCAAGAATTAGGAACAGAAACATGAATAATGAGCGGGAAGAGGAAAGAATAATTAGGAGGACAGTACATAGCGATTGACATTGCATTTAAATTTTTGCAGATTAAAGTTGGCTGGAATGCATGGAGCTGGACGACAGTTCCACAAGCGAGAAGTGCGAGAAAAGAAACTGTTAGCATAGAACTTACGGCTATATCTAGCCAGCTCTACTGTAAATTGATGAGATCTCGACGCCAGTCTAGTACTGCTCGTAAACTCATAAAGTCTAGGTACCATAACGAAGAGCTCGTCCGAACAATTACCATGAAAGTATTTATAGAAAAGACACAGCGAGACAACTTTACGGCTGTGGGATAGTGACTGAAGCTGAGTTACCAGATTAGGACCAATAATATTACTGATTTCTCTTTCGACATAATCAAAGACCTCAAGGTAAAAAGCAGGGGCACCGGACCATATGTGACGGCAATATTCCAAGCATGGACGAATGGTAGAGTTAGAGATATGTAAGATAGATTCTGGAGATAGAAATTGCCTCGCATGACACAGTGCACCAACTTTCTTAGCAGCTGACTTTGCCATAAGCTTTCTTTCTTTTATATCCGTCCAAACCATTGATCTATATAAAAAAAAGGATTAATTCATTCTTTCACGTCCTCTTTGTCTCTTTGTTTAAGGCCCGGAGACTTACGGACACACCACGTACAATCAACGAAGTTAAGCAAGTACCTAGATAGGTGGCCGCTTTGGAATACCAGGTATTGTGAGCTTGGGTATGCGGGTAGTGCAATGGATAATGGCTCAGAATTGCTAATCGGAGGGCTGAGTTCCAATTCCAGTTGGGTTCGTTATATTCACTTACACGCAAATACCCTTGGGAAATATATGAATTCATCTCTTCTCCCTCCAGCTATGGGTTAATTAGTAAGGCGTGTATCACTAAACCATTATTATCTTCCCACCAAAACAAAAAAATTCTTACAATCTAAAAATATTTTCTGGCTGTAAATAACCTGAAAAGGGTTGATAAACCGTAAAAAACGAATCAATCAATCAATTTATTCTTGCTTTCTTTTACTAACTTATGTAAGAGTCATTGGAATGTTCTCTCTGGGTGAAGCTGAAACACAATTTTGACTGTGCATCTTTGTTGTGCATCTGTTGCGCATCTTTGTTGTGCATCTTTAGACTGTGCATCTTCAGTTTATGAATAATTTGATAAATAATTACTGCTGTCGTTTGAAATTTATAAAATCTTTCCCTTAAATTTTTTTTTTCAGTAAATAGAATTCTCAAGTCCCAAGCAAGACATTTGGTACAGTTCTTTGTTTGTGTTGCTGTGGCGGAAGTTCACGAGGTTCGAAAAATGATGGTCCTCTCTAAATACCTTTGAGAAAGATATGAATCCGTCTCTTATTCCCCTCACCTAAGGATTAAATAACAAGACTCTCTAACTTGAGTGGCAGCCTGTCTAGGAGAAGGAAAACTCTGAATTCAAAACCATGAAGAGTGCAATATAAAATCACACTACGACGTTTTCCAAGAAGTAATGGTAATTCAGAAATAATTAAAAGAAAATCTCAGGAGAACCATGGTCGACTGAAAGGACATGGCGGTAATAAAAAAAAAATTCTACAGAACTGTGTTGTAGCTGGATCAGTTGATATTTCAAACAATCGTGAAATAGCTGATACTGAAAACCTTATATAATACCTGATACTGAATAATATCTGATACTGAAAACCTTATATGATAACATTGTCTGCTGAATTATTTTAAAATTATTATTAAGAGAAATGTTCGCAAGACGGGGATTTGGAAAGAAAGAAATAAAAAAAGAAAGAAAGTGTTTAACGTCTCTTGCCAATACCTCATAATTAATAGATATTCTGTTTTGATTGTGTAGAATAACAAGATATACGAATGAATGAATGAAAGAAAGAAAGGAAAGAAAAGAAAAGAAAAGAAACAAAGACGTATTTAACGTCTGTTTTAATGAAATTAAAAAAGTGGTCAATTTAAAATCTTTTCATTTGTATCCCCTTACTTCTTAAAATAACGACCAGCATTCATATTTATAATCGTTATAGCAATATTCTGTTAAAGTTGTTAAGCTCAAATATTTTAACGATGTGATAAAGGAATTTCCTCGGATATTTTATTAACTTAGAACTCGTCATAAGCTTATTCAATCATTAACCGAAGAATTAATATTCATCAGAAAATTGAAATAGGAATACCGGAAAATTTTCCTTCTATTATTAAGAAATTCTTATTCTACGAACGTAATTGTAAGAAGTAGGAACACTTTGACGTACTATAATAGTTAGCAAGCTTTTCTCGCTAGAACCATTATAGCAGACTGGGTGTCCCATGCATTCAGCCTTATGCAACATCTAAGCTTCGCCGTAGAGTAATGGTTAGCAAGCTTGTCTCGCTAGAACCATTACAACTGAGTAGTGAGTTCAATCCGCACTGGGTGCCCTATGCATAACCGTTTCAGATTTTTAGAAGATCAACCATAAAAATACGGAGTAATGATCGTATCGGGTAGACATACGGGTAGCTACGAACTCTGAAACTCATTAGGGTCGGAGGGGCATCACACGTACTGCAACCATATCTTAAGTGGTGTGTCTAGGCTCTTGATGCTAGTTTTGCATTCAAAATGTTCCTTCTCTTAGACTGGTTGCCGCATCAACGCAAGAGAACTGTGGATTGTGAGATGAATTCATACTATTTTTTTCCTTAATGGGTGCAAGAGTGAACGCAGTGGAATTCGAACTTGGATCACTGATTTCCCTTTTCGAGTTGCCAACCGTTACACCAGCTGCACACCCAACAGGGAGAGTGATACTGATACTTAACCGCAAATAAACGACAGACACTGTCACATTTTCCCGCCTTGGGATACCGAATGAATGCCTCCCGAGTGATGTAAAACCACGTGACTGCCCCCCTTGAATTAATTTCAATTGCATTCTTCACATAGTTGACAGAGGCGAGGTTAAGAGCTGATTCGTTTGCTGTAAACCTATGTCTGTCAAACAGATAAACTAGCTGACCTGCTATCTCTTCGTTTGTATCGTATCTATCTTTTGATAGATTGTGGAACGCCATATAAACGTATTTGCACTAAAAAGCAATAAACTTCATATACATGCACACGGCGTGACACATGTAAAACTAATACTTGACGGATAGGAAAGGAGTGGCTATTGTAGTCAAGTTGTTAGCAAGCGAGGCTCGCAACCATTTTCCAATATGTTCAATCGGTTCTTAGGACACCATGAATATAGTCTCCTACCAAATTTGACATTGTCCAATACCATTTTAATATTAAACGCCATGTCCCTTCTTGACCTAAGCCGTCAAGGCTCTCCACAGCTTTCTTCCTTTAAAATCTGTAAATTGACATTTCTAACGAAAGAGTGGTTTCTCATTGCTTTATTCGGTTTTGAAATTAGAGCAGCCCATCCCCTAGATAGACTTCCAATCAAGGCTAGAGAACCCAGTCTATTTGGCTTTTTAACGCGTAGCTGGGTTAATGGGAATGAAGAGAAGAAAAATCTTTCCCAAGTGTATTAGCACGAAGTGAAGTTAACAGACTAGTTCAGAATTTGAACTCGGCTCGTTGATTCCAATCTCCGCGCCGATAACTGTTACGCTACACGCACACCCAGTATCACGTGACCGTGGCGTAAATTCGTCTCGCAACCCGGTTTTTTCAATGTGATTATTCGATCCTGACCTTTTCCAAAACCAGTTCTCCATAAATAAATGTGTTCCCTTTGCGTGTCGTAGTAATTTTACGAGATCGTCTAGCGAATTTACTGCGCTAATATAGTAAGTTCGATTCTTGTCGGCGTCTCACTATGAAGAGTTTTTTTTTCATCTTTTATCTCTGTCCAAATCATTGATATATATAAAATAGCTTATTTAATTCATTCTTTCACGTTTTTTTCCTTTTTTTTTCTTTGTTTAAGGCCTATGATTATTGGGGGCTTACAGCTACATCACGTTGAAACACCTGTTCAGGTACGATCAACGTTGAGTCTGGTCAGTACCTAGATGGATTCCCGCTTGGGAATACCAGGTGCCGTAAGGTTGGATGTGCGTGTGGTGTAATGGATAATGACGCGAAATTGTTCATCGGAGAGGCGAGTTTCAATTCCCGTTTTTTGTTGTTGTTTTTGTTTTGTTTTTTGTGGGATTTTTTGTTTGTTGGTTTTTTGTTGTATTTTATTTACGCGCAAATACCCTTGAGGAAAGTATTAATCCATCTCTTCTCTCCCCCAGCTAAGGGCTAATTAGTAAAACTTGTATCACTAAACCATTTTATCTCTAAAAAAATTCTTACAATCTAAAAATGTTTTCTGGCTTTAGCCGTAAAAATAACGAATCAACTAGCAGCCAACATATGATCGCGAAAAAAAAACTGTATTGGTTCGTGTATACGGGTGTTGACGCCGATCAGTTTCGTCTCGTATACCAATTTTCTAGAAATGTCTGTTCGATCTTCAAAGGGATTTTTAAACTTGTGCCACACTTAGCTAAATACAGTATACTTCAATATGAACATATGCGCAATTTGTGTCTTTAAATAAAATTGTGGCGCCACGCCGTGGAGCAATGGTCACCTCCGCTAGTCCGGTTGACCATTAGTAGTTAGTAGTGATTTCGGTTCTCACTGGGTGCCCATGACGACTCCAGTACCAAGCTGTATTGGCCTCTACCGTTTTCCCTTGGACAACATGGGTGGCGTGGAGAGTTGGGGAGACGTACTGTATGGTCAATAGCCGATCTCTCATACAACTCCCGTGGCCTGGAGAGGAAACATCGTCAGCGTGCTACTCTACGGCAGCGAGTGACATGAGGGTGATGGACATGGACATCGAGAGGTGTGGAGACACCGAGGGGTGGAGCGAGGATAGGAGAAACGGAGGCTTACCGCCAGGTGGGGGGGGCGTGTTACTGGTGCCCTCCCTGTTCATCTCCTTCAGATGGTTATGGCTATTTCCACTCATGAGAAGTTTGGTGAATCAATACTGAAGAAGCGCCCATAGTTGGAGTTCCTAATACAAGTTTTTGGTTGTATTTAACGTCCTCCCCACAACTCCTGCGACGGTGTTGTAACTATGTGTATTGGAATTTGCTTCTAAGGGATAACAGCTTGTCGTCTATATCGATATACCCAAGAAGAGACCAGATACAACCGTCCAAACGCTGCGCCTTAAATATCATCCCGAGCACAACTAGATTGCCTAATACTAAGATGTTTAGAAATAAAGTTGTTTTTTTTTTCCAGTCAAGAACCCTTTCAGATGTAACAAAAGTTCAATTTATTTATTTATTACTAGCTTAAAAACCGTACACCGTGCGTAATTTTAACCTAGTTCCTGCGGAGGGCTACTTTGGGCCTCCAGCCATAAGACTAAAGGAACCCCCGGTCCAACTTAGAAAACAGCAATGGTAATTTTGAAGAAATGACTTTGAATTCCTCAATTCACTCCATGGAACTTCAAAACCTCACTTTAACTCTGATTCGAGCTATAATTCTAATTTCGATTTGGACCAAAATTCCGATTTGGACCAAAACTCCGATTTGGACCAAAACTCCGATTTGGACCAAAACTCCGATTTGGACCAAAACTCCGATTTGGACCAAAATTCCAATTCAGGTCAAAAATTAAGTTCTTCAAATCACGAACTCTGTGGAATTTAAATTGAGTTGAGTCCTTCAAGTCACAAACTCTGCGGAACTTCAAAACTTCGTCACGAAACCTCTCATTTGAATTCTGATTCCTTGGCATTTTGAAAAAAATAAAATTGATTTCCTCAATTCAAAAAGTTTAAACTTAATTTAAAACAAAAAATTAAATTCACAATGTTTTTTGTGTCACTTCAAACTCAATATAAATTAAAAACTTTTCAAATCACTAATTTTTTTCAGTTATTTTAAAATTTGAATTTTTAACTGTTCCCTCCTCATCTGGAGACAAATCCCAATGCTGGATGTTCAAGCACCAGATGAAGGGCAGATTTTCAACCCTAGGATCATCCTGATTCCAAAAAGTCTATGTAGAGTGGGGGTTTCATACAAAAACCGGACAGAATTTACTGTTTATTTAGATTACAAGCAGATGAAATTCTAGCTGAAATTTAAAAAAAAAACATCTAAGCGAAAACTCTGAATCAGAAAAGTTTGGATCATCAGATTGTGCAATACTGTAAGTTTCTACCTTGACCAGTTCTGAAAACAACCCAAAATTATTAAGCAAGGCAATGAAGCCACTACCACGTCAGGGCGTTGCTGAGAGAATATGAGAAAATCAAAACATTATTAAAGAGAGAGAACAATAATAAAAGAACACGAACTAAGAAGACAGAGGATGACGATTGACATTGCATTCAAATTTTTGCAAATCAAAGTTGATTGGAAAGCAAGAAACCGGAAAAGAGTTCCACAAACAAGAAGTCCGATAGAAAAAACTATTAGCATAGAACTTACGGTTATACAGTGTAACCCGGATATAAGAGACCCGGATATAAGATAAACCCGGATATAAGAGAGATTTTATCTGGTCCCAAATTAGAGCCTGTGTTAATAAAACAAAATAGACCAAACCCGGATATAAGAGAAACCCGGATATAAGATACTTCTTCTCCGGTCCCGACAACTCTCTTATATCCGGGTTACACTGTATCTAGTCAGATCAACTGTAAAATGATGAGACTTAGTTGCCAATCTAGCACTGTGCTTAAATTCATAAAGTCTAGGTACCATAGAGGAAAGCTCATCAGAACAATTATTATGAAAATATTTATTTTTAAAAAAAAGCACAGGGAAGCTACGTTACGGCATTGAGCAAGTGACTGAAGCTGAGATGTCAGGTCATGACCATTAACATTGCAGATTTTTCTTTGTGTTTTAACAGGAATCTCAAAATATATAGCAAAAGCATCAAACCAGATGTGATAGATAATATTTAAAGCATGGAAGAATGGTAGACATAGATATTGAAATTCAGACCGAATTTAATTAAATTGATGGAATATTATCTTGGTAGCAATATCTTTCAAAGTAGGGACGAGTTCACTTATACGCGATCAGAATTCCTTTCATCTAAAATTCCAGATATAGAACATAGTTTCATGGTGGGCTTTTGTCAATGCAGATAATGACGATTATATTCTTGACAAATGTATTTATTTTTTGCTGAATTTGAACGCGGTTATTTTTTTTTATCTTACTTTTTTTTTCTTTTATTCTGTCTCTAAAAAAATGTGACATTACTTTCTAAACAACCTAATATCAATCACGACAACAAAAAAAAGTGAGCACTAACTTGGTAACAACTGACTTGTCACCTGTATTCCGTGACTGAAAAGCTACATGCCCTGGTTTTCATTATTTGTCAATGAACAGGAATTCGCGCGCTTCACTTGATTCAGCGTTCAAGTTTCCTAGCGTGTATCATATACCTTTTTGTAATCAATTCATCCTAGCGGTAAGATTTCTTCTTTTTTTTTTTTTTCGCTTTTACCTTCGTCAAAATCATTGGTCTATGTAAAATAGGCCCTTTGGAGGGTTTTTTAACGTCCTTTTTGTCCTACTGGTAATAGTTCGCTTTTTTTTTATGAATTTTCACACCAACCGTATCTGATGCCTATCTAAAGAATCGGGAGATCAAGTGATAGCAAGTCGTCCCAGCACTTCATCGCAATCATACATTCGTAGTGTCACTGTTATCGGCGCTGAAACTGAAGCCGGCGAGCAGAGTTCAAATGCCAGTCTCGTCTATTGCGTTCACTTTCGCATAAATGTCTTTGGGAAAGGCATGAATCTGTCTCTTCTCCCTTGCACATTCTGGGTAAATGGGAGGTTAGACTGAACTTTTTAAATTTGCTTACCAAGCAGTCTAAGAAAAGGAAAAACTCTGAAATCCAAAACCGTAGAGAAGGCAACGGGAAGTCAACCGACTATCTTTCCCAAGAAAGAATGGCAGTTCACACATGAAGAGAAGAAACCTGGGAAGAGTTTATGATCCTATACGTCCATAAAAGATATTGCGAGTCTCCATTCGTTGTGACACGTTACATAGAAGACGAAAGAGAAGACATATATAATTATAGGATTTTATTTTCTTGTACTCATCCAGATTATTAAATTTACCATTTACTGCATTGTCAAATCCCAGTCGTTAGCATTATTCCTAGTGAATCAGATTTTCTGCTCAGTCATGTCTATCTGCTCTCATCTTTATTATGCATATTCGAAATAGTATTAGCTATGGCTTTGATATCATTTGTTTCTGCTATACTTGTTCAGTACTATTATTAAATATGGCTGTCGTTTTCCTCTTAAAGTATTCTCAGCGCATCCATTTCTATTTTCTTTCTTTTGTGTTTTCCTTTCGTTTATATAATATATATGCTAGCAGTATAACCCGTCTTCGACCGGGTGTTTCATCAATGGGAATTTTTGCCGTTCAATTGGAGCAGCTAAGTTTTAAGTCAGCCCACCCGAAAATCAATATTAGTAACAACAACTGGGTGCAACTGAGGTACATCCCCAAATGGGGGTTAATGATTTGAATGGGTGGGTGGCCCTGAAAAAGAAAATCTTGCAAGGATAGAACCTCTTCTATGAACCGTCATAATAATAATAATACACGATAATTTTTATTTATGATATAATTTTTTTTATAATTCTAATAATTTTTTGCGTTAGATTTCAACTTTAAATTGATTGTACGCTGTTTTTTACGGACATTAAATTTTTTTCTTTGATTTTTGCGTAAAGTGTAAAGAATCAGTTTTTTAAAGTTTCACCTTCAAGGTTGTAAATTTTCCAGCCAATTTGGACTCAAATTAAGAAGAATTGTCTATCAAGCAAAAAAAAATAAATCTAAATAACATCTGATCACACACACACACATACACATACACACACACACATTTTGAGAATTATAGATATAGATATATGCGTGTGTGCGTGCTTGTGTGTGTGAGTGTGCGCGCGTGTGCGTGTGTGTGTGCGTGTTTGAGTGCGGACATTAAAGTCATCACCAGCGGCGACAGTCTGTTTCATACTTAAACGCAATAGTCAAGTCATGGCCTGACGATTGCGTTTTACCATGAAACAAACTGTTGCCACTGGGTGTTGATCCCAATGTCCATTTTCATCTTTACATACACTCTGTCCCGGATACTGAGCACTTTAACCCATAAATATAGCATACCATAAAACTATATTTTTTATCATATATATATATATATATATATATATATATATATATATATATATATATATATATATATAGATAGATAGATAGATAGATACGAACAGCGTGATAGATAGATAGATAGATAGATAGATAGATAGATAGATAGATAGATAGATAGATAGATAGGTAGATAGATAGATAGATATGAACAGCGTGATAGATAGATAGATAGATAGATAGATAGATAGATAGATAGATAGATAGGAACAGCGTGATAGATAGATAGATAGATAGATAGATAGATAGATAGATAGATAGATAGATATGAACAGCGTGATAGATAGATAGATAGATAGATAGATAGATAGATAGATAGATAGATAGATAGATAGATATGAACAGCGTGATAGATAGATAGATAGATAGATAGATAGATAGATAGATAGATAGATAGATATGAACAGCGTGATAGATAGATAGATAGATAGATAGATAGATAGATAGATATTATGAAATGGAGTAAGACCGACAACTTTTTCAATATATTTTCTGTTTATACGCTATTTTTATAGACACAAATATTTAAGAAATATTTGGTCTGAAAAGATGAATTTAACTATTTTATCATCTCCCCCTCTCTCTCTCTCGCTCTCCCCCCTCTCTCTCTCTCCCTCTCTCTCTTCTCTCTCTCTCTCTCTCTCTCTCTCTCTCTCTCTCTCTCTCTCTCTCTCTCTCTCTCTCTCTCTCTCTCTCTCTCTCCATATACAGGGTGTTCCAAAAATCGTGGGAACATTTTGACATTGAATATCTCGAAAACTATTAAGGATATAAAAACGCGCCTGACATATTCTGAGAGAATTTAATCTCAAGTTTTACATGGAATGTTCAAAGATGTTCAATACGTGCACCGTTGGTCACACGGCACACATCAAGCCGATAGTCCAATTAATGTCAAACGCGTTCCAGCATTGCGTTGTCAATGGTTGCAACAGCTTCCGTTATTAGGGCCTTTAGTTCATCCACGTCATTTGGAAGGGAGAACACATAGACCAGTCCTTTCACAAACCCCCACAAAAAGAAATCGCAGGGTGTGAGATCTGAAAACCTGCGAAACGTTGAACAAGTGTCCATGATTCAGTTTTTGCAAATTCAAGGACGCAAAACGCCTTTTGTGGATGAGTAAACGCTATTATTGGATCTGAAAAATATATGAAAAAATCATTAGCATTACAAAAAACTTAATGAATTTAGCTTTAAAATGATACCAGTTTCATCTTACTACCATTCATAGTTCAGCAGATATGAGGTCTTGAAATGTGTCCAAGACATCTGGAACACCCTGTATATATATATATATATATATATATATATATATATATATATATATATATGTGTGTGTGTGTGTGTGTGTGTGTGTGTGTGTGTGTGTGTGTGTGTGTGTGTGTGTGTGTGTGTGTGTGTGTGTCTGTGTACCTGGGTGTGTGGGGGCGTTTCGTATATGTGTGTGTTTTGATAGAAATAAAAGTATAAAAATAAGCCTTTTGGTGCGTACCAACTTATTTCACGCCCTGGCATTACCTCAGATAAATAATGGACCATTCTGTTTTGATTGAAAGAATAAATGGCAAAACGTTATATCGGATATGCTGCTTGGCTTTAGTAAAAGAGAGAAAGAGGAGGCGATAATGCTCTCATGCCTTTAACGTCTCCTTCAGGAAAACGGAAAACCTTGTCAATTCTTAATCTTTTCAGTTGTACCCTCTTACTTCTTTAAATACTGATCTGCATTCACACTTACAACTGTCAATACAATACTTTGTTAAAGTTGTTCCGCTCAAATATTTAATGATGGAATAGGAGAATTTCCACGAAGTTTTATATTTATGTAACTTGCGAGGAGCTTATTTAATCGTTAAGAATTATGATTCATCCGAAATTTCAAATAAGAAAACTGTGAAATTTTCACGGGCCCTGCTTGTTATTATTGTTTTAATTATTATTAGCTGTAATAGTAGTAGTATCAGAATTGCAATTTGAGTCAACACAGCGATAATTTCCTCTTCACCGTTGGCCTTCTTCGCAGGAGGTAATTGTAACTGATCAACACCGGATGCCACCAACATGGCGCACAACATGCGGATGTATACGCGCGAGCGTTTTGTGTGTCTGTGACCAATTACTTTATATATGCAAACTACCATTTATAAGTTAACGCTTCTGAAAATATATCTTAAAACGTTCGTTTGTATTAAGGACTTCGCCCGTTTTTATATACGGATGACGAACAACTACCTTAATAGATACAAGTGTGTCTGCATGATTCTTCTTCTTCTTCCTCTTCTTCTTCTTCTTCTTCCTCTTCTTCTTCTTCTTCTTCTTCCTCTTCTTCTTCTATAGTGATTTTCCAAGCATTGCTTAGATGTGGCACAAGGCCGAAAGTAGGGGGCACCCAGTGAGGATCGAACTCACTATTCAGTCGTAATTGTTCTAGCGAGACAAGCTTGCTAACCATTGCACCGCATCGAGGTGCCCGCTTCTTCTTCTTCTTCTTCTTCTTCTTCTTCTTCTTCTTCTTCTTCTTCTTCTTCTTCTATACGCCCTATTCCTTTAGAACGTGTACGATGGTGGTTCTCCACAGCTTCTTCTCCGTTGTGGCACTTATCAATACAGTGTAACCCGGATATAAGAGAGTTGTCGTATCTTATATCCGGATTTCTCTTATATCCGGGTTTGGTCTATTATATATACATTAACACAGGCTCTAATTTGGGACCTGTGAAAATCTCTCTTATATCCGGGTTTCTCTTATATCAGGGTCTCTTATATCCGGGTTACACTGTATTTGTCTTTTTGCTATCTCGGATCTTTTCTGCTAATTCACCCCCAAATAATGTAAAGTTTAGCAAATATTAATTCACCCCAAAGAAATTATAAATTTTAAATCAAAGTTTGTTTCGCTTGACTTACAACAACGAAAACCCTCAGAATTAAAAATTACCAAAATTCACAGAGTTCTTCACATTTCGTAAATACGAATGATATTCGAAGTACTTACAAGGAATTCATTTAAAATTTTTTTTAAAAAAATCTGTTTTTTGGTTTGTTCATTGGAATGAGTGCGAAAGCTGACACCACACAAAAGCCCAGCCGAGTCGACCAGATTTGGGACGATCGTAAAGGTCAACCCCATTGGAATGCAATGAAAGGGCCTCGCTCTGGGAGAATTTGGTGCGAATTTTAGTAAATATAAATTCTTTTTTTTTTTTTTTTGTGGTGAATTAATATTTTGGGGTGAAAAGCTCACTTAATTCCTTTTCTGCTAAGCATTTAAACAAACTCGTTAGGTAGGTTATTCGCTACATTTCTCTTTCCCTCTCGCCTTCAACCTGTCCTGTGAGTGTTGAATTCTCCAAACCCTCTTTTCTCGTTATGTTTCCTAGAAATTTCAACCCTCCCTTTTTGATTCGAAGTATAGGTCTCTTTTGTGTTCCGGTTTCCCCTAAAACTTCGGCATTGCCGTTGCCTCTTGAAATGTGCTCATGATCATCTCGCTATTTCCTTTTGTTCGTCTAGTTATGCATATTTAAGCACTTCGACTTGCAATGGTTAACATGCTTGCCTCGCTAGATCGATTACAAGTGAGTATTGAGTTCGATTTTCACTGGGCGCTGCATACATTCGGCCTTGCTACACTTACTATTAGGTTGGTGCAAAAATAATGTCGTTTTCTCACATGAAGTTGAACGTCAAAAAAACGACATTATTTTTGCACCAACCTAATAAATTGCTATTTATACAGGGTGCAGCATAAATAAATCCTACATATACCTCCAAGACATACCGCCCACAGAATGATAATACATTAGCTAGATGAAGACACCAACGAAACTAATGTCTTAACATTATATATATATATATATATATATATATATATATATATATATATATATATATTTGTCTCAAGGTTCTTGATAAAATCCAGAGACGGATATGCAATGTAATTGGCCCTGATCTGGCATCTCATCTGCAGTCGTTCTCTCACAGACGTACCGTCGCCTCTCTCTCTCTCTCTCTCTCTCTCTCTCTCTCTCTCTCTCTCTCTCTCTCTCTCTCTCTCTCTCTTTTTACAAATACTTTCATAGTAACTGATCCGAGGAGCTGCTTTCGCTGGTTCCCACACATCATGAATTTAAGCGTTCTACTAGGCTGGCATCTCGCTCTCACCGTTTCACTGTCGAAACTGTTAAATGTAGCCGTCTCATCTACTCCAATAGTTTCATGTCTCGCACCTCTCGCCTGTGGAACTCCCTCCGCTTTTCCTGTTTCCCTGATAGCTATAATCTCCAACTGTTCAAATGTAATGTCAATCAACGTCTCCAGATGCCTTGATCTATCCCCCTATCCTTCTCTTCATCCTTTCCTCTATCACTCCTATTTGCTCTCGCTCCAACTCTCTGTAACCCCTTGCATGCTAGTGGCTTCCCGCCTTGCTTGGGGTGAAACGCCTAAATATATATATATATAGAAGGTACCTTGTACATTTTTGCCTTTCTCTGTATCGAACTCAGTAACTTATCTTTTGTCGCCCACTGTGTCCGAATCCATCCAGTTCAACCTAATTTATCCTATTTTGCTTCTACGGACATGCATATAAAGGAAAGACAAAAGGAAGACTTTACCAACGCGTTTCGTCCACTGAGGCATTGAATTAACTTAAAGAGTATTATAGAGCGTTCTCAAATTCAAAAACTTAATAAGGTTACCTCTGTGTAGTTAAAAAAAAGAAAATTTTCACATTTGCCTTCTTATAGTTCCTCAAGAGAGGAAACGCCTTGGTAAAGAATGGTTTTCCTTTGTCTTTTATTTATATTGTCATTACAGATATATTTTATTTGTATCTGAATTTTCACACGTTTTACACACACATACGCACACACATAAAACACACACACACGCACACACACACACACATATATATATATATATATATATATATATATATATATATATATATATATATATATATATATATATACATTTCTTGATATAGTTGTGTACGTTGGCTTGGGAGGGTAGTTATTCTGTTAGGAAAGGTGATATTCGGAAAAAAAACCTGGGCGTACATTAATATTTGTTTTTTTTTCCAATATCACGTTTCCTAAAAGAATTACTACCCTCCCAAGCGAACGTACACAACTATATCAAGAAATCAAAAGAAAATGCTTGAATCCGTCAACATAACAATAGAAACCATATATATATATATATATATATATATATATATATATATAATGAACGCACAAATAGTAAAAAAGAAAGAAAAAGAAAAAGCCAACACTCAATAACATCAATTATGGACAGGGCCACAATGGGCTGACCGTGTTTAGAAAATAATAAAACATTAACATCACTCTAGAAACATGTAAAAAATCTACACCGAAACGCTCGGATATACATGTTAAATGTTAATCGCAGTACCTTATAAAGTCGTTTTTAATGAAACTTGTATAAAAAGGTGTTGCAACCCAAATAAATAATTATGTGTCTGTGTGTGTGTGTGTGTGTGTGTGTGTGTGTGTGTGTGTGTGTGTGTGTGTGTGTGTGTGTGTGTCTGTTTCACGTCAGATAGGTACCGCGATTAAGCTTTTATTTAATTTTTCTTGTCTTCGAAAAAATGTTTTCTTTTCTGGACACAGACTGTGTAGAAATTGTCCAAATATTCTGTAATTACGGGCGCTTTCGGCTATACTTTTAGCCATTGTATTCCTGATCAAAGTGAACTCATAAATAATTACATCAATCACACGACTACATGCCTGTCCAGACACCTTACGTTGCACCTATCCAACCACAGCTCCATCAGAATCCATTTAAACCTCAGGCACAAACTTGCCAGACTCCATCCGAAACATACTAGTAAAACATACAAGCATAATGACCTCATCCACATGTAAAAAAAAAAGATTAAAAATAAATGAAAGCCTTAATAATAAAAAAAAAGGACAACACTCATTAATATTAACTACGAACACGGCCACAATGTGCTGTGTTCGGAAAATAAAGCATCACAATAACTCTAGAAACATACACACAACTCATACGAAACATATATATATATATATATCCATTCATTCATATGTATGTTCACATCTATCTGTCATCTATTTCAGTTTGTTCACGCCTGTCTCATTCTGTTTCCATCTATCTATCTCAGTATTTCCTTGACTGTCTGTCTATAAATGTACAGTGCTGTTCGATAAAAGTGACTCACCTCATTTTTTTTTTTTACTTAAAATTTTTTTCTCCTTTTGTTTTTGGGGTCAGACTAATTTTTAATCTTACTAATATAAAGACCCCTTCCCGACCACCTAGTAAAAACGTTTACTCACCCTAAGGTATTCTATTGATAATTATAATTTTGGATATAAATGAGATTTAGGGAAAAACTCTGTGCAAAAAAAGTGACTCACTTATTACCTACAACTAGTAATCAATAGAAACATAACCGAACAGCTTTAAATAAAGAATAATAGAAGTATAATTTATTAATAATAGATAATATAGTTCGAAATATTTAATAATCTATGGGTCCTTCTTTATTTTGAATAACCTTTTCAAACCTTTTTGGCTCGTCCTGGGTAAGACGTTAAACTACATCCAGCAGAAAGGCCTCTGATCAGGAGGTTTTGAGGAGCGTGGAACCACCTCTTAATTGCTGGTGTTCCCGAGTCCACCCTGACCCGGGGTGGTAGCACCTGTTAGGGTCCCAGCTATGGTCAAATAGTTAACTATTACCAGCAATACATTTTTGAAAAAAATTATTACCAGCAATACAATTTTGAAGGAAAAATATTACCACAAACAGATTTTTGACAAAACAAAATATTACCAGCAATAAAAAAAATGTTGTCGATATTAAATAACCCATTGAGGTTGACATGCCATAAAACAAAATAAACCAAACCAAACTAAATAAACCTTTTTGGCATTGACTTGATTAGATTCTGGCAAATCTCATCTCCGGGCATTGAATTCCATTCGGATATGAAATTCACAATCAAATCCTCTTTGTTGCTCAACTGCTTTCTCGAGAGACTGTACTTTATAATGCTCCATAAGTTTTTTATGGGGTTGAGGTCAGGAGATTGGGGCGGCCATGTCATAACACTCACCTGCTTCTCATCAAAGTATTCCTTAATCAATTTTGATTTGTGACAGGGAGCATTATCCTGCATAAAAATGAGCTTGGTGGAGTCGATTTGCACCCCTTCAGCAGAAGGGAGCAGACAAGACTCTAAAATTCTCTTGTACTGCTCGCTCTTGAGGGTCTTTTCAATAGGTTTTAAGAAACCAGTTCCATGAAAGGAAAAGCATCCCCAGAACATTATACTGAACGGATGCTTGACAGTACTTACTGCTAAATTCAAAGAACTTTCAAAGCTTCTTCTTCAGATTTTAGATCGCTTATCCTTTGAATTTAGCTCAACTTTCGTTTCATCGGAAAAGAGAACATTTAGTAAAAAAATCAGGTGAGTCACTTTTATCGAACAGCACTGTATGTATCTTGTACCTATAATTAGTTGTACAGCTAGTTGTCTCAATAATTAAATGATTGGGATGAACTCACCTGGGTCACGAGACGGACGCCTAGTGACGTCACTTAAAGAATAATGAAAGTGGCCAATCCGTCAGTCAGCTTCCAGGTGTCAAACCACGCAGTTGATTTTTTAGCACGAGCTTGGGCCAGCTAACTGCCACACAGTGTAGCTTTCCTTTCTTATGGCGCGGTTTTCCTTTAGGAATATATCTTCACAAGACACAGAAATTATCTCTGGTTCATAATCCACAAGTTTGTATAAATCCATGACTCGCCATTTCCTGTTTGAGAGGAATTTGTCCTCTCTAGTTTCATAGCAAATAAATCTGGCCCTTATCTGCAAGCCTAAATATGGCTACTCCAGGAAGACCGAAGAATCATCCGGCTGCTCCAATTCCCGTTTAGAATTATTACAAGAAAGACCATTTATTTTCATGCCCTTTTTACACTGCATATGTAGCCATGTGTCACACTTTCTCCCGGTGAGACAAATGTAAATATGTGTATATAATTTCTCCGAGAACAAGGCATTTTTATCATTCTCTTTCAGCTGTTAGGCTCCGTCCTTGAAATAAGACGTTAATATACCAAGGATATGATAATACACATAATGGGGGAAATGAACAGGGAAAATATTGCTTTCTTCATTGCTCATACATTATCTGGTGACATAACCGACGGGATGCGATACCATTAACCGCCATAAAGTGCTGGTTCCGACGTGATATGAAATGATAATAGCTCGCACAACTTTTTCTTTTTATGAGCCATGTCCTTTCATGACATAGGCGATCATGGCTCTCCACTTACCCGATCCCTTGTAGCCCTCAATAAGTTCTGTTCCTTTGCTACTTCCCCCAGACCATGTTCTGTCATCCACGTGCTTGAGCCCGCTGGGTATGTCATGAGTTAATTTCCCTTGTCTCTTTCATTCTATTAGACCTGAGTATCAGATTCTCCAAGTCCTCTTTTCTGATTACGTGTCTCAGAAAGTATAAGCTTCTTCCTCGTTTGTATGCTCTCCAAAACCTCATCGTTGCTCACACGCTCGGTCAATGATATCCTTAGCATCCGTCTGTAGAACCATACATCCGTTGCCTCGAGTCTTTTCTTCATCTATGAGGAGACCTTTCTAGCATTCGCTGCCGTAAAGGAAATGCCCATAACAGGAAAAAAATCCACGAAACGTACTTTTTTCCAGTGAAACGTGTCGCTTTGATACATTCAAAAAATGGCATTGTGACAACACGTGAGGAGACCGTCCAGCATTCGCTGCTGTAAAAGAAATGTCCATAACATGATAAAATCCACGCAACGTTCTTTTTTCCCCCCGTGAAACGTCTCGTTTTCATACATTCAACAAATGGCATTGTGACACGTGAGGTGACCGTCCGGCATTCGCTGCCGTAAAAGAAATACCCATAACAGGATAAAATCAACGCAACGTTCGTTTTTTCCCGTGAAACGCCTCGTTTTGATACATTCAACAAATGGCATCGCGACAACACATGAGGATACCGTCCAGCATTCGCTGCCGTAAAGGAAATACTCATAACGGGATAAAATCCACGCAACATTCTTTTTTTCCAGTGAAACGTGTCGTTTTGATACATTCAAAAAATGGCATCGCGACAACACGTGAGGAGACCCTCCAGCATTCGCTGCCGTAAAGGAAATACCCATTACGGGATAAAATCCACGCAACATTCTTTTTTTCAAGTGAAACGTGTCGTTTTGATACATTCAAAAAATGGCATCGCGACAACACGTGAAGAGACCGTCCAGCATTCGCTGCCGTAAAGGAAATACTCATAACAGGATAAAATCCACGCAACATTCTTTTTTTCCAGTGAAACGTGTCGTTTTGATACATTCAAAAAATGGCATCGCGACAACACGTGAGGAGACCCTCCAGCATTCGCTGCCGTAAAGGAAATACCCATTACGGGATAAAATCCACGCAACATTCTTTTTTTCAAGTGAAACGTGTCGTTTTGATACATTCAAAAAATGGCATCGCGACAACACGTGAAGAGACCGTCCAGCATTCGCTGCCGTAAAGGAAATACCAATAACAGGATAAAATCCCCGCAAAGTTCTTTTTATCTCGTGAAACGTGTCGTTTTGATACATTTAAAAAATGGCATTGTGACAGCACGCGAGGAGACCATCCAGCATTCGCTGCCGTAAAAGAAATACCCATAACAGGATAAAATCGACGCAACGTTCTTTTTTTCCCCGCGAAACGTGTCGTTTTCATACATTCAAAAAATAGCATCGCGACAACACGTGAGGAGACCGTCCAGCATTCGCTGCCGTAAAGGAAATACTCATAACGGGATAAAATCCACACAACGTTCTTTTTTTCCCCGTGAAACGTGTCGTTTTGATACATTCAAAAATGGCATCGCGACAACACGTGAAGAGACCGTCCAGCATTCGCTGCCGTAAAGGAAATACCAATAACAGGATAAAATCCCCGCAAAGTTCTTTTTATCTCGTGAAACGTGTCGTTTTGATACATTTAGAAAATGGCATTGTGACAGCACGCGAGGAGACCATCCAGCATTCGCTGCCGTAAAGGAAATAACCATAACAGGATAAAATCTACGCAACGTTCGTTTTTTCCCGTGAAACGTGTCGTTTTGATACATTCAAAAAATGGCAATGCGACAACACGTGAGGCGACCGTCCAGCATTCGCTGCCGTAAAGGAAATACCCATAACAGGATGAAATCTACGCAACGTTCTGTTTTTCCCGTGAAACGTCCCGTTTTGTTACATTCAAAAAATGGCATCGCGACAACACGTGAGGAGACCGTCCAGTATTCGGTGCCGTAAAGGAAATACTCATAACGGGATAAAATCCAAACAACGTTCGTTTTTTCCCGTGAAACGTGTAGTTTTCATACATTCAAAAAATAGCATCGCGACAACCCGTTAGGAGACCGTCAAACATTCGCTACCGTAAAGGAAATACCCATAACAGGATAAAATCTACGCAACGTTCTTTTTTTCCCGTGAAACGTCTCGTTTTGTTACATTCAAAAAATGGCATCGCGACAACACGTAAGGAGACCGTCCAGTATTCGCTGCCGTAAAGGAAATCTCCATAACAGGATAAAATCCAAACAACGTTCGTTTTTTCCCGTGAAACGTGTCGTTTTCATACATTCAAAAAATGGCATCGCGACAACACGTGAGGACACCGTCCAGCATTCGCTGCCGTAAAGGAAATCTCCATAACAGGATAAAATCCACGCAATGTTCTTTTTTTCCCTGTGAAACGTGTAGTTTTGATACATTCAAAAAATGGCATTGTGACAGCACGTGAGGAGACCGCCCAACATTCGCTACCGTAAAGGAAATACCCATAACAGGATAAAATCTACGCAACGTTCTTTTTTTTCCCGTGAAACGTCTCGTTTTGATACTTTCAAAAAATGGCATCGTGACAACACGTGAGGAGACCGTCCAGCATTCGCTGCCGTAAAGGTAATACCCATAACAGGATAAAATCTACGAAACGTTCTTTTTTCCAGTGACATATCTGGTTTTGATACATTCAAAAAATGGCATTGTGACAGCACGTGAGGAGACCGCCCAGCATTCGCTGCCGTAAAGGAAATACCCATAACAGGATAAAATGCACGCAATGTTCTTTTTTTCCCGTGAAACGTCTCGTTTTGTTACATTCAAAAAATGGCATCGCGACAACACGTGAGGAGACCGTCCAGCATTCGCTGCCGTAAAGGAAATACCCATAGCAGGATAAAATCTACGAAACGTTCTTTTTTCCAGTGACATATCTGGTTTTGATACATTCAAAAAATGGCATTGTGACAGCACGTGAGGAGACCGCCCAGCATTCGCTGCCGTAAAGGAAATACCCATAACAGGATAAAATCCACGCAACATTCTTTTTTTCCCCGTGAAATGTGTCGTTTTGATACGTTGAGAAAATGTCATTGTGACAACACATGAGGTGACCGTCCAGCATTCGCTGCGGTAAAGGAAATACTCATAACGGGATAAAATCCACACAACGTTCTTTTTTTTTCCCGTGAAACGTGTCGTTTTGATACATTCAAAAATGGCATCGCGACAACACGTGAAGAGACCGTCCAGCATTCGCTGCCGTAAAGGAAATACCAATAACAGGATAAAATCCAGGCAAAGTTCTTTTTATCTCGTGAAACGTGTCGTTTTGATACATTTAGAAAATGGCATTGTGACAGCACGCGAGGAGACCATCCAGCATTCGCTGCCGTAAAAGAAATACCCATAACAGGATAAAATCCACGCAACGTACTTTTTTTCCCCGGAAACGTGTCGTTTTCATACATTCAAAAAATAGCATCGCGACAACCCGTTAGGAGACCGTCAAACATTCGCTACCGTAAAGGAAATACCCATAACAGGATAAAATCTACGCAACGTGCTTTTTTTCCCGTGAAACGTCTCGTTTTGTTACATTCAAAAAATGGCATCGCGACAACACGTGAGGAGACCGTCCAGTATTCGGTGCCGTAAAGGAAATCCCCATAACAGGATAAAATCCACGCAACGTTCGTTTTTTCCCGTGAAACGTGTCGTTTTGATACATTCAAAAAATGACATCGCGACAGCACGTGAGGAGACCGTCCAGTATTCGCTGCCGTAAAGGAAATAACCATAACAGGATAAAATCTACGCAACGTTCGTTTTTTCCCGTGAAACGTCTCGTTTTGTTACATTCAAAAAATGACATCGCGACAGCACGTGAGGAGACCGTCCAGTATTCGCTGCCGTAAAGGAAATACCCATAACAGGATAAAATCTACGCAACGTGCTTTTTTTCCCGTGAAACGTCTCGTTTTGTTACATTCAAAAAATGGCATCGCGACAACACGTGAGGAGACCGTCCAGTATTCGCTGCCGTAAAGGAAATCCCCATAACAGGATAAAATCCACGCAACGTTCGTTTTTTCCCGTGAAACGTGTCGTTTTGATACATTCAAAAAATGACATCGCGACAGCACGTGAGGAGACCGTCCAGTATTCGCTGCCGTAAAGGAAATAACCATAACAGGATAAAATCTACGCAACGTTCGTTTTTTCCCGTGAAACGTCTCGTTTTGTTACATTCAAAAAATGACATCGCGACAGCACGTGAGGAGACCGTCCAGTATTCGCTGCCGTAAAGGAAATACCCATAACAGGATAAAATCTACGCAACGTGCTTTTTTTCCCGTGAAACGTCTCGTTTTGTTACATTCAAAAAATGGCATCGCGACAACACGTGAGGAGACCGTCCAGTATTCGGTGCCGTAAAGGAAATCCCCATAACAGGATAAAATCCACGCAACGTTCGTTTTTTCCCGTGAAACGTGTCGTTTTGATACATTCAAAAAATGACATCGCGACAGCACGTGAGGAGACCGTCCAGTATTCGCTGCCGTAAAGGAAATAACCATAACAGGATAAAATCTACGCAACGTTCGTTTTTTCCCGTGAAACGTCTCGTTTTGTTACATTCAAAAAATGACATCGCGACAGCACGTGAGGAGACCGTCCAGTATTCGCTGCCGTAAAGGAAATACCCATAACAGGATAAAATCTACGCAACGTGCTTTTTTTCCCGTGAAACGTCTCGTTTTGTTACATTCAAAAAATGGCATCGCGACAACACGTGAGGAGACCGTCCAGTATTCGCTGCCGTAAAGGAAATCCCCATAACAGGATAAAATCCACGCAACGTTCGTTTTTTCCCGTGAAACGTGTCGTTTTGATACATTCAAAAAATGACATCGCGACAGCACGTGAGGAGACCGTCCAGTATTCGCTGCCGTAAAGGAAATACCCATAACAGGATAAAATCCAAGCCACGTCTTTTTTTCCAGTGAAACGTGTCGTTTTCATACATTCAAAAAATGGCATCGCCACAACACGTGAGGCGACCGTCCAGCATTCGCTGCCGTAAAGGAAATACCAATAACAGGATAAAATGCACGCAATGTTCTTTTTTTCCCGTGAAACGGTCGGTTTGTTACATTCAAAAAATGGCATCGCGACAACACGTGAGGAGACCGTCCAGCATTCGCTGCCGTAAAGGAAATACCCATAGCAGGATAAAATCTACGAAACGTTCTTTTTTCCAGTGACATATCTGGTTTTGATACATTCAAAAAATGGCATTGTGACAGCACGTGAGGAGACCGCCCAGCATTCGCTGCCGTAAAGGAAATCCCCATAACAGGATAAAATCCACGCAACGTTCGTTTTTTCCCGTGAAACGTGTCGTTTTGATACATTCAAAAAATGACATCGCGACAGCACGTGAGGAGACCGTCCAGTATTCGCTGCCGTAAAGGAAATAACCATAACAGGATAAAATCTACGCAACGTTCGTTTTTTCCCGTGAAACGTCTCGTTTTGTTACATTCAAAAAATGACATCGCGACAGCACGTGAGGAGACCGTCCAGTATTCGCTGCCGTAAAGGAAATACCCATAACAGGATAAAATCTACGCAACGTGCTTTTTTTCCCGTGAAACGTCTCGTTTTGTTACATTCAAAAAATGGCATCGCGACAACACGTGAGGAGACCGTCCAGTATTCGGTGCCGTAAAGGAAATCCCCATAACAGGATAAAATCCACGCAACGTTCGTTTTTTCCCGTGAAACGTGTCGTTTTGATACATTCAAAAAATGACATCGCGACAGCACGTGAGGAGACCGTCCAGTATTCGCTGCCGTAAAGGAAATAACCATAACAGGATAAAATCTACGCAACGTTCGTTTTTTCCCGTGAAACGTCTCGTTTTGTTACATTCAAAAAATGACATCGCGACAGCACGTGAGGAGACCGTCCAGTATTCGCTGCCGTAAAGGAAATACCCATAACAGGATAAAATCTACGCAACGTGCTTTTTTTCCCGTGAAACGTCTCGTTTTGTTACATTCAAAAAATGGCATCGCGACAACACGTGAGGAGACCGTCCAGTATTCGCTGCCGTAAAGGAAATCCCCATAACAGGATAAAATCCACGCAACGTTCGTTTTTTCCCGTGAAACGTGTCGTTTTGATACATTCAAAAAATGACATCGCGACAGCACGTGAGGAGACCGTCCAGTATTCGCTGCCGTAAAGGAAATACCCATAACAGGATAAAATCCAAGCCACGTCTTTTTTTCCAGTGAAACGTGTCGTTTTCATACATTCAAAAAATGGCATCGCCACAACACGTGAGGCGACCGTCCAGCATTCGCTGCCGTAAAGGAAATACCAATAACAGGATAAAATGCACGCAATGTTCTTTTTTTCCCGTGAAACGTCTCGTTTTGTTACATTCAAAAAATGGCATCGCGACAACACGTGAGGAGACCGTCCAGCATTCGCTGCCGTAAAGGAAATACCCATAGCAGGATAAAATCTACGAAACGTTCTTTTTTCCAGTGACATATCTGGTTTTGATACATTCAAAAAATGGCATTGTGACAGCACGTGAGGAGACCGCCCAGCATTCGCTGCCGTAAAGGAAATACCCATAACAGGATAAAATCCACGCAACGTTCGTTTTTTCCCGTGAAACGTGTCGTTTTGATACATTCAAAAAATGGCATCGCGACAACACGTGAGGAGACCGTCCAGCATTCGCTGCCGTAAAGGAAATACCCATAACAGGATAAAATCCACGCAATGATCTTATTTCCCGTGAAACATGTCGTTTTGATACATTCAAAAAATGGCATCGCGACAACGCGTGAACATTTTCGTCAGTTCTTTCTGGTATAAATCGCCATAAACTGGTGTTCACGGTGCGTAAAATAACTAAGTATTAACTGTACTTCTTTTAAAGACCCGTTACGATTTCTCGACGGGTCTGTAAAAGAATTACAATTTTATCACCTATTATCACGGTAAATATCAGAAAGGATAATATTATTGTCACAAACTTTTAGCAACTCAAAAGCCTTTTATTTGTCTAACACGAAATAATTTCCATTTCTTGGCACGTTTACTATTGATTTCATGACGTTCGCATTAAACACGTCCCAGTCCTGCTAGCTGTCCTGGGTATGACGATAAACTACATCCGCGTCCAGGGTAAGACGATAAACAACATCCAACAGCAAGGCCTCTGATCAGGAGGTTTTGAGGAGCGTAGAACCACCTCTTAATTGCTGGTGTTCCCAGGTCCACTCTGACCCGGGGTGGTAGCACCTGTTAGGGTCCCAGCTTTTGGCAAATAGTTAACCCCGAAACTGAGGTAAAAAGCATTATTAATGTGTAAAAATTGGTCTTAATACCAGAAATACTTTGTAAAAAATTATTACCAGAAATAATATTTTAGAAGAAAAAATTATTACCAGCAATACTTTTTTGAGAAAAAAATATTACTAGCTTTACATTTTTGAGGAAAAAAATATTACCAGAAATAGATTTTTGACAAAACAAAACATTACCAGAAATCGATTTTTGACAAAACAAAATATAGCCAGAAATAGATTTGTGACAAAACAAAACATTACCAGAAATAGATTTTTGACAAAGCAAAATATTACCAGAAATAGATTTGTGACAAAACAAAACATTACCAGAAATAGATTTTTGACAAAACAAAATATTACCAGAAATAGATTTGTGACAAAACAAAACATTACCAGGAAAAAAAGTTGTCGGCATTAAATAACTCATTGGTGTTGATATGCCGTAAAACAAAACAAACCAAACCAAACCAAACCAAACCAAACCAAACCAAACCAAACCCAGTCTAGCTAGTAACTTGTGAACTTTTTCTCCGTCCACATTTTCATTAAGAGGTCATATATAAGAACAATTTCATCATTTTTGCTAGCTTCTTTATCCCTCCATTTTAATTTTGAGTTAACTACAGCGTAATTAAATACTTTTCATAACTGACAAACTAATTTTACGTGTTGCTTTTCACTAATTTTAATAACATATCTTTCTCTCAAATTTCTTATATTTTAAGAAACACGTATTTTTTTTCGCCATGTGCACACTTTCTCTCATTAAACAAGTTAAGTGCATCGGACACGCCTTTTTATATGCTGTTCTTCGGCATGATAGTGACGAATTTTATCTATACATATTTTTGTAGTTACATGAACGCCGGATATTAACGGTATATACGCCGTTGTACATATATTTCATGACCTAAAACTGTTTTCATATTTTCCACGATGTTGGGATTTGCACTAACGCACAGATTTTGAATATGGCCGCCTTCTTCTTCGCCTCCAAGTTGTTTGACTTTTGCGCTCTTCAAAAGAGACCATGCTGCCTCCTACCCCAGTAGTATATCTATTTTTTAAACAAGTGACATAGAATCTGGATGCCCAAATACGGCTTATCTAGAAACACAGAAGAATCTAGTCGCAGATCCAATTCTCGTTGGGAATTATTACAAATAAAACTGTATATATTTGTCCCCTTTTCACACTGCTTGTGTGATATTTTATAATACAATTGTCGGGCTGTTCATCGTATTTTAAATACATCTATTTAACTGCATATTTATTCACGGTTAATCTTTTATTTAAGATGTTGAGGGTGTTTCATAAAATGATATCATATTGTAATTTAATAACTTAACCAATTCTTGTTCAAATGACTTGAAATTTTAACAGTATGCGTTGAAATAACCCCCAATTCTAAGTTTCTTTTTTTCAATTCACTGGAAAAGAAAAGGCGTTTTGTGTGCTAGAGTATGCTTCAACAAGATTGTGTAGCGGGAATTTGTGAGAGAATTCGTTAAAAACGCACCAATTGCAATGCAGATTTGGACATGGCGCAAAAGGTTCAATGGCGAAGGCTGTCTGAGAAGGACAAAAAGAGTTGCCGTATCACAGGCGGTACGCAATTGAAAACCTGTGAAATCTTTCATGAAATCCACTTATTTTTGAACTTCTGATTCAAATTTTGAGAAATAAATCTCCTTTTCTTCAACAATAAGCCTGTTTGTTTTTATTTTCGTAGACTATATAGTTACTCGGATATTTACATTTAAAATGAAATCAAATATTTTTAAACATCCTGTATATAGATTGCCATGAGTTGGAAGAAAGATAAAACCGCGAAAGAGAAATCAAATATAGGAAAGTTAATAAATTATATAAATACAAGACGGGGTTTTGGCTAGAAAGAAACAACGAAATAAGAGAAGATAAAAGTGTTTAACGTCTTCTGTCAATGCCTAATAAATAATGGACTATTCCGTTTTGATCATATGAAATGAGGGGAAGAGACACTACTAGAAAGAAAGAAAGAAAGAAAGAAAGAATTAAAATAACGACCAGCATTCCTATTTATGATTGTTACTGCAATATTATTTAAAGTTTTGAAGCTGAAATATTTAATGATGCGAGGAGGGAATTTCTACGGATATTTTACTGTCACAGAACTCGTCATGGGCTTTATTCAGTCATTGTTTCAGTGTTTGTTACCCTCTTTAAACAACAGCGCACCCAGAAACAAATGAAAATATCACGGCACACTTAGCAAAACTTTTAAATGGTACATATTTAAATGTTTTGAAGTAAAACTATAGATTTTAAAAAATTGAAAGATTATTAAATCAAATCCTCCATGCTGCATATCGGAAACTTCGACAATATTAATTCATAATTCGATATAACTTTGTAAAAATTTCGAATTCAACAAAGAATGTTGAATTCAATTGTATGAACAAAGTTTAATATTCACTTATTCAAATAAACGAACATTTTAAAAAGTTAAATTAAAAAAATAAAAATACTTTTTAAAAAATGAATATTAAAACAAAGTTCTGTCCGTTTTTTGATTAGTCATTGAATGAAGTTGAAATATATACGAAATTCGTGTAGCAATTGTTTTCAAATTCGGACAGTAGGAACATCAGACGTTATAAAAAACACGCGCACCGTGCCAGGCCATCAGTTATAAGCCGGACAGTTGTGAGAAGGATGGAAGTGTCTAGAGATCTCGTTCGGGGCTGTTTGCTTTACGACTTCAAAGTGGGCTTATCAGCAGCTGCATCAAGTCGCCGCATATGTCAAGCGTTTGGGGATAGTGCTGTGGATGAACGTTCTGCAAGGCGTTGGTTTCGAAAATTCAAGTCGGGAGATTTGTCTCTCCATGATGAGCCTCGTAGTGGACGACCACAGGTCTTGAATGACTAAAGGCGGCCATTGAAGAGGACAGTAGTCTAACGTGTGGTGAACTTGCAAGACAGTTCAACATTTCCGATGAAACAGTTGGACTTCACCTGCACCGCCTAGGTAAGACGTACAAACTGAGCAAGGGACAACGAGTGACAGCCTGCATATCGCTACTTTCTCGCCACCGTACCACATCTTTATTCAATCGAGTTCTTACCAGTGATGAAAAGTGGGTTCTGTACGAAACTTCCAAGCGTTCCAGACATTGGTTGTCTCCTCAGGATGCTGTCCCTCATCACCGCAAGACCGCCTATGCACCCACGCAAGATTATGCTTTGTGTCTGGTGGACAGGTCGTCAAGTGGTTCATTATGAACTGCTACCAACGGGCCAAACGGTCACTGGAGCCAGCACTGATGAATCGCAAAGGTGTGCTTTTCCTCCATGTCGCGCGAGTGGTCAGGGATACCATACAGCAACTTGGGTGGGAGACTTTGTGCCATCCACCTTATTCACCTGACCTTGCGCCATCCGATTACCACCTCTTCCACTCCCTGTATAATCATCTTCGTGGGAAATCCTTCACCAATGAAGCAGACTTGCGCAAAAGCCCTCACGGACTTCTTTGCGTCAACCCCCCCCCCCGAGTTCTACCGCAAGGGCATTGAACAGCTGCAGACACGTTGGCAGAAGGTGCTGATTATTTATTCATACAAAAATGTACAAATTGTGGCACAAGGCCGAAAAAGGGGAGGGGTAAGGCTGGTCTATCCTATACCTAGCTAATCAGATTCGCGACCCATTCATACATTACAATTGACACATTCACCACAATAATTCATCCGCCACCACTCAATCCTTCCATACACCATAATACCACATCCTCACCAGGGGAGACCTACAAAAACGCGGCCCACACCATAAAAATTTGATGATAATAAAAGGTACATAAAAATATAATCATGAACAGATGAAAGGGGAGGGAGATGAAAAACCAAAACGAACTAAAAATTCAACAAATTTTTAAAATAAACATAATTTATGTTAGTTAGGCCAGTCCAACCCTCAAAATAGAGAGGGCGCTGTATTCTGCCCAAAGGACAAAATCAAGAAGCACTCTCGCTAAGGGAGTAGGAAAGAGATAAAATAACTTGGACCGTTGGCAGAAGGTGCTGGATGCCGATGGCGATTACTTCGAAGACTAAATATAAGTTACACATACTGTGAAGCGTTTTCTTTTTTTCCTTTAAAAACGGACAGAACTTTTTTGGTTACCTTGTATTTAAAAGAACATAATCGAAGAATAGTAAAAAGAATTATTTGAAAAAAAAGTTTAATGTGTATTTATTCAAATTCTAACGCTAAACCATTACTACTTTTACACACACAGGAATCGAACCTGTATCCTATACGGAACCGTATATATTAGACACGGCGATTGACAATCACTGTATTAGATTATGAATTAAGATTTATGAGAATATTAAAATAGGAAAACCTTGAAATTTTCATGGATCTTTCTAATTAATATCGTTATATTTCAACAGGGCGGTTTCGGGGTCTGTTTTATGAAAATAATTCTCAAATATATTTGTTACATTTAAGCCAATGAGGTTGGCACAAGGCATTTCTATCCACTATACCCAAAGAATCCACACATTCAAAATGTTATATCGTAGAACCTGTTATTACGCAGGCAAATCTTTATCCGTTTTGAGTGGTTAAAGACTACTTAAGTGCAATGTTTCCACCAACCGTACATGTCGGGATGTTTTCTTCTTTCAACCCAGGAAAACAAGAACGTTTTGAATATTTTTTCTTTTCTTTGCTTCTCTCTCTCTCTCTCTCTCTCTCTCTCTCTCTCTCTCTCTCTCTCTCTCTCTTCTCTTTCTATTTCTCTCCCTCTTTCAAGTGTCACTTGGTGGTGTTGTGACCACATTAGCCCCGAAGCAAAAGAAAGAACGAACACTGTGACGTCATGAATGATAAATGGAAGGAAAATATATGATTCGTTTGTCAAGATTCCGTTCACGAAGATATCTGTTTATGAAGATATATTTTGATAATCTGAAAATTATCTCAACTTCATTACGCTGAAGGTTTCGTAGACCAAGAGATCTTGAAAATTACTCCTGAGAGAAAATGTTATTACGACGCAAGTATTATCAAGAACACTACGGCCATTTTCTTGCATTCTTTTCCTCTTTCTTCTACTTTTTCCGAACACAGCCATTTACTCGGCTCATGATCGTCTTCATTATTCTATCGCTTCTGGACCTTTTGGCTAAGATCAAAGTGTAGTATCTGGTATTTACATGCTGCCCCACGCTGGCAGGATGTGACACAAGGTCATTTTATAGAAGGTCGAATCATCTTCATTCCCTTCGTATTCCATTAGTAAAGAGGAAGTTTCACTCTAAAAAGCTTCTTTCCGACAACTGCTATTTTGTAGAACAGACACCCGAGAGACTGTTTCCCCAATCACAACAATCTTCAACTCTAGGGCCAGCCATTATCTACTTTCAACAATTTAATTTAATAACATTCTATTTTGAATGACAATTGGTACTTGTATTATGTGAATTGTACAGGGTGCCCCACAAAAAAAAAACAGGGAATTTAGCACAGTTTATTTAATTTTTGGAATTTCTCTTACAAAGCAATTATTTAATTGTTGGTATTTTTGTTAAAAGGATAGAAATTTAGTAGCTTAAAACAGAACAAAAACACAAATAGTATATGTGGTGTTCAAACTAAAGAACTCTAGCAAACTTTCTTGACATTTTGTTCAGTCCCCAAGTTGGATATTCGTTCTTTAAGAGAATAATCACCTCTCGTTGAAAATTTGATAACTGCAGCATTCTGGAACAAAAAATTGTTAAAAGATTTATATTAGATAACTTTTTTAGATCCTGCATATCGTAAAATATATAGTTATTTTTTATACGTTAGTTTTTTTGTTTGTTTTTTTGTTTGCTTTTTTGGTATTTTTTTCATCATATAGTAAATCTAAATTTACTTGTTTTTTATGAGGTACCCTGTACTAAAATATAAAGCCGGTGTTACGAATGTATACAAAGAAAAAAAAAGAGAAAATTAAGAACGTTGGTTAAAGCAGTGATTCCCAAATTTTAATGTGAAGAAGCCGAACGCGTGCACCCCGGCAGATCCCAAAAATAATCCAGCCCCCGCAACCTTTGGTTGAGCTGGCATCGTTATGACTACAAAACTCATTTCTTTAATGCAATGAAGGTACACTTTATCTCTCAAATATGCTTCTGTCTTCGGGCAGAACACAACAAATAAATGAGGGATGCCTGGTCCCGGGGATTCCAATCCTGCAGCAGCACCTCCTTCATTGCACCAGTGTGGGTAGAATAACGACTTCAGCGCAACGTTGCTTGAGGGCAATGAGCAGTTTTGGGCCTTGACCCTTGGACATGCGCTTGGGTGCCCCATTTTAAACCGGCCTTGCGCCATATCCAGTCAGAGTTGGGGACGAGTAAAGACCGAGTGTAGCGTCTGTTATCTGCTCAGTTGAGATGGGAGAAGGCGCCCGATTCCGAGCATTCCAACCCTGTGGCAACATCTTCCGCATTTGCTTTAAGAGAGGAGTCGGTGTAATATTGTCGCCGGCGTGACAGTGGTCGACGGGAATGGGCAAGTTTGTCTATTGGCTCGTGTATGGGCACGCCACCCTAAAAATGACCTTGTATCACATCCTGCATTAGTGGCCTTCGGGCTGGGATCAATTCATAGTATCCGTTCTTCTTATATCACAAGGGACGCTTTGTTCCGGAGATTCCAACCCTGCTGCCTCACCTTCCTCATTGCAATAAAAAGATAGGGTCGACGCCAATGTGACAGTAATCGCGGGTAATGGTTAATTTTTTTATATGGATCTGATCATTGGATGTGGGTAATTTTTGTCCTTGACTCATATGTAAGCGTATGAGTACATCACATAAAAAAAAGACCTTGAGTTACATGCTAAGTCAGGTAAATAAAATCGTCTTCATTTCTCTTGGGGATGATGTAAACGATAGTAAAAGTTCTAATAATGGCCGTCCGATTGATGTGATATAGTATATCACATCAATCGGACGCCCATTATTAACTATTGGTGCTAACGGAAAATCTGCGGTGGTATATCAGATATACCACCGCAGATTTTCCGTTAGCACCAATGGTTAATGTTCAATCCCAGGATTGGAATGCTAAATGCAGTCAAAATGGTGCTAACTGGGGTAAGAAATGTATTGTTCGTTTTAACGCCTCCAAAGCAAAACTACTCTTTTATAATCGTCTTAGATACCTTTTTTTGCTTTCTACCGGCATGGCTGACGCTAACCCCCAGGAGTGTGACACATTGCGCCTTCTCGGGCTAACGTTTTCTTCTAATATAAAATGGAACGATTATATTGAATCAACTGTTATGTCTGCTGCTAAAAAGGTTGGTTCACTGTGTCGTGCTAGATAATTTCTCTCACTAGAATCTATCTTACACATCTATAAGTCTGTCATTCGTCCATTCATTAAATATTGCTGTCTCATCTGGCCTAGTGTTTCTGCTATGTATTTAAAAATTCTTGATAAAATCCAAAGAGGAATCTTCTTATTTTATTGGCCCTGACCTGGCCTCTCGGCTTCAGTCACTCTCCCACAGCCGTAACGTAGCTTCCTTGGGACTTTTCTGTAAATATTCTCATGGCAACTGTTCTGATGAGCTTTCCTCTTTGGTACCTCGATTTTACGAATTTAAGCTCAATACTGGATTGTCTTTAATGCCAACTAATACTCGTTGTCACTTTCGTAATGCTCGTTGTAGTAGAGACTTTGTAATCGCAGATACAACTATACTAACGCCGTTGAACAATACTGGGGTCAGACGCCTTCGAATATCACTCGCACTAATAGTACTTGCTCGATAATACTCACTCGAAATAGTAATCCGTATAGCAATCCGAGTAGAAAAATAGTTTGTGAATTGAGTAGAGAATATCGGTCCGTATAGTAATAGAGGATAGGGTAGAAATGGTGATCCGTATAGTAATAGAGGATAGACAAGAAATAGCGATCAATGAGGCACACGCTACCTCCCATATATGCGTTTCCTCTATGGTTACTTGGTCTATTTAATTCAATAATAGGATCGCCTGTGTTTGCTCACTGGCGATCTATGTTCAAACTCACGTGTCGGCAGCGACACTTTAATCCTACATAACAGATTGGCAGCTAGGTTTCATAGTTGAAATTGCGAAATTTAATCGTAACTTCTATGCTAACAGTTTCTTCTCTCGCAATGGTCGGCTCCCTGTACCACTCCAGTAAGTACCTGACTCCTCATACTTATCCCCTAGCTTTACAAGGGCCAGATCAAACCGAAAATGGAGTACTTCTGTCATATTTGAGCGAGAGCTGCCTCGTCCTCACTTTCCAGTCTCGATAAAGTTCAAAAGATTCTCCAAGTCCTTGTGGGTGACGAATTATTTTCCTCTCTCTCTCTCTCTCTCTCTCTCTCTCTCTCTCTCTCTCTCTCTCTCTCTCTCTCTCTCTCTCTCTCTTAGGCGGGAAGTGGTGAGCCCCTCACTACTCTGTCGATATTTCCATGGAAAGTGCTCGAATGAACTATATTCCTTGATTCCACCAGGTTTAACCTTCACGGCTAGGACCCGCCATGCCACTTACATAGTAGCAAACCACCCACATTCCCCCCGTGTTTAATCGGTGAGAAGTAAGTTCCACTCGAACAGCTTCTTCCCGCGAAACCCTGCTTTGTGGAGCAGGCTTGGAAGAGGTTGTTTCCCCGATCACTACAACCATAACCTTTTCAAATCTAGGATTAGCCGTTATCAGTTCCCTGTTATCTGTAAAAATTTCCCCTTAACGTATCCCTATGCCTTGAGTGGCCACAAGGCTTTGTACAGGGTGATCCTTACTGTAAAAAATACTTCTCGTTTGTGGAACGAAAGTATATGGCATTATAACAAAATTAAATGGTCTTATTAGTTACTAACAGAGTTGTCGAGTCATTTAAGGTGGTTCAAAGACTAGCTAGGCTAATGGGGTTTTTAAAAATGCATGTTTTTATTTGGCGTTAATTTCCACCGCCATAACGTAGATTCCCTGTGCTTATTCTATAAATAGATTCAAGGTAATTGTTCTGACGAGCTTTCCGCTTTGGTACTAAGACTTTATAAATTTAAGCATGCTACTAGATAGCGACAAGGTGTCATCACCTTACAGTTAAAAGGGTTAGATGTTACCGTAAGTCCTTTGCTAACTTTTTCTTCTTTCGCACTTCTCGCTTGTGGAACTCTTCTAGCTTCTTTCCAATCAGCTTTGATCCTCCAAAATCTAAATGGAATGTCATCTTCTGTCTCCTTAATTCCTGTTCTTTTATTGGCCTCTATCCTTAAAAGTGTTTTTTGCTCAGATTCTTTCTCACTCTGTAACCCCCCCCCCTTGCGTCATAGTGACTTTATCGCTTTGCTTGGGGGTGAAATATTCAATAGAATCTACCTACTCACATTCTTCCCCATGTGCCTTATATCAAACTAAGCTAAATCTAATAACCACCCTTAGACCTACTGGGTAGCTCAGTTAGGTGTATATTTCTCATCGGATCCAATGTATCCTTACACTTAAAATTTTTATAATTTATCTCAAGGGGTCTTTTCAAATAACAGCATTATTTTTTATTTGAGAAAGATATTAAGATAATCTAGAACTGAGCAAGTACACAAAAACAGAAAATGGGACAGAAGACAACGATGCGCCTTCTTACCGGATTTATTTAATCTATACAGCGAGCCTATCTTAAAGGAATGTTGTTCTACCAGGATTTATTATTGGTGAGCTCAGACTTAACAATATAAGATACGCAGATGACACCCAGAAGAGGCACGGTGGAGTAATGCATAGCGGTTCGGATTGCGCCGAGTTCGAATTCCAGTCGAATCCATTACATTCACTTGCATGCTAATACCCTTGGGAAAGGTATGAATCCTCCTCTTCTCCCCCAGCTATGGCTAAATAGCAGGACAGACCGGTTTCTAGAGCTTTTGGTCTACCACAGAAAGAAATGGCAACCTACTGCGGGTAAAAAAAATCTGCCTCGTCAGTCATTTATCGAAAGATACATGATCGCCTAAGCGTGTATCCCGCATGGCACATAATTAAGATGGCACCCTGTTGATGACAGGCATACAGTAACTGCTAGATAAGGAAGGTAAAGGGAAATGAGGAGTAAGCCTCAATTGTGAGAATAAAGTATGTTTTGCAAACTCATACGAATCGGATTTTTTCTTTTTTTTTTTTTTTTAAGCTTATCACCGCAAGCAAGGCTGGAGGCCACTAGCACGCAAGGGGTTACAGAAGGTTTGGAGGAAGAGCAGATAGGAGTGGTAAAGGAGAGGATGTGGAAAAAGATAGTGGATCGATCAAGGCAAGGGGGTTACAGAAGATTTGGAGCGAGAGCAGATAGGAATGAAAGGGGAAAGGATGTGGAGAAGGGAAGTGGATAGATCAAGGCAACTGGAGATGTCGATTGACGTTACACTTAAATAGTTGGAGATTGTATTTGTCAGGGAAACAGGAATAGGGAAGGGAGTTCCACAGGCGAGATGTGCGAGACATGAAGCTATTGGAGTAGAAGATACGTCTACATCTAACAGTTTCAACGGTGAAGGTGTGGGAACGGGATGCCAGCCTCGTAGGACGTTTAAATTCATATGCGTAGATAAAAGACATGGAATTTAAACAATTAATAACAATAAATGTGTTAACAAAACATGTTTATAGAAAGTAAAGTTGTTGATTCCAATTCGACAGGAATGAGTATTCCTGGAGAAATACACGAAATGTGTCATATGACCAAAAAGGAGGAATGGGGTAAAAAACTGGTCACCACTTAAGTTTAAATTAACTAGTAGCATTCACTGACCCAGTCACACTTGTAATAATTCTTTTCCTCATAATATCACATTTATAGGAAACACAGACGCCAATCACCAAAAATAACGCATTCTCTAACCTAAGGCCCCATATTTACGAACACGTGGAGGAGGGATGAACATATTTTTCATAATGATTTTCGGATATAATGATTTTATTTACATGTTAATAAAAATAACCCCCGCCCCCGATATGAATGCAAAACAATATCTGTCTATATTTCTGAGATGAGGTATTGTAACTATTTACACTATTTACATCGTTCGGACGGTTGTCCTCGTCTTTATTGTCGTATTCACGACGTTTCGGCCGTTGTACGCCCCGGCCTTCTTCAGTATCTGTCAATATTTCTGAGATGAGGTATTGTAACTATTTACACTATTTACATCGTTCGGACGGTTGTCCTCGTCTTTATTGTCGTATTCACGACGTTTCGGCCGTTGTACGCCCCGGCCTTCTTCAGTATCTGTCTATATTTCTGAGATGAGGTATTGTAACTATTTACACTATTTACATCGTTCGGACGGTTGTCCTCGTCTTTATTGTCGTATTCACGACGTTTCGGCCGTTGTACGCCCCGGCCTTCTTCAGTATCTGTCTATATTTCTGAGATGAGGTATTGTAACTATTTACACTATTTACATCGTTCGGACGGTTGTCCTCGTCTTTATTGTCGTATTCACGACGTTTCGGCCGTTGTACGCCCCGGCCTTCTTCAGTATCTGTCAATATTTCTGAGATGAGATATCGTAACTATTTACACTATTTACATCGTTCGGACGGTTGTCCTCGTCTTTATTGTCGTATTCACGACGTTTCGGCCGTTGTACGCCCCGGCCTTCTTCAGTATCTGTCAATATTTCTGAGATGAGATATCGTAACTATTTACACTATTTACATCGTTCGGACTGTTTTCCTCGTCTTTATTGTCGGATTCACATCGTTTCGGCCGTTGTACGTTCCGGCCTTCTTCGGGTGATATTTGTCGGAATTTCGAATCGAACTTTTTTTCCACGGGATTAGATTGTTCTAATTCCACGTGCCATGCCTTTGGGTATCTCAGTTATAGTTAATTGTCCTTGATAACTCAACTCCCCAAGGTTTTGTCCCTTCTGCTGTGGCCAGGGATTGAACTCACTTTTTGGATCAATCAACCAAGACTTTATACACTCGGCAATGTGTTCTTGCGGAATTAATTAGAATCTGAGATATAACAATAGGGAAAAACAATATATACAATGCAAGAAATATTAGTATGTAACCCCCCACGGCTAAGGCGTGGCAGAAAAGCAAGTTAACTGGGCGAATAAAAATGTGTTAAAGTGTAGTATAATAAAAAAAATAATAATAATAATAAATTTTTCTTACGCTTCAGAGAACTATGTCTTCTGTCCCCTAAAAGTGGGTGGCAGGCGGAATGAAAACGGAAAATGTGGAGGACTAAAAAAACCAAATTCGAAAGGAAGGGTTATTTTATGTAACAAATAATCCATGTGCGGCACAAGGCTAAAATGGGGAAAACCGGGCTTCTATAGTCCTATCGTATCTATCTAGTCTCACTCATTGAAAGTACCTCATTTACTCAATAAAAATTGAAACTTAAAATTTATACGTGCAATTGATGGGAAGGACAAAAATACTAAATCCCAATGATTTTTAAACAATGAAAAATATATGTACAACAAACTAAACAAAACAGTATTTAGTATTTATATATTTAGCATTAGTATTCTGCATTAGTATTTGATCCCTTACAAAAACTATATCTGGCAGAAAGTCTCAGTTAAGTGGGCGAACCAATGCAAGGCATGAAACGAAAAAACAATGGATTCTGAAAATGTCTTACCCCCACCAGAGATCTGAGAAATCTGTCCCCTAATAGGGAAAGGGATGAGAAATAGGAAATAAAAATGGCGGACAAAAATAAATGGGGTCTATGCGCTTGCATACTCTAGCTAAGTTCAACTGAAAAACGACCCCAAAAAGCCAAACCAAAAAGACAACCTCTCCCTATGCATCCTAAATTGTGACTGGATGACTGATAATTTAAGTTTGACGCTCAAAATCCTCTTTCCTAAACAGCATCCAACAACCACTCTAAGTCAGAATCTCAACAACTCTCACCCACCTTTCGCCGAATTTCGATGAAGACAGTTGCACACTTTCAGCTCTGAACTTAACTTTAAGCTGATGCTTAAAGAAAGAGATCAGTTGAGAAGAGGAGAGATTATCAAGTCCATGAAACCCCTTCTGTCTGGTCGTCCACGCCATGACTCACATAATGTCGAGCCTATACAAGAGCACGCAATACTGATCCTTTTTCAGTGACGGTACCACATTCGTACAGACGGAACTGGCTTCCAGGACATAAAACTTTCCATCCAAGATGCGGATCATGTAGCCTTCAATCAGCTCACAAAACGGACGCATGGCACTGCAATGAAAGGAGCCGTGTCCAATTGACTCCTCCAAATCACCACAGCGCACGCCCTCGAGCGAAATTGGCAGCGTCGATGCGAAAACTTTCTTACCTATCCAGAGTGTCCCTCCCAACACCAGCCAGATTGTCGTTGTTAAGGAGAAATGGGTCGATGTGCGAGGCGCAAACTTCTGCTCTCCTCTTTAAAGGAAGATTCCTCCATGTCCACAGACGAGCAGTAGCCTCGGCTTTCTTCCAAACCTCCGACCAGTTCATCTTCAGCTGTAGTCCGGGACCAAACCAGATAACAATTATGATCTCCGATTGGTTTTCAGTTACCTTTCCGACTAAACTTTAGGTTTTGTATTTCTTCGGTGCTGGTGCTCCCGCTGTACGTCTCGAGGTCCTCGACAAAATCCAGAAACGAATATACAAGATGATAGGTCCTGATCTGGCATCTAGTCTACAATCGCTATCCCACAAACGTGCCGTAGCCTCCCTCTGTCTCTTCTACAAGGACTTTCACGGCAAATGTTCCGACGAGCTACTTTCGCTGGTTCCCAGACTGCATGAATTTAAACGAGCTACCAGATTGGCATCTCGGTCCCACCCTTTCACTTTCAAAACGGTTAAATGTAAACGTCTCTTCTACTCAAACAGCGTCTTCTCCAGCACTTCCCGTCTGTGGAACTCCCTTCCCCTTACTTGCTTCCCCAATGACTATAATCTTCAAATATTCAAGTGTAATGTCAATCGATATCTGACACCCTGAGCTTTTTCCCCGTCCTTCTCTGTATCCTATCCCCAAACATACATGTCGCTTTACTCTTGTTTTCAATCCTCTGTAACCCCTTGCGTTCTAGTGGCACTCACGCCTTGCTTGGGGTGAATTGCTAAAAAAAGAACAGAAACAAAGTGCTGCTACTACATGCACTTTTGCTTGGTTTTCCGACCATAGTGATCTAACCAGGTTTTATCATCATTGCTGTGTCATTCTAAATCTTATCACTTCAAATGATTCAAAATCAGGTTGGATAGATTCTCTATACCCAACTGTCTATGAATTATAAACCCGAACGTTTCCTGGAATTTATAGGTCAATATATGTCCATGAACGTGTTCAGCAATTTTCAGACACCGTTGCAGGCCTCCCAGACCGTGCTGCAATTTGGGTTTCAAAATCATCACGCTGGGAGATGACAATCCACTCCTTCACAGTTGAGTATAATGAGCAACAGTCAGCCAGTGATGGCACCATATGCTCATTTTCTTCTGCAAGACAAGGAACATCAAAAGACAGTCTGGAGTTGAACATTTTAAAACCAAAGTTTTCAGTTGACAAATTCAAATATAGGTTCAAGGATAAAGCAAATTATAGTTTCGAAATATTAAAAACACAAATAAAATACACTCTTGACAAAATAACCGTCAAATTTTGAAAAGTGGATTGTTATACACACAGAGGCACGTACACAATAACCCACAATCGTACACACAAACATACACACACACACATATGATTAAAACGAAAGATGATCACCTATTGAGGGACTAAACAGGGATTTGGCTTTACTCAGACTATCTAACCCTAGTCTCAACAACAACATTCCTCGGAAGAATAAGTCCCAGTTCTTGGTTTATACCACGTCTCGTTGGAAAAGGTCACAGACGTGTCCAAAAATTCCGACTTTTAAATCTTTCTCTTTTAGCTTCAATTTAGTCAAAAGGTTAATATATAGATATCATCGATCTTATTGCCAATATTGTTTACATTTTGTTGCCTTTTTAGTCCTCAAATAACCGGCCTATTAAATCTACACACACATACACACACACGCACGCGCATATATATATATATATATATATATAGATATATATATATATGTCATCCACAGACAGACTGTTTCACAGCTCTTCAATGTGGCTAGACGTCCGGTTGCTTCAAACCGGGATCGAAACTCGACTGATTTGACATCAATCAGAGAAGTAGGCTATATACACACACATATATATATATATATATATATATATATATATATATATATATATATATATATATATATATATATATATATATATATATAAGAGTTGGCTGTGAGCATTAAAGTACAGGAGTCCAGCAGGCGGGCTTGCGCATTAAGAGATAGATAGATAGACAGACAGACTATATAAATTATTATAAATTTATATAAATAAAATAAACCAATTTAGATTCTTTTTTAAGGACCGGATGTAGAAATTAGTCGGTAATTTTAAGAAATGGATTCCTTTTTATCTGACAGTTGATATTACTTCATAACACATATACATTAAAACCTCCCAGGGTTTTATCTGTTGTTGTTGTTGTTCGTGTTTTTGTTTGTCCCTTATTTCCAAGTTACTCCCTTTTCAACATGGCGCTGCACCGAAAGTTCCATTCACGTTGCCTCGGGGAGGGCACAAAAGATGATAATTTTTTCTTGATCATACACATACATGCTTACATGGCAAAAGCAGAACGGGTATAGATTCACTATTTACATTATTCGGACTATTGTCCTCATCGCTATATTCATCACAACGTTTCGGCCGTTGTAAGCTCCAGCCTTCTTCAGGTGGTTGGAATGTCGAACTGAACCCTTTATTTCGCTCACTGGTGTAGACTGTTCTAGTTCCACGTACCATGACTAATGGATGTCAGTTATCTCCTGTTAATTCCCCTCTCCAAGTTCTCCACCAACTTAACCACGTATTGAACTCAAGCTCTTTGTGTCCTGTCACTGGATCTAACTAACGCCTTTATCTACTGTGCCATGTGTCCTTGAGGATAAGAATAATGCAAATAGTGTACATAATACCTCATCTCAGAAATATAGACGGGTATAGATTTATTTTTTTCCGAAACTATAGCTCAGATTTATCTTCAGGTTCTCATACATGGAACTGAAATACATGATAGATACTGTAAACTTTCAGAACTTGTATCTAGACTAATTCCATAATGGTAATTATATTGGTAAAATAACCGTTTCTACACAGGAAACAATTGGCATTCATTAGAGCACCTCGACGTTGTTTAATGGTTAACAAGCCTGTCTCCCTAGAACAATTACGACAGTGTAGTGAGTTCGATCCTCCCTAGGTTCCCCCATACTTACGCCCTTGTGCTACATCTTAGAAAATCACTATTTAGCATTCATTGATTGAACCGTTAATGCCGCTTGAATCGGCTTCTGCTGTCCGCAAACTGTTTTCGCTCTTTCTACCATTAATGGGGGTTTCCTTCCTTACATTTTGTCTGAGCCAGGGTAGAAAGTCGACACCTTGATTATACAAGGGGCTGGCTGAAAAGTTCATAGGCTGACCAACATATGAATTTAAGTAGACACACCAGTTGATAGACTAAATAACATGCAAGTGTAACAGAATACAACAGCTGGTCGACCAGTTGTTATAATCTGATACACTTCCATATGATTTAGTCTACCAAGTGGTATGTCTACTTACAATTATATGTTGGTCAGCCTATGAACTTTTCAGTCGATTCTCGTATCATTTTATTCTCTCCTAGTTACATCTGCGGCCCATTTTTGCTGTTGAAGTTAGAATTTTTCAAGGGGTTGGCTTTTATTATTTGATAAATCTCTTTGCGTGTGATTTTTTTATCTTCGTATTCTGTATGTGGAATTATACGAATCCATCTTTTCTCCGCTATGGGTTAAAACGTATGGCAGACTGGGGCTCTCTGGTCTTTAAGTAGCAACCAGTATAGGAGAAAGAAAACTCTGAATTAAAAACCAGCCTGAGGAGATATGGTCTCAGTCAGGCAATCTTTGTCAATCTGCACAATTGCTGCAGTACGCGGGTTACTGGACTTGGGGCGTGAGAGGACGTGGTGTGATGACAGCACGTGACTATAATACGTTAGCGTCTAAGCTCATATCTCTTTTCCCCACAAACTGTCCAGCATTCACTGCCATATAGAAGGATTCATATTACACAGCAGTTCAGCACACTTTTGCTGTTTCTTAATACTTTGCTTAATTTTCGAAAAGCATCTTTAGTTATTCCAGTGCGCATTCGGATTTCACATGCATATAATGATCAATATACCCAGTCTGATAAGGCTATACTAGGCACATGCATTACAGCCAATTCCGATGATAATACACATCATCGTCTTACGGCAATGATGTTCTTTGTCTATGGTCTAAACCTGATCCCACAGAGGGCGGTGATCTCCCTTTTCTCTCCATATGTGGTCAGCCACGCCTGATTTTTCCACTTTTAAGGTAAGGCTTCAAGAACACCAGAAAGCTGTAACACGAGAGGACCCAAAGAGTGTGAGTTCAATACCTGGTTAAGGCAGTTGAGAACTTGGAGAGGGGAATCAACAGGAGATAACAGATGACTGACATCCATTAGACATGGCACATGGAACTAGAACAGTCTACCCCAGCGAGCGAAATAAAGGCTTCAGTTCGACATTCCAACCACCTGAAGATGGCTGGAGCGTACAACGGCCGAAACGCTGTGATAAATATGGCGACAAAGATGAGGACAATAGTCTGAATAATGTAAATAGTGTACATAATACCTCATCTCAGAAATATAGACAGATACAAAAGGGATAAACCTCTTGTGAATAATATTGCTTGATTACGTCCTGAAGAAACATGGCTTTCTAAAAAAAAAAAACTCATTAAATAAAGTGAAACTAGTTTTGATTGTGGTTAGTATCCAGTTATCTGGAAATCCTCAAAAATATGAGAAATCTAGTTTTTTTCGACGGACTGACAAGAGACAGAAGGAAGGCAGTTACCAAGCGTAAGGCTCGCTTACGAGCAGCTCGAACACATGTAATTGCACAGACGTGAATCTCTAGTTTGCTTGGCAGACGGAATGCCCAGAAGCTACCGGCCTGTTATCTTGTACTTTGCTGGTGGACTACGTAACAGTAGAATATGTTGTATACTCAATGGCAAAGTGAAAAATGTACTCAACGCTTTCTGGAAAAGGCAGTATTTATCTGATAACATCATCCAAAAACACCCACTTAGCGGGGAGGTCCTGTTTCATAATATATATATATATATATATATATATATATATATATATATATATATATATATATGTATGTGTGTATGTGTGTGTGTGTGAGTGTGTGCCTGTGTGTGTATATAGATAGATAGATAGATAACAAATGAACAAACCAGCAACACACTAATATAAGCACAACTAGACGTAATAATAACAACCACCAATAAAATAATCAGTACTAATAATAATAAAGTTAACAAGCAATACTAAAATTTAGCCACAAAACTGCACCCGAATCCACAATAATTTCTACTTAGTAGCCCCTAAACTAATTCGAAACATAATCGTTACCGCCCACCTAAATAATTGATAGAATAATACAATAGGCCTGCCCATAATGCATCACTGACTAGTATGTATAGTCGAGCAAAAACACAACCCACATTGCTGTTACACCAGCTACACATATATATATATATATATATATGCCACCCTGACGATTGCATCGAGCGTGAAACAGCCTGTCGCCTCTAAGTGTTGACTTCAATGTTTACTTTTATATTTACACACGCTCTGTCTCTGATATTGAGCACTTTATCCCATAAATATAGCACACCTTAAGAGTATATATATATATATATATACATACATATGTGTATATATATATATATATATATATATATATATATATATATATATATATATATATATATATATATATATATATATATGATAAATACACACACACACAAACGCACAAACGTGTCAATGTTAATGAAATTAAATGACAATGGAAAACCATTTATGTCGCTGCGTTTCCTTCCTTGGGGAATTTGTCAAGGTAAATACAGGAACTTTATTTTCGGATGCATTTATACACGTAGAAAATGGAACGTTTCTTAGTACATGGGATGTTGCTAGTAGGGTGATCTTCTGGCCAACTTGTATGTTCATGTTATCTGGGACACTGTCAGTAAAATTGCCTATTTCTTTTCCCACGAGGCCCAGAGCTCCGATTACTATTGCTACAATCTCAGTCTTCATTCCCGACATCCTGTTAATCCTGATCTCCAGGTCCTTGTATTTGTACAATTTCTCAATATTATTATTATTATTATTATTATTATTATTATTATTATTATTATTATTACTTTCCTTTCATTTCTGTTGTATAGACATTTCCTTCCGGGTACCAACCAGAGGCCTAAGATCAGAAATGGCTTCATGACACTTTCCACTGATCATTTTTGTAAAAAAATTAAAAACAAAAAACAAATATTATTATTATTATTATCATTATTATTGTTGTTGTTGTCGTTGTTGTGTTTTGCCTTGGCTTTGTGTAGTACGGTTTTTCCACAAGTCTCAGTCAGAGACTTCAGGAGACAAGTTTTTTTTTATCAGAAGATGCAAACAGATGAAGTGTCGTGCCATCCAAGAGAAAAAAAATAATGTAATTGTGGTCACTATATGGAGAAAAATCTACGCAAGACGTGAGTAGTCAACATTAGTATAATTTTTGGCAATTCACATATTTTCGTGCTACCAGGAATTTGATCCGTATATTTTTTCTTGCTTTTTTCCATCATTCCTAAAGCCCCAATAGCAACAGGTATTGTTGTCAGAGATACCGCGTTGGTGTAACGGGACACTTGCAGCATTCCGAGCTGCCTATCATCATTGCAAGAAAGTTCTAGAAAACGCAAACAGCAGCTGTGCATAGCCAGTCCAAGGCAAGGTTAAAAACAAAAAGGAGTTGGTTGCTATGAGAAAAATCTCGAATAAAATTCTCAACAGAGGCAAAGTGTCTGTGAAAACTATCATAAAAGGCTTCCAAGTTTCTACCTCCTCATGTGACAAGGATCTTTGCAATTAACTTTAAGTCTACGTTTTCAATAAGGACCACCTCTTATCTGATTTTCCCCCGCTTCGCAGAGCGCAAAATATGTAATATCTCTGTCACGGCGCCCGAAGTTTCTAGCCTTGACTCTAAGACGCCATCGGTCCAGACAAAATCCCAAAATCATCCCAGTTTTATCTCCAATTCTAGCAAAGCTGTTCAACCTGAAAGGGAGATGCTTCCCAATTCTATGGAAAGTGTCAATTGTATTCCCTGTTTTTAAGAATGCTGGCGAGCGCTTAAGCCTGTCAAAATATCGAACCATTAGCTTCAGTGACATCAGGAAACTCTTCGAATCTATAATCAAAAGAAGAGGATCGAACACCTCCTGAACGACAATTGCGCAAGAGCCACGGCAGATGTCTTATCTCTCATTACTCACTGAATCAGTGACGGTCAAGACAATAAATTCATCACGAAGACCATTGCCCTAGATATATCAAAGGCCTTTGACAAGGTGTGACATCGGGGTCTGCTACACAAACTCTCCATCTATGGAATCCCTGGAAGAACTCTCTCGATTTTCAAGTCCTTCATAACAGGTAGGTCTCCGAAGGTCGTTGTTAACGGTCAGTCATCAGAAAACCGCTTGGAAATGTAAAGGACAGCAGGAGGAGTAAGGTACTTACCGAATCGGTACAGGGAACGAACGATTTTTTCCTGCATCTTTATTGATGGATCGTATATGCGAGTTCCATTTTAATTGTGGGTTGAGTTTAAGGCCGAATAGACGCTGAGAGCACGGAGACACCATGAGGGAAAAACTATTCAACGTGACTGGAGGCAGTTCAGGAAGGATCGGCGGTGATGATATGTAACTCATTTGATTTTCAAAGTATCATATATTTTAGTAATTGTAGTATTATTATTATTATTATTATCATCATCATCATCATCATCATCATCATCATCATCATTATTATTATTATTATTATGATTATTAGTATTATTATTATTATTATTATTATTATTATTATTAATAATAATAATAATAATAATAATAATAACAATAATAATAATAATAATAATAATAATAATATCATTATTATTTGTGTATGTTATGTTTCCTATTTGTATCCTGTAGAGCCGGGTCCAAAGAATAGTCCTTATGGCCAATCTTAGTATATGGAATGTACCTAGTAGGGTGATGTTCTGGGGAACTTGTATGTTGATGTTACCTGCGACACTGTTAGTAAAATTGTCTACTCCTTTTCTCACGAGGCCCAGAGCTCCGATTACTATTGTTACAGTCTCAGTCTTCATTCCCCACATCCTGTTAATCTCGACGTCCAGGTACTTGTGCTTGAACAATATCGCAATCATTTTAAATGGAGATGTTTCTCTCAGCTGGCAATGCTATGTCAATAAGCATACACTTCCTGAATTTCTTGTCTTTTATGAAAGTATCGGGTGCGTTGGTTTTTATTTGCCTGTCATTTTGAATTGTCCTGTCCCAGGGGATAGTTACATCTTTATTTTGGGTAACTGTGTTTAGTTGGTTATTATTATTATTATTATTATTATTGTTATTATTATTATTATTATTTCCTTTTATTTCTTATGTATAATTATTTTTTTCGGGTCCCAACCAGAGACCTAAGGTTAGAAATAGTATCATGATATTTTCCACTGAGCGTTTTTTAACCCAAAAGCACATTTTACATAAATAAAGCCGTTCGTAAGGTGTTAGCTATACTTGTGAGTACAATTTTTTGTATTTCTTTAAGGCTTGCGATACCAGAAATCCCTACAATGAGTCTATCGGAACCTATTCCATTCAAGCCGAAGTCTCCAAATTATCTTTTTTTAGTCTTTGTGGTTTCCTTTAATTAATAATGTTTCACTCTCGAAAAAAAAGTTGTTGATATAATTTCACAGAAACTAATAATTCTGTATTATTTTAGCTAAAACGCCAGAACATTTATCAAAGCAATAAATACGTCATTAGCAACCAAAAACAAAAGCGCGGGAAGCTGAAACTCAGTATAAATGTGTTATATACAATCATTTTGCGCAGGGTGGATACATATAGTCAAAGAAAATAAGAAGACTGTAGTGAGGCGGGGTGAAGAAAAGGATAACAACGGAACAGGAATTAGGAAGACAGAAGATGTTGATTGAGGTTGCATTTGGATTTTGGAAAATTGTAGATGGAAAAAAGTGTCACAGTAGAAGTGGTGGAAGTATCTAGCTAGATCAACAGTAAAACTGTGAGACCTAATTGCCAATCTAGCAGCATGCTTAAATTCATGCAGTCAGGACACCAATGAAAAAAAAATCATCAGGTCACCATGAAAATATTTATTAAAAAATGATAGAGGCAAGCCGCGTCACATCGGTGCGAAAGTGACTGAATTCAAGATGCCAGGCTAGAACCAATAACATTACAGACCTTTCTTTGGATTTTCTCAAGAATCTCGAGATATATAGCAAGAGCACCAGATCAGATATGGCCGCAATATTTAATGCATGGTTGATTTATAAATGTTTAAAATAGATTCTGTCAAGAAAAATTGTCCGGCATGTCACAGTGAACTAACTTTAAAAACCATTCAACCTGAGTTTATATATAGACAGGTCAGGAGTAATCGTAATGGTATTATTAGCTGTTTTCTTACAGTTAAATATTTGGCGTTCATTAACTGAGCAGCCAGTACTACTTTCGGTTGTAATTTATAAAACCTTTCTTTTAAAATTCTTATTTTAGGAAAAAACGGTTTCTCAAGTCCTGTAGCTGTTATCGCTCCTTCCAGTATTATCCAGTAAATTCATGTGGTCAAGGTACCAACTAGGAGAACTCATTAGAACAATTGCCAAGAAAATATTTATAGAAAAGACAGAGGAATTGGGAAATTGACTGAAGTCGAAATGCCAGATCAGGATCGATTCCATTACAGACCTTTCTTTGGATTTTTGTCGAGAATCTCGAGATCTATAGTAGTAGCACCAGGCCAGATTGTGGAGAGCCATGTTCGCCCACGTCCTGAAGAGACCCGTCATATAGATTTTTTTCGAAGAGAGTAGGGGGAAGGGGTTAATAGTCTTATAAGTAATCTTAATAAAAAAAGGGGAGTAATTGATTAATATAGTTGAATGGGCGTCAGTGCCTTAAAATTAAGACCCCAGAATCTGCGCCAGTGCAGGTAAAACAGATTTTTTTGCCATTAGCAAACAAATAAGATAATTACCTTCGTAATTAGACCTGATGTCGCTCATAATAATAATAAAAATATAGCGACGCTGATGAAACGTGGATGTGAATTAGTCGCAAGGGCATTGCCACACTTCCTGTGGTTTCCCCCGCCCATACACACCAACAACACCACCATGATTGCAGGTAAATTATTGCTTCAGGGTCTGACACACTTACCTTCGCACTAAAAATCATTTATGCTTTTTCCTGCCAATGAGTGCGTCTAAGTAAACACTGTCAGTATCACCACCATCGTCAGTAGCAATAAGCAGCCTCTTCATATCTGTAATATTACTAGTATATATAAATATTATATACTGGTTTACTATTTTAATAGTTAAGTGATATTGAATGAATATTATATATATATATATATATATATATATATATATATATATATATATATATATATATATATATATATATAATTGTGTATTTAGGTAGCAATCATTCATTTATACATGTTTCATTAAAGACGACAAGCAAGGTCTTTCGATTAAGCTTGTTATTTAATTTTTATTGTGTTCCGGACACAGAGTGTGTAGAAACTGTCCAAATGTTCTGTAATTCTTTCGGCTTTCGGCTATACTTTTAGCCATTATCAAGGATGATTTTTTTTTTAACTGGGTGTATGGGTTTTGTGTATGTTTCTAAATTTATAGGGATGTTTTATTTCCGAACACCGTTAGCACATTGTGGCCGTGTTCGTAGTTAATATTATTGACTGTTGGATTTTTCTTTTTTTATTATTAAGGCTTCCATTATTTAGAATCTTTTTTACATGTGGATGAGGTTACTATGTTTGTATCTTCTACTAGTATGTTTTGGATGGGGCCTTGTAAGTTTGTGCGTGTGTTTAAAAGGGTTCTAATAGAGCTGTGGTCGGATAGGTGTAACGTAAGGCGTCTGGATAGGCATGTAGTTGTGTGACCGATGTAATTATTTATGAGTTCGGTTTGATTAGGAACACAATTCCTTACGGGGCATTTGTACTCATAAATAATGTTTGTTCGTTGCAATTTTGATTTTGCTGATAATCGCTAAAAGTATAGCCGAAAGCGCTCGGAATTACAGAACATTTGGACAGTTTCTACACATTCTGTGTGGAGAGTATTATGCCAACTTAGTAACGAAAGGCTATCAAAACCAAACACCCAAAAAAACTGACGAAAGTGTTCTTCCTTCATCAGTACACAAGCCCTTGGTTTCTGTTATATAGCGTACATCTGAACACAAATGGGTATGTCCCAATCCTCATAAATACATTGGACACTATGGTAAGTGGGGATAACATGCTTAGTAGTCCACCATTAGCAGTGGTTTACCTAGTTGACAAACATAGATAGATAGATAGATAGATAGATAGATAGATAGATAGATAGATAGATAGATAATGAACAGACTGAGATAGATAGATAGATAGATAGATAGATAGATAGATAGATAGATAGATAGATAGATAGATAGATAGATAGATAGATACATACATACATACATACATACATAGATAGATAGATAATGAACAGACTGAGATAGATAGATAGATAGATAGATAGATAGATAGATAGATAGATAGATAGATAGATAGATAATGAACAGACTGAGATAGATAGATAGATAGATAGATAGATAGATAGATAGATAGATAGATAGATAGATAGATAGATAGATAGATAATGAACAGACTGAGATAGATAGATAGATAGATAGATAGATAGATAGATAGATAGATAGATAGATAGATAATGAACAGACTGAGATAGATAGATAGATAGATAGATAGATAGATAGATAGATAGATAATGGACAGACTGAGATAGATAGATAGATAGATAGATAGATAGATAGATAGATAGATAGATAGATAATGAACAGACTGAGATTGATAGATAGATAGATAGATAGATAGATAGATAGATAGATAGATAGATAGATAGATAGATATGACAGAGACAGATAGATAGATAGATAGATAGATAGATAGATAGATAGATAGACAGATAGATAGCGAAAGAGAGAGAGAGAAACGAACATAGATAGAGATACGAACAGACTTAGATAGATAGATAGATAGATAGATAGATAGATAGATAGATAGATAGATAGATAGATAGATGCGGATCGATCACTAGATAGATAGATATAAACAAACATAGATAGATATGAACAGACTTTCATTCAAGGTGGCCCAGGGTTTAGCTAAGCGAATGTTCACATCCTTTTCAGTAGAAATTATTTCGTTTCCTATGTATTTAAAAGATTTGGCAGATTTCATCAATACTCCGAAGACAGTTAAAATGGATATTGTCCTTTTTTCTCCTCAATAACGTTTTCTTAGTTCCTTTCACTCTCAGCATCCCCTTGCGTCTTAGTGGTTTTATCACCTTGCTTGTGGTTAAATGATTCAAATAAATATGATCTACATTGGAATAGATATGTAGAAAACTAGATGAGAAGGTTTCACATTTTATCAGTTGCATATAATCAGGTAATTGTCAATATTTTAAATGTGACCATTTTAAATCATTTTACAGACAGGAAATTAAACAAAAATAAACCCAACACGGAGAATGGTTTAACCTTAAAGCTTTGAAATTTACCTCCAGTTTTATTTGCCTATTTATAAATCTGCTATTTGTCCGGGCATTGAATACTGCTGCCATATCTGGTTTGTTGTATATCTCGAAATTCTTACCATCCTGGGTATGATGATAAACTACATCCGCGTCCTGGGTAAGACGATAAACTACATCCGCGTCCTGGGTAAGACGATAAACTACATCTGCGTCCTGGGTAAGACGATAAACTACATCCGCGCCCTGGGTAAGACGATAAACTACATCCGAGTCCTGGGTTAGACGATAAACTACATCCGACAGCAAGGCCTCTGATCGGAGGCTTTTGAGGAGCGTGGAACCACGTTTTAATTGCTGATGTTCCCAGGTCCACCCTTACCCGGGGTGGGAGCACTTGACCCCCCCCCCAAAAAAAACTGGGTTCAAAACGTGTAAAAATATTTTTTAATAACAGCAAAACTTTTTTGTAATAACTTATTACCAACAATATATTTTTGAAGAAAAATCTTATTACCAGCAATATATTATTACCAGCAATACTATTTGGAAAAAATATTACCAGCAATACATTTTTGGAAAAAAGTATTATCAAAAATACATTTTGAAAAAAAATATTCCTAGCAATAAAAAACTTGTCGGTATTAAATAACGCATTAAGGTGTTGATAAAACAAATTAAAGAAAGCCAAACGATGAATATTTCGACATTTTATAACCCTTCTCCTCTGCCCCCAAAAAATGAATACAGGGTATAAACAGAGAACATCGAATAATACGACACTGAGATTCGAAGGCGCACTGGGATAGCGAAAGATGCCTTGCAAATGCTAAGCAGAGTATTAAGAAATAGAAAATCTTCTCTATTTAACTCATTTTTTCACGCGTTTCCTCTGGTTTTTTTGTTTTTTTTTGTTTTTTGTTTTTTTTCCTACAAATATTCTCATGGTAACAGATCTGATGAACTTTTTTCATTAGTGCCTCGACTACATGAATTTAAGCGTGCTACTAGATTGGCAACTAGGTCTCACCATTTTACTATTGAACTTGCCAGATGCAACCGCCACTTCTACCCTAACAGTTTATTTTCTCGCACTTCACGTCTGTTGAACTCCCTTCCGATTTCTTGCTTCCCTGATAACTACAATCTTCAAAAATTTTAATACAACGTCAATCGCCATCTTATGTCTTCCTGAACCCTGTTCCTTTATTGATCTTTACTCACCTCTCACTAAAGTATTCTCATTTTCTTTAACTCCCAGTAATACCCTGCATCCTAATGGCATTACTGCCTTGCTTAGGCTTTTCATTCAGATTTGAAAGTTACTTATAGTAGGAATCCGTTCATCTTGAGTGATAAAGGTGGTACCCTGTTTGGTGAAAATTCAGTCCTTTGGTGGTGAGATTAAAGTGATCTCTTCACCAGACCGCAGGCCTCAGGGATGATATGTGGAGGCCGTGCGCTGCCCAGACCACATTGCCCCACTCTCGGGTGTACAGAGAAGATCCAAAGGAATACTGGTTATCAATTATAGTACTTAAAATATTTTACTTTCAAATCCGTTTTCCATTATAACCAATATTCTTGTTAGCCTCGTCTTCATATTAAGATGTTTCATGAAAATTCAATTATAAATGTCATCATTTAATGTTTAATATAAAACTGCTTTTGATTGAAGCAGAAACTTTCCGAAATTAAACATGTATTTTGAGTCTCATCAGAAATACATTTATTATTATTCTATCATTTCCTTTCATTTCTGGTGCATACTCATTTCTTTTCCAATGAGCAGTTTTGAAAAAAGAAATCCCACGTATTTTAATTAGGTAAAGCCCTTCGTAAGGTGTGGGCTGTACTCATGAGGACAATTTTTTGCATTTCTTTAAGGTATGGACTGTCAGGAATTCTTTCAGGGAATCTATTAGAATCTTTTACAATCAATCCGAGGGCTCCGATTATAACTGAATTGTTGATAAAAGCATATGCCACATTTCTGAGATTTCGATTTCAAGGTTCTTGTAGTTTCATAGTTTTATTTTTTTGAAGATCTTCAAAGGCACATCGCAGCCTGCAGGGACTGCCATGTCAATAAGAAGGCAAATTTTGTTTTTGCGGTCTCTAATCACGATGTCTAACCGATTAGCTTTGATTGTTCTGTGTGTATTGTAAAGTCTCATAAAATTGTTACAGGTCCTATCTCCGTAACCGGGTCTGGGTGGCGTTCCTACCAATTTCTTGCGGTTTCCATCATCTTTAACGATTGCACGCATATACGAGTTTCACTTGAGTTCTGGAATGAACCCAAAGCTAACTTTGTCTGACACAGGGCTTCGTTGTGGGGCGCTCAGTGGATCGAAATCATTACATTACAAATAGGTCTCTGTGATGATGTATTGATAACTACCTCTCTAGGGATCACATTCAAGGTCTGCAGGGACTACCATGTCAATAAGAAGGCACGTGTTGTCTTTGCGGTCTCTGTTCAAGACGTCTGGGCGATTTGCTTTGATTATTCTGTATTGTAAAATCCCATAAAATTGTTACAGGTCCTATCTCCGTAACTGGGTCTAGGTGGCGTTCATACCAATTTCTCGCCGTTTCCTTCCCGTAAGCGTTGCAGATTTTCCAGTGTATACATTGGCCTACTCTGTCAGGCTGTGTTTTATATTCAGTGGGTGCCAGTACCGCGCAACCTGATACAAGATGGTCAAATGTTTCTGGATATTTATCACAGAATCTGCATTTTGGACTAACACAATTTTTCAGTTTGTGTGCTTGGTTATTTGAAGTTAGCAAGCATTGGTCCTGTGCAGCAAGAATAAAAACTTTGGTCTCAGCTTTGAACCCTGCACTACGTAGCCACTGATTGTCTTTTTTAAGTATTTTGCAGCTTCAGGCAGTGTGTTATGTTTTAGTTGTATTTCTTCACCCATTTGAAGCTCCATTTTGAACTTGTTGGCTTCCTTTATTACTGAATAAAGTCGCTTACTACTTTCATGCTATTTAACACATATCATCAGCCAGTCTTCTGTAGTTACTAGGTATTATTATTATTATTATTATTATTATTATTATTATTATTATTGTTTTATTATTATTATTATTATTGTTTTTATTATTATTATTATTGTTTTGTTTTTTTATTATTATTATTATTATTATTATTATTATTATTATTATTATTGTTGTTGTTTTTATTATTATTATTATTATTATTATTATTATTATTATTATTATTATCTTTGATATCTGCCGTTTACACATTTCTTTCCGGGTCACGCCCAGGGTCTTAAGGTTAGAAATGGTATCATGACACTTTCCACTGCAAAAAAAATATTACATAGATAAAGTCCTTCGTAAAGTGTGGGCTGTACTTGTCAGAATCATTTTTTGTATCTCTTTGAGGCATGGACTTCCAGGGATCCCTTCAATTAATCTACTGGAATCTTTTCCAACTAATCCTAAGGCTCCAACTACAACAGGGATTGTTGATGTTCCCATGTGACACATTTTTGAGATTTCTATTTCAAGGTCCTTGTATTTTGGCAGCTTTTCGAATATCTTCAAAGATACATTGCAGTCTGCATGGACTGCCATATCAATAAGGAGGCATTTTTTTTGTTTGTGGTCTTTAATAACAAAGTCTGGGCGGTTGACTTTGATTGTTCTGCCAGTGTGTATTATGTAGTCCCATAGAATTGTAACAGGTCCTATTTCTGTAACCGGGTCTGGATGGTGTTCGTACCAGTTTCCTTCCCGTAGAAGTTGCATATTTTCCAGTGCAGATATTGGCCCACTCTGTCATTTTAAATCTAAATTGTTTGTCCATTTAATATAGAGTAGAATCCCTCACATCCGGAACCCCTCATATCCGGAATCCCGCATATCCGGAATCCCGCATATCCGGACATGATTTTGATGTGTGTATTTGAACTATTTGGGTGATATGTAACCGATTTGAAATCTTTGTTTTTCATGAAATTTACTTTGGATAATTGCTTATGTTTATTTCACCCTAATGGATTGTATTGGTGCAAAAGATGATGTGAATAAGAGGAGAGGATGACAACGAGACACATCTGTTAGATGATAGCGACGAGATGCATGATTAGGATGAACCCTGGACTGAAATTGAAAAAGCTATTGAAAAGGTTGTCAGTTTTATGGAAAGAAAGCCTGCATACAGCTATGACGATTGCAATAACGCACGCTGATTCAAAAAGTGTTTTCGTTTAAAAATTTCAAGAATAAAAACAAAACGAAATGTGGAAAAAGTTGAGAATGACATTAGAAAAGAAAGAATCATGATGAAACAGCGATTAAAAAAATCCTCGTTACATTATTTGTTTTGCATGGGACATACTTAATTTAATGAATTTTCATTAACATTACATAATTTATTTCTTTTTCCTTAAAATCCACTCAGCATCAGCATATTTTGTTTGCGATAAAAAAAATTGAAATTACATGTTAAAACTGATTTCATTTCATTTATTTTAATCTAAATATAACCCCCCCCCATCCGGATTTTGTAACTAATTCCTCAAATCCGGAAAAGCCTTCATAGTCCGGTTGTTAGGGATTCTACTGTACTACATTTATTAAAAAAATGTATTCAGTTGAAATACAGAAGGCTTCATAAAAATGATTTCAGTGGGCCGCACATTTAATTTAGCTGAGACTTTTTCGTTTTACCCACGAAATGTTACCAAACAGAAAAAAATTAGCCCTTACGATACAGAGTTCCATTTCAGTTTTATTCCAATTGTGTGTGTCCGTGTGTGCGTGTGTACGTTTGCGTGTACATATGTACATGTTGATTCAATGCCAGATTTAAAATATCTTTTTTTAAATATTTAAAAATAATTCTATTTATTACTGAATAATTTCTGAAAAGTGAAATAGGATATTTGATAAAATTATTTTTTTAATCATTTCACCCCAAGCAAGGCGATAACGCCACTAAGACGCAAGGGGTTACTGAAAGTAAAAGAGAAGGAAAAAAAAACTTTAGGAGTAACCGGGAATCCAATCCTAAACAGAAAACAATGAATAAACCTCTACTTCTGTTCCAAATATCGGGGAATCTAAAGCTAATCTTTCCTCCTTCCCGCATAAATAACCACTTTCCTTTGCACCCGCGCTACATTCATCGCTACAATATCAGCTGTAAGCCTCTACCTTGAGTGGCTCTCAAGTATTGTACTGGGTGAACAGCTACTGGACTTGAGAAAAACCTATTTTTGGTCACAAATGCTTCTGCTCTTTCTTCTCAGTATAAAAGACAACATTTACTCTAAATCTCACAAAAGGGATTTTAATAAAATATTCAGATATACCCAGTGATTGGGATTTAAGGGGTTTACAGATCTTGTTTATTTACATGTTTGTTGGTTTATATCCACCGACAAAAAATTTACGGATAGAAGAAAAGGCCGTTTTCTAAAAACGCTGAATCTTACCACTGGGTATAGTCAGATACTATTTATTTTTATCAATTCATCCCAAGCAAGGCGATAACGCCACTAAGACGCACGGGGGCTACTAGAAGGGAAAGAGAAGGCAAAGACTTTAGAAAGAACCGAAAACCCAATGCTAAACAGAATTGAATTTTTTTCTCTTGACTCCAACTTTATTGCTCAGCCCAGCGTAGGGGTTTTCCAGACTGAGTGGAAGAGGGAAGGCATAAATCTAATGTTTTATTACTGTGTGTGTGTGTGTGTGTGTGTGTGTGTGTGTGTGTGTGTGTGTGTGTGTGTTAAACAGGGCAAGTACATGTAACACACTTAAGTAAAACAGAGAAATACATATATATATTACATACGAACATGCAAAGTCACGCGCAGAGAGTCTCCTCAAATCTCAGTATCATCACTGGCTCAAAGGCCGCCGTTTTCTGGATCGTCTGAATATTTCTTCGAACGTTAGCAAATTAATGTCAGCAAAATTATTTTAATTCGATCAGTTCGATAGGCTTTAAGGTTATGCTAGCCGTTTATTGCTTACTTCCCTTTATACACTGCCTACTTTGATTTATTCACAAGCTGTGATCTAAATGTTGAGCTCGTTACCACTTTCAGGGTGGAAAATGGCTATACTGGAAAAAATAAACAATTTAATTATAAAAGCCAGAAAAAACAATCGCAAAAGACCATATTCAAAATGAATGCAAAGTATTTTTCTGCATTTAGTTCGTGAAAGTTGAATACGCAAATTATTTGTATATATTGTACAAGAGGCGCTAATTTGAGCAAGATATAAGTTATATGCTGCTAGATTAAGATTATAAAAATGATTTTGTATAATATTTGCGTACAAACACGTACACAGTGATAGCTAACCAACTTCACATACGAGGTATCTCTGAAAAGTAACGGGTCTGGTGTCACAAAAATATTCATTTAAATTCCAAACAACAAACTACATGGTTTCTCCTTCAAAGTAATCCCCTTCGGGTTTAATGCGCTTTTTCATCCTTCTCTGCACGGCTGGAAGGATTCTTCTGGAGTACCCCTTCATGGCTTCCTCGCCTTCAAAACGGCTCCCCTTGATGATCCCCTTCAGCTTGGGGAAGAAAAAAAAAACACGGAGCAAGATCAGGCGAATAGAGAGATTGTTACAATACGGCGATGTTCTCCTCGGCTAGTAACTGCTGGATGCTCAAGATGTTGTGAGAAAGGGCATTGTCCTGCCCCCAGCTATCGTCTCTTCTCGCGCATTGAGCGAAGCAAACGCCGTAGGATCTCTTTGTAGAATTCCTGATTAATTCTCTGATCCTGTGGTAAGAACTCACTATAAACGATGTCCCTCACATCGAAGAACGGATAAGTCCCGTTACTTTTCAGACAGACCTCGTATGTTTCATCTTCTTTATTTTAAGCGCGAGCACATACACACACACACATACAAACTTGGAGTTGTACAACAGGCATCACGACCAGAAATAATCTTTTTTTTATTTTCTATCGTATTGCTATAGATTAAGCACTCGGAATCATGAATATCATTCTTTTATTAAATTTTATAACAGTTAATAAGGCAGTCCAGTTTACTATATAAAATCATTGTAAATCGATTGCCCGACGAAAGTCAAAACAAAATCCGCCCATACTACGTGATAGATAGATAGACACGAACAGACTGAAAGAGATACGAACAGACTGAGATAGATAGATAGATAGATAGATAGATAGATAGATAGATAGATAGATAGATAGATAGATAGATAGATAGATAGATAGATATGAACAGACTGAAACAGATAGAGAGAGAATGAGATAGATACGAACAGACAAAGATAGATAGATACGAACAGACTGAGATAGATATGTTGCGGTATTGTTGATAGGAATGGATGGTTTGTAAATGTCTTTTATGGCCGCGTGAATAACCTGTCCACACAATTTATATTTGACGTAAAATAACACAAAGCATGAAATACAAGAAGGAACAAAAATAATTTTAAAACATAAAATTTATATATATTTGTGTATATTGATGTACATGCGTAGAAGTTAAAAATATGTGGGTGTTATGTCTCTTAGACTGTGAATATATTTATCTGAACTCACAAAAGTTGAATGAATTATAAAGCTGAGAAATGCTGAATAAACTTGAAGCTTTAGAAAAGTATTTCAAAGAGAAAAGTTCTTGTTGCTTGTTTGAAATGTTCTGTATGTTTGTAATGTAGTTTGGATAATTTTGTACGTACGTGCATGCGTGAATATGTTTTTAACGTCTAACCGTCCATGGTCGAGGCGAGAATCCCTTTGGGACAACATCTTGCAGCAAGAAGAGAGAGAAAAAATAATGAGCAAACTCGTGTCTGCTACTTATAGATAATGTAATCACGTGACAGGCTCACAGAAAATTGGCGGGAAAACTTGACTTGGTCACGCGCTAGAAAAGTATTTGTACGTGGGTGGATTGCAACGCCTAATTGTGTGTTTATTGCCAAATTAGAAGCTGATATTTGTTGAAAATATTTACTAAGCTGAGTAGGCTCTCTGATCCACTTTTTTGCACAAAATTGTACAAAATTAGACATTTATAAGAAAGTGGTAGTGGGATGCTAAAGATAGATAGATAGATAGATAGATAGGAACAGGCTTCGATAGATATGAACAGATTGACATAGATAGATAGATAGATAGATAGATAGATAGATAGATAGATAGATAGATAGATAGATAGATACTTACTTGCTGCCCATCTCTTTGGAACCGAAATCAGTTTTACGTAAAAAAAAACAACACCCTCTGCTCGTCATCATTTGCATGACTGAGAAGAGGACAGTGCTACAGTTTCGGATACCTGGGTTGCATAATATCATCAGATGCCAAAATCGACAGTGAGATTGATAAGAGAATGTCGAAGACAGACCAGGCTTACGGCGGGATATACAAGCGATTCTGGAATAGCCAGCACCTAAAGTCAAACACTAAGATCAGCGTATATTCCTTGACCACCTTCCGGTACGGCAAGTCGTGTACCTCTTTCTCACCGACGACTCATTGAGCGATTCCATTATCTTTGCCTCCGCAAAATCTCCTATACCCAATTTCAGATATCGGGGACTTTGTCACCGACATTGAATTTCTAGAAAGAGCGGATGCCACTAGCGCTGAGGCGATGCTACAACTACTGGTCAGGACATGCTTCCAGGATGAACATATCTCTCTCTCTCTCCATCTCTCTCTCTCTCTCTCTCTCTCTGACATCCGGGAATAAACGCACACCTGACTATTTTATACTGCTCTTCAGCTAATGCAAGGTCCAAGGTAGAGGGTTGCTGAATTAAGTTGTTGTAAGGGCGTAAAAGGAGGAATTAAGATATACATATGAGGATAGGGAGGATAGATATCGGTTGACTCTAGATATGAAGAGCTTAAGTTTATAATGATCGGACAAACATCGTCTCAGAAGTTTGTTCAACTAAGTAAGAGTTATTGGGAAGAAGTCTGCCTTCCTCTTTACCAATGGAATACAAATGGAAACAGGATGAGTTGACGCTGTGTACGTGGCATATTGTGTCCTAGCTGTGAAGGTTTGAGCTGACAGAACAAAGGAATGTCGCTCGTATGGACAATTGCCATCGTAATAGAGATAGAGTAGCGAGAGGCTATTAGTGTTTTATATGTGAGAAAGGGATTGTCAGGTGGAAAATATTTTATCACCCACAAGGCCGCGTAAATAATTTTGAACTCTGTAAATGCTGGAAAGTGAGAATTGGACTGCCCCAACCCATATACGGTAGCAAGACTCAATTTTTGGTCTGTCCTTACTCTTGAAGAGATAAAGCATGGACAAGATGGAAAACTATATCCACCATATCATCCTTGAAACAACCTTGGATCAAAACTTCCAGCCGTTGAGGACCCATTTGCCTGTCCTATATTGAACTGACCAGCCATCAGTAAGCCTAAAGCAGACGTGGTAAACCTCCTTTCGAGGTTTTCGTTCGCAAAGTCAAGACAAGAAGAATATAAAAGTTAGTCTTAGAGACTAAGAAAATGAGTTGTGCGATTATAGGCGAGTAAATTTATAGGATTATGAAAATACGCAGAGACAGTTAAAACAAACATTTGCCATGAAAGAAAACTACTTTTTCATTTAATGGAACAAACTTTTAAAAGGAAACCTCATGGTCAAAATAGACACCTGCGTATATTTGTGGGGAGAATTTGTTTAGAAAGAATATAGCTCTATGTATAGAATGAATTTTACTTGGGTTCAAAGTTGGCAGAGCATTGTACATATCACATGATCTCGGATTACGTCGAATCAGAGGTTACTTCGTTATTTCTTTCTGTCAATCTTTGTAGAATCAGAGGTTACTTCGTTATTTCTTTCTGTCAACCTTTGTCGAATCAGAGGTTACTTCGTTATTTCTTTCTGTCAACCTTTGTCGAATCAGAGGTTACTTCGTTATTTCTTTCTGTCAATCTTTGTCGAATCAGAGGTTACTTCGTTATTTCTTTCTGTCAATCTTTGTAGAATCAGAGGTTACTTCGTTATTTTTTCTGTCAACCTTTGTCGAATCAGAGGTTACTTCGTTATTTCTTTCTGTCAACCTTTGTCGAATCAGAGGTTACTTAGTTATTTCTTTCTGTCAATCTTTGTAGAATCAGAGGTTACTTCGTTATTTCTTTCTGTCAACGCTTGTAACTTAGGACAGTTAAATCTAAAACAAATCAAATAATATGAAAAGAAAAACTAGTCAAATTTACTAAAATAACTTAATATATATATATTTATAATTAAGTAATTCATCGAGTCTAGAAGAAACCTCAACAGAATGCAGAAAGTACTGATTGGGATTCATCAGCAGATAATGTCACTGTCCGGGTTTCAATTCTCGGTAGTTGAAGCACACTGCAGGTGAGTCCCAAATATAGGACGAAACGGCTGTCCACTGCTTTCTGCATTCTGTTGAGGTTTCTTCTAGACTCGATGAATTACTTAATTACTTACTTAATTATAATTATCTCAAATCCTCCTAATTTCTATCATTAAGATATATATATATATATATATATATATATATATATATATATATATATATATATACAGTGATAGGAATAAGTATAAGACACTCCATGGAATTGTTAATAATTTTCTTATTTCTGCACAAATACCTCTGAAAATGTGTGTCGTACCTAGATCCGATGGGTATTAGTATATATATTCGATTTTATAATAACGTTCCCCAAAAAAAAAGTTATTAACAAAACTTTGTTTTCGAGGGTGGACATAATTATAAGACAGTTTTGAAAATTTACATATCATGTTTACTTCAGAATGCCAAAGGAAAAATAAGTGCATGCACACATTATAAAAAGACTCTTATCATGATTTTAAGCCACGTGAGTCCTATTTAAACATTTCATAATTGAATACAGTTACTGTAAAATGCCTAGGAAGTCCTCCTTAATGAAAATGAAAACGAGCAAATCTCTGCCTATAAACTGGAAGGAAAATCTATAAGTTTCATTGCAAGAGAACTGTCGAGGTCCCGAACATTTGTGAGAAATTATCTAAAAGACCCTGAATCGTATGGCACCAGAAAACGTCCAAGTCGTCCACCTAAAATTAAAGATGCAGCCAGACTTTTCGAGAAGCTTCTAAAGGACAATGAAGCTCAAGAGATCTGCAAAAATCTCAGAATTTACCCATCACTCCAAGAAGAGTTCGTCAACTTCTCCATGAATCGCCAAATCTCGTGTATCGAAACAGGAAGACAGCTCCCGCTTTAACTGCTAAACACAAGAAGATGCGTGTAGATTGGGTAAAGAAAAAAGTAACATGGACAAAGGAGAAATAGGAAACCGTGGTGTTTTCTGATGAGAAAGAATTTAAATTGGAAGGGCCCGACAGCTACCAATATTATTGGCATTATTTAAGAAAGGAGAAGCAGCTGTTTTCAAAAATACCATTTGGAGGAGGATCTGTTATGGTTTGACAAGCTTTTTCTGTCAGGAAAGGCTAATTTAGTAATGATGGAAGGAAAAGAAAACTCTGCTCGGTAGATCAATGCGTTGGAAACAAGTTTTGTCCCATTTATGAATCGTTTAGACACTAATAATGCTATTTTTCAACAAGACAACACAGTCATACACACTTCTAAGCTCATGAAAGACTGGTTTAAAACAAAAAATATTGAAGTTTTGGACTGGCCCACTAAGTCTCCAGATTTAAACCCAATAGAAAATTTGTGGGGAATTTTGTCAAGAAGAGTATACAAAAATAAACGTCAATTTGAAGATAGAGAAACTTTAAAATCTTGCATTAAACATCTGAAATTCACAGCAAACTTGATTCAATACAAAACAGGTGTGCTGAAGTATTATAATTGAAAGGGAATAAATATAAATATTGAATTTTGTACAATTTTGCTGTTAAATACAAATTTTCAAAACTGTCTTATAATTATTTCCACCCTCAAACGTATTTTTCTTAATAACTTTCTTAATAACTGTTTTTGGTGGAAAGTTGTTATAAAATCGAATATGTATACTAATACCATCGGATCTAGGTACCATACACAAATTTTCAGAGGAATTTGTGCAGTAATAAGAAAATTAACAATTTCATGGGGTGTCTTATACTTATTTCCACCACTGTATATATATATATATATATATATATATATATATATATATATATATATATATATATATATATATATATATATATATATATATATATATATGCATGCAGGTAAGACGAGAACGAATGGTGTACGATTCCAACGTTTGTAACATTTAATTTAAAAGTAGACAAATATAATTTATTATAGGATATTACATCGAAAACATGTGTGGCGATTTTGACAAGTTCTCGATGTAATATCCTTATATATATATATATATATATATATATATATATATATATATATATATATATATATATATATATTTTTTTTTTTTTTTTTAAGTGTATCACCCCAAGCAAGGCTGGAGGCCACTATCACGCAAGGGGTTATAGAAGGGTTGGAGGAAGAGCAGATAGGAGTGGTAAAGGAGAGGACGTGGAGAAAGAGAAAGACAGTGGATCGATCAAGGCAAGGGGGTTACAGAAGATTTGGAGCGAGAGCAGATAGGAATGAAAGGTGAAAGGATGTGGAGAAGGGAAGTGGATAGATTAAGGCAACTGGAGATGTCGATTGACGCTACACTTAAACCGTTGGAGATTGTATTTGTCAGGGAAACAGTAATAGGGAAGGGAGTTCCACAGGCGAGATGAGCGAGACATGAAGCTATTGGAGTAGAAAATAGGTCTACATCTAACAGTTTCAACGGTGAAGGGGTGGGAACGGGATGCCAGCCTCGTAGGACGTTTAAATTCATGAGGCCTAGGGACAAGCGAAAGCAGCTCCTCGGAGCGAGGAGTGAGGCCTTACAGTTGTAAGCAAAACGCGTGGGGGAAATCGATTATCTGAGTGAGGGATTGAGAGACTGAAAAGTTGAGAGTATGAATGCCTGCGATGTCGGTAGTAGTGTTCTTAAGTCACTGGTTGTGATGAGCGTTAAAATCGCCAAACACAAATATGTGATCGAACGGATGGAGAGAGAGCACTGTGTTCATTATAACTTGTTGCTTGGCTTGGAATAGGTAAGCCGTATATTTTCGACATTGTCTTGTAAAGATTGTAGGCGTCAAGCGAGCATTTTCTCTGTCCGTTTAAGTATGAACCCACTCCACACTTGATACCGTCTTCCTTGAGTATGTATAAGTAATTTTTAATTTTATATATATATATATATATATATATATATATATATATATATATATATATATATATATACATATATATATATACATATATATATATAGATAGATAGAGAGAGAGAGATATATCGATATAGATATAGATAATACAATGACAAAAACGGTCTCTGTTTTCATCATTATCATTTGCTCTGTTCTTACATTGAGCTCTCTTTGGATTTATATCCTCTTTGGAATTATCCATACGAATTATCAAATAATATATATATATATACGTAAAAGTTGGTCGTTGGTGCTCTCTCTCTCTCTCTCTCTCTCTCTCTCTCTTTATCTTTCTCTGTCTCTGTCTCTCTCTCTCTCTCACACACACACACACACACAGAGGATAATTTACAGGTCACAGAGAATATTTTATAGATAAAACGATTATAATGGACTTCATTTTATAATTATGAAGATTTCTTTATTTTTATTAATTTTCGCTAGCAAATTATTTTTCAAATATCATAATATAAACTATAATAAATGCATAAATTATTTTAGAGAGAGAGAGAGAGAGAGAAGGAAAGGAACTTTGTAAAGGCCTCTGGCGTCGTCCGGGCTCTTTTCAGGCGAACTAACAAACGGAATACAAAATGTCATGGCGATTAAACACTTAAAAACGAAATGACAGGTTTACAAGTGGCGTTGCTCAGCGGGAAAGCATAAAATAAGAATCGGCCAAAGGTGTTCCGGTGAGGGAACGGAATATCCGTAAGCTATGAAGGCGACTTAACTAATTATACTGCAAGATGCCAAAGAATAATTAGAAAATTGAAAAAATAAGATGATTCGTCTTTGCCTCTCGTTGAGTAAAAACGGTTTATGTTTATTCAGTTAAAAGCCAGCAAAGGCGACCTTTAAGCTCAACGTTAAGGTTCGTTGGTTGGTTCGTTGTTTTTCTTTAGCGCTATATCAAAGAAGATGGACTCTGCTGCTTTAAGTCTCATCTTCATTCGGGAGGAACATTCACTAATATATATGAGGCTATGTATTACGACATTAACAGCTCAGTAAACTCTCTGATTCTTAATTTATTACGACCCCACTTTCTCTTTATGGTCCTTGCCCTGCTACCCATTTCTTCAGGCTTGTTAAGACGGTTATTCGCTCCTTCCTCCTAATTTTCATGCCTTCAATATACCCTAGGGGTATTAATTTCTCTAAGCCTTCCTTCCACATTCTTCTTTATGTACAGTGTCCCTTCAGGACGTAGACTCTCCAAAATATCCCGTCCTTTGTAGCTCATTAAATTTTGTTTTTTTGTTATTTCTCCTAAAACCTGTTCTGCTGTCCATGTACTCAGGCTCACTAAGTATGCTACGTGTTGTTTGCACCTGTTCCTCTTGCATTCAACCTGCCCTGTGGGTATCAAATTTTTCAAGCCCTCTTTCCTCATTATGTACCTCAGAAATTTCAACTGTCTCTTCTTGAGCTTAATTATAAGTTCTCTTTTTGTTTCCATTTTCTCTGAAACCTCGTCGTTGTTCACATATCCGATCCATCCTCAACATCCTTCTGTATATACAACATTTCTGCTGCTTCAAGTCTCTTCTTCAACTTTGAGGCGATTTTCCAGCATTCACTGCCATATAGGAGGACAGATATCACCTAACAGTTCAGTATTCTTTTCTTTGTTTCTAACGAAGTTTTTCTGCTTCTTAATACTCTGCTTAGCTTTTGGAAGGCACCTTTGCCTATCCCAATGCGCCTTCGAATTTCAATGCAGCACTATTCAGTGTTCTCTGTTAAAACCCTGTAATCATTTTTTTTGGGGGGGGGTATAAAGTGTCGAAATATTCATGGTTTGGTTTTGTTTAGTTTGTTTTACGGCATAGCAGCACCTTAATGGGTTATTTAATGCCGACAAGATTTTTATTGCTGGTAATATTTTTTTTCTAAAAGTATTTTTGGTAATATTTTTTCAAAAAATGCACATTGCTGGTAGTTGAAGCTTAAGTTGATGCAATTTAGGCACAAGTGAAAAAGTTCATCAGAGCAGTTGCCACGAAAATATTTGCAGAAAGAAAACAGAGAGAAATCTGGTGAGAAAGTGAGTGAAACGGAGATGCTAAGTAAGGATCGATTACATTAGTGACCCTTCTTTGAATTTTGTCAAGAATCTCGATTTAGTTTGGTTTGGTTTATTTTACGGCATATTATGCGTTATTTAATGCCGACAAGATTTTTTTTATTGCTGGTAATAATTTTTTACAAAAATGTTTTGCTGGTATCTATTTTGACCCGTTTTGACCCCAATTTGGGGGTTAACAATTTGCTCATAGCTAGGACCCCAACAGGTGCTACCACCCCAGGTCAGTGTGAACCTGGGAACACCAGCAATTAAGAGATGGTTTCGCGTTCCTCAAAACCTCCTGATTAGAGGCCTTGCTGTCGGATGTAGTTTATCGTCTTACCCAGGACGCGGATGTAGTTTATCGTCTTACCCGGGACGCGGATGTAGTTTATCGTCTTACCCGGGACGCGGATGTAGTTTATAGTCTTATCCAGGACGCGGATGTAGTTCATCGTCTTACCCAGGACGCGGATGTAGTTTATCGTCTTACCCGGGACGCAGACGTAGTTTATAGTCTTACACAGGACGCGGATGTAGTTTATAGTCTTACACAGGACGCGGATGTAGTTTATCGTCTTACCCAGGACGCGAATCTAGTTTATCGTCTTATCCAGGACGTGGATGTAGTTTATCGTCTTACCCGGGACGCGGATGTAGTTTAGCGTCTTACCGGATTCATGTTAGAAGCGGAAAAGAAAAAGGAGCGAAAAGATTAATATTTTTTGCATAAAGATATTCGTTTAATGTGTATGCTTATTCTCTCAAAGAGGAAAAAAGATTAATTTTTACATACAAATATTTCATAAAAATTAATTTTTGAAAAGATAACTTATCATTATCTTTACATCTTTTGCAACAAATAAGCATACAAACATAAAAGAATCAGATCATTTTAATCGGCGTGGGTGTGAATGCAGAGAATTTACTTACATTATTTACACTATTCGGACTGTTATCTTTGTCTTCATTGCCATATTCACAACGCTTCAGCCGTTGTTCGCTCCAGCCTTCTCCAGGGAAGATTGGAATTTCGAACTGAGCCCTTTATTTCGCCCACCGGGGGTAGATTGTTCTAGTTCCACGTGACATGCCTCTTCCAGCCGTCTCAATTATTTCCCGTTTACTCAACTCTCCAAGTTTGGTTCACCACAGCTGTGGCCTGGTATTCAACTCAGAACTCTTTGGATCTAGTCACTGGATCTAACCAATGTCTTTATCCACTGGACCATGTGTCCTCAAGGAGAGTTGCGTTAAAGGGAAATAACTTAGACATCCGGAAGAGGCATGGCCGGTGGAACTAGAACAATCTATCGCTGGGGACGAGATAAAGGGTTCGGTTCGAAATTCCAATCATCTGAAGAAGGCTGGAGCGTACAACAGCCGAAATGTTGTGAATATGGCAATGAAGATGAGGATAACAGTCCGAATAATATAAATAATATAAATAATCATAATTTTTCATTTCACATATATAGACAGATATTGAGAGAATTCACTATTAGTAGTAATTTTCAAATAGGACAGTAAATATATTTATTTTTCATCAATTTATACATTAATTATTAATCTATTTATTTATTCATTTATTTTTCAATGTCCATGTTTTTCTTTAAATATTTTTAACAAATACACAAACATAAAAGAATCGGACCGTTTTTATTGGTACGGTGGAGTAATGGATAGCGGCTCGGATTGAGAAATCGGAGAGCCGAGTTCAAATTCCAGTCGAGTCCATTACATTTACTTACGTGATAAACCCTTGGGAAAGGTATGAATCCTCTCATTCTCCCCCTCCACCAGCTATGGGGGAATAGAAGGACAGATTGGATGGCAATTGGTCTACTGCAGAAAGAAATGGCAACCTACTGCGGGACAAAATCTGCCTCATCAGTCATGTATCGAAAGTTACATGATCGCCTAAGCGTGTATCATGCATGGTACATAACTGACTGACTTTATTGGGGTGAGTACGAATGAAGACCATGCACCATTTTTATTAAAATGCAAATTGGAGTGTAAATATATTTACTTTCCAGGTTAGAGAATTTCAGCATTTTGCCATAAGTAAAAGAAAATTCCTATTATTCCATGTAAATCATTCTTCTTTCTTCAAAATTCCTTCTTAGTTTTTATTCTTTATTCTACTATTCTTCTTTATTCGCATCTTATTCCTTATTTCTTATTCAATAATTCTTCTTTATTCCTTCTCATTCTTTATTCCTTATTAATCGATTTCTTTCTTCCATATTCCTTCTTATTTTTTATCCCTTATTCTACCATTCTTCTTTATTCCTCATTATTCTTATTCTTTATTCCTTATTAATCATTATTTCTTATTCTTCAATCCTTCTTATTTTTTATTCCTTATTATTCAGTCTTCTTTATTCCGTATTCTGTAATTCTTCTTTATTCCTTATTCCAGCTTATTCTTTATTCCTTATTTTTCCTTTCTTCTTTATTCGGTATTCCTTCTCATTCTTATTCTTTATTCCTTATTATTCATTCTTCTTTCTTCCATGTTGCTTTTCATTTTTAAGACTAACAGCTCATAAAAATGAAAAGGAACATGGAACGTTCTTCTCTCTTCCATATTCCTTCTTATTCCTTAGTTAACCATTTTCTTTATTCCTTATTCTTTTTCCTATATTCATTGTTCTTTATTCCTTATTCTTTCATATTTTTTATTCTGCTGAATTATCGGCCCCTGACGATAATCACAGGCAGCGCAAGATTTGAAAGCCTCTTCCTCTTTCCTCTTTGACGCTCGAAGCGCCAAGATACGTTCTGTCTTGCTCCGATTGACTTGAGGCATGCAAGAAGTTCAAAGACATATTTACTGATACTTGTTTTGAAATCTTCACAACTTTAACTTTGTTTCTTATATTACCTTTCTGTAACATGTCTGTTTAATACTATTTATTAATTATTTTTGTTTAAATTCCATATGATGACTTTATTTTTTATCTAGACTCTCACGAGTTCGTCAAATATTGTTTTCGGAACAAATCTAACGGGTGACATAAAATGGATGACTTCCAGTCACGCAGCAATTCCTGATTAATCATTCTTCTGTATTTCTTAATATTCTTTATTCCGTTTTATTCTTAATTCTTTATTCCGTCTTATTCTTAATTCTTTATTCCGTCTTCATTCTTAATTCTTTATTCCGTATACATTCTTCTTTATTCCTGACTATTCATTCCGTCTTATTCATTCTTCTTTATTAAGTATTATTTTTATTCCTTATTCTTCGTTATTGTTTCCGTCTTATTCGTTCTTCTTTATTCCTTATTCTTCCTCATTCTTTATTCCTTAATTCGTTGCTTACATGTTTTGTACATAATATTTGTGGTTGAAACTTCATCTCCGTTGCATGAAGCCTCTTCTTCATCAGTCTACGCGAACCTATACAGAGAAAGCGTCCTAATCAGAATCTATTCAGGAAAATTTATCTGTGTTTGATGAGAATGAACCGGAATTATTACGAATTGCTGCAATGTGGACAAACTGTTGCTGTACCAGTGCTACAGGAAACTCGACAAACTTGCACTGCAACAATGTTAAAATAAGCTACAAGAACCGGGATAAAAAGTTACTGCACCACTGATACAATGAGCCACTGGAACCTGAATAAATTGTTATTTCCCAAATGCTACAATGAGGTACTAATTCGTTTGAATAACGCAAACAACAAAAAAGATATTTTTCAATATATGGAAAGCAAACTCTTATTCCTACATGTCAATACCTGTTGCAAATATAACGCTGCATATGGCCATGGAGCTAAATGGGAAGTTCTCCAACATATGGCATATACGCAAGAACAATCACCTTCAAGCTATCTTTGTTTAACTCTATAAAGTAGTCATTGATTGCACAGTATAATTTTTAGTTCGAACCGAACATTTTTTAAATGATTGCACAGTTTATCTGAAACGTTATGGAAGGTTATAGCATAATGACTTGTAGAATATGAGAGGAAACGCTTTGATGACACAATAATATTACTTTTTTAAACGGCATCTTCCTTAAGGAATTAGGCAATCATGACTTTCCATAGATTTTTTTTAATCACTGTGAATTGACATAGATTCTCGGCGATGGTGGTGGTACAGTTTGTCGTTGCCTTTTCCACGATTTGATCCTCAGACTTCTTCTACTCATAAAATGATTGCCACCGAAGGCTGCAGAGTCCTGTCTACCCAGTTACCAAAGCTAGAAGCGGGGAGATAAGGCAAATTCATGCCTTCCCCAAGGGCATTGGTACAAAAGTGAACGCAAAAGGACTAGCCCGGAATTTGAACTCGGCTCTCCAACTTCACTTTTCGCGCCGATATCCGTTACACTACGCGCATCGAATAATAATAATAGTAATAATAATAATAATAATAATAATGATTTTTCTTTGATTTCTGGTGTATACGCATTTGGAGTGGTAAAGGAGAGGATGTGGAGAAAGATAGTGGATCGATCAGGGCAAGGGGGTTACAGAAGATTTGGAGCGAGAGCAGATATGAATGAAAGGTGAAAGGATGTGGAGAAGGGAAGTGGATAGATCAAGGCAACTGGAGATGTCGATTGACATTACACTTAAATAGTTGGAGATTATATTTGTCAGGGAAACAGGAATAAGGAAGGGAAAATAGAAACAAATATGGAACATGAAAACAAGAATAGTACCAGTCATAGTAGGTGTGCTTGGAATGATAAAAAAGGAACACAACAACACATTGAAAAGATCCGTGGATATACCAGTTTAAGAGAAATACAAAAACTTATCTTGACAAGTACAGCCCACACACTAAGAAGAACTTCCTGCACGTAACGCTAGTGATATTACGGGAGGAGTTAGAAAAACAAATGATGAAAGGTAGCTCTAAAACACACCACTACCCGCCATAGGTTTTCCCGCGGACTTGGTAGGTCGTGTGACCATAGCAGAAATCAAAATATAATGAAAAAAAATTGCCTACTCATTGATATGGCAGTTCCTGCAGACTGCGATGTATCTTTGAAGATCTTCAAAAAGCTATCAAAATACAAGGACCTTGAAATCTCAAAAATGTGGCTCATGGGAACAGCAACAATCCCTGCTGTAATTGGAGCACTCGGATTGGTTGGAAATTATTCCAGCAGACTAATTGAAGGTATTTCTGGAAGCCCATGCCTTAAAGAAATACAAAAAAAAGTTCTCGCAAGTACAGCCCTCACCTTACGAAGGGTTTTATCTATGTAAAATGTGTGTGCGTGTGTTTTCGTTTTTTTTTAATTGTCAATGGAAAATGTCATGATGCCATTTCTAACCTCAGGTCTCTGGTGGGGACCCGGAACGAAATGTGTACACACCAGAAATCAAAGGAATAATAATAATAATAATAATAATAATAATAATAATAATAATAATATAAATTTATGAATAAAAGATTTTATCAAAGATACTGGTATATTTTTTGTTCAAGCTAAAAATGTAGATTGTTATTTTTCCTTTTCTTTTCCTTGTTATTTATTGGTGTTTTTTTTAATTCTGCATGGTACTTCATAAAGTTACGTTATTCTGAACAGCATACTGAAATCGAAAGGAATACAGATTTCTGTGAGCAGTACACGTTGTGACATTACTGTACACATGCTCAAGAGGACGACTTTGATTGATTGATCGAGTTGTTTGTTTCACGGCATATCAACACCTTATGGGTCATTTAATACCGAAATTAAATGTTCTTGGGAGCTTTGAAGTAATAAAAATAAGATATGTTATTCTGCTTTCGCAATTGAATACATTGTAGATATTCATCTTTTGGGCAGATACATGTTTGTGTGGACATAATTACTAGTGGCAGTGATATGTGTGGTTTATGTTGTAGTTGATGTTATATTTTAGAATACAGTTTGATTTAATTGTCGGATATTATAAAAAATTGAAAAGAAAGAAAGAAAGAAAGAAAGAAAGAAAGAAAGAAAGAAAGAAAGAAAGAAAGAAAGAAAATGAATCGAAAGGAAGAGAGAAAAAGAAAAATGCAAAAAAGAAGGAAACGAATAAAAAAATAAACAACTCAAAATTAAAAAAAATATAAAAATGGACGAAACGAAAGACATTAATAAAGAAAGAATAGTAAAAAAAATATAAATCGAAAGAAAGGAAGAAAGGAATCGACAGAGTAAAAACTGAAAGAAAACAAGAAGGAACTAATCAAAATAAAAGATGCATAAGAATGACTCAAAAGAAACAAACAAACAAAGACAAAAAGAAATAATGAAGAAATAAAAAAGGTCAAAAAAGAAAGAAGCTACTAAAAAGTAACAAACGAAAGAAAACGAATTACATGAATGAAAAGAAAAGAAAGAAAGAAAGAAAGAAAGAAAGATGTGATATGTGTGGTTTATGTTGTATTAGGTTGGTGCAAAAATAATGTCATTTTTTGACGTTCAACTTCATGTGAGAAAACGACATTATTTTTGCACCAACCTAATAGTTGATGTTATATTTCGGAATACGGTTCGATTTAGGAAATTTCCGGATATTATAAAAAATTGGAAGGGAATAAAAGAAAGAAAGAAAGAAAGAAAGAAAGAAAGAAAGAAAGAAAGAAAGAAAGAAAGAAAGAAAGAAAGAATAAGAAAAGGTTAAAAAAGAAAGAGGCGGCTAAAAAGAAACAAAGCAAAGAAATGAATTATATGAATGAAAGAAAGAAAGAAAATGGATGAATGAAAAAAATTAAATTCAATTTATAAAGGAGAACAACGTAAAAAAGGAGATGAACATTTGGAAAGAAATATAGTAAAAAGATTTTAAGCCATGAACGAAATATAGGAGGCAGATAATCATTGAATAAAGATGTTTGGTGTAAGAACATCTTTAATGACCTTCAAAACCAACGAATCTTTTAATGAACGAAGAATCAGTTTACTTGAAGAATGCTTAACAAGATGAATGATTGGAAAAAGAAAGGAAGGAAGGCAGGCAGGCAAGCAGGAAGGAAGGAAGGAAGGAAGGAAGGAAACTAAGTCGTGAAAAGATCTGACAGGAAGCAAGGTTGCAAAAGCGGTGAGACGCTGATAAATTGTTACGTATCAGAAATATAAGATGGCGTCTGAAACGTTCGACGGCTTATCTTGAAAATTCGCTCCTATCAGTTTAAAGACAAAATAAGTGAGTAAAAAGAATAAACAGATACATCGATAACCAAATAAATAAATAAAGACGGAGGGTAACGAGGCATGGTTTAGTGATGGGCAATTTTCAAGGCGGTGACGGCGTTATTGAGTGTGGGCGATCTGGAGGCTGTTTCGTATAAAATCTTCATCTGTAGTCTTTCGTTATCAAGGTGCCTTATTCCTGACCCCAGGCACCAGCCCCATAGTCTGCCAACCTTTGACCTCCATGAAATTTCCATACACAGTCTCTTTCTCTTCTGTGTGTTTTTATTTTTTTTTCTACTTTTATTTTTTTCTTTCAATCTGTCTGTATCTCCTTAACATTAGTTCTACCTTCTGAAGCTTTGACAATATGTCTCTCTTCGCGCTCCTACGCTCTTTCTCCTCTAACTCTCCTTGTCTCACTATTCATCTTTCTCTCTATATATATATATATTCTTTCTCTATCTATCTCTCTGTCTCTCTCTCTGTCTCTCTCTCTCTAACATTATTTCTACCATCTAGTGCTTCTCTTTTCTCTGTTCTGAACTGCCCCTCTCTTTTTATTTCACTCCCTCTCTATCTATCTATCTATCTATCTCACTCTCTCTCTATGTATCTATCTATCTATCTATCTATCTATCTATCTATCTATCTATCTATCGCAGCAATATTTCTATATTCTGGTGCTTTGGAAACTATATTTCCATTTGACTCCCCCCCTCTCTCTCTCTCTCTCTCTCTTTCTCTCTCTCTCTCTCTCTCCATAATACCAGTTCTATCCTCTGATACTTTGATAAAATATCTTCTTTCTTTCTTCTATACTACCCCCCTCTTTTTTCTATTTTTTCGACATTTTTTTTCTGTAGTAAAATGTCTTTCTTGTTCACTTCTCTCTCTCTCTCTCTTTCTCTCTTTCTTTCTCTCTCTCTCTCCTTCCCCCTCCTCTCTATCATCTCGCTCTTACTAATTCCCATGCACACAGAAACTCTCTAAACTTTCTACAAGTAGCCACCCCCAATTCTTATCTCACCTCATTTTCTCCTTTTTGCCAAATTATACATGTCCCATCTGTTTATGTAACCCGTGATATCAAGGATAAGATTTATGAAACAACTGCGTTTAAAATTTCATTCATTCTAACTATGACGTACAGAGTGACACAGAACATTCTGATAGTAAGGAAGAAGATGAAACAATAAAAATGATTGTTTTTAGTGGCGATTGTGTTTAATCACGGCAGACAAGGTCATGGCTTTTCTTATCTCTGTCCACTAACATTACCGCGACTCTACCCCCACCCACTTAACTTTAGTCCTTTTCTGCACTAACAAACTAAATATTTATTCTGGTATTAGAAACATTTTGATAATTACACAGCTAATATTATAAAAACTTTCACCGAAAGTTTATTTCTGCATCCATATGTACCTCGAGTATATTATAGAATGAAAAAAAAAGATTGAAAAAGAAGCATAAAAAGCTATAGTATACGACAGAAGCAGTAGAACTAGATAAAAATTATATATATATATATACATTAGATTCCCTCCCATCTCCACATATATATATATATATATATATATATATATATATATATATATATATATATATATGCACAAAATATAATAAAAAATGATAAACATCGTGTCTTGTCAGGCATCTTCAATGAAACCTGTATAACAGAGGGTTTGCTACCCAAATACACAATTTCACACACACACACACACACACACACACACACACACACACATATATATATATATATATATATATATATATATATATATATATATATATATATATATATATATATATATATATATACTGCACGACTCTTCGACAGAATTGAGTCACTCTCAGTCACTGTGTGTTTATCCGAATCTAAAAATAAAGACGCTAAAATTCACCTTCATCCCGTACCGTAAGCTGATGGCTTAGTGGTAGAAGTTCGGAGTGACGCAAATTCAGTCGGGTTTCGGTTCTAGCTAGAGGTTCCGTATGTATAGTATACAGGTTCGAACCCTGGCGAAGGACGAATATTTTCTATGAAAATTTCTCAGACGTTCAGACCGATAAATGTTATTTAATACTGTTTATTATAAACAGAGCATTTCCTTAAATACTTGTATCTATAAAAAGAATGTTAAACATAAAAATGTCTTTATATATTAGATTCCCTTCCATCTCTACATGTAAATTCTAGAAGACATTTTATAAAAATTTCCAAAGAATGGAAGTGGGAGAAATTTGCTTCACTAACTGTATTTCTGTAAAAAAATTTTTTTAGTAACACCATAATTCCCCACCTGATAAGACGTCTAAAAAGGTTTCCCCTTTTTTGACGTTGAAACGAAAATGTACAATTTTGTAGTGGATATGTGCATGTTCTAATGTAACAATGCATAATATATATATATATATATATATATATATATATATATATATATATATATATATATATATATATATATATATGCCTATTATCCCTCTCCGCTAGCACGACTCGGAGTTTCATGCACAACGCAATCTTCAGGTGCTGAGTATGGACTGACCGCTACGCAGTTAAATTTTAATAAATCTGGTTATCTCAATGTTGGCGTAGTTTATATATTATGCGGTGATTACAGATTTTTAATTTTAAAAATTATATTTGGCAATTAAAATAAGCGACATTTATATATCTATGTAGGAAAAAGAACTAAAATATTAAAAAATTTATTTTTGAATTGCGAATATTTATTTTTTTATTTTTTTAATCAAAGAGAGATTACTTTATTTACATTATTCGGACTATTGTCCTCATCTTTGTCGCCATATTTATTACAACGTTTCTGCCTTCTTCGGGTAGTTGGAATGTCGAACTGAACCCTTTATTTCGCTCATTGGGGTAGACTGTTCTAGTTCCACCTGCCATGTTTAATGGATGTCAGTTATCAGTAATTTCCTGTTAATTCCCTTCTCCAAGTTCTCCACTGCCTTAACCGGGTATTGAACTCGCACTGTTTGGGTCCTGTCACTGGATGTAAGCAACGCGTTTATCCATGTGTACTTGAGGACATCTGTATATGATTTTCTGGGTATTATAAACCTGTCTCAGCAAACATTTTTACCAGTGCTCATATTGCTATTTTTGCTGTTATTATTCATGTTTTTACCAGAGCTCATATTGTCAGTTATCAGTTACTTCCTGTTAATTCCCCTCTCCAAGTTCTCCCGTCTATATTTCTGAGACGAGGTATTATGTACACTATATTCATTATCGGACTATTATCCTTATCTTTGTCGCCATATTTATTACAACGTTTCGGCCGTTGTACGCTTCGGCCTTCTACAGGTGGTTGGAATGTCGAACTGAACCCTTTATTTCGCTCACTGGGGTAGACTGTTCTAGTTCCACGTGCCATGTTTAATGGATGTCACTTATCAGTTATATCCTGTTAATTTCCCTCTGAAAGTTCTCCACTGCCTTGACCGGGTATTGAACACACACTCTTTGGGTCCTGTCACTGAATCTAACCAACGCCTTTATCTACTGTGTCCTCATGTGTCCTTGAGTGTGAGTTCAATACCCGGCTAAGCCGCGGAGAACTTGGAGAGGGGAATTAACGGGAGATAACTGATAAGTGACATCCATTAGACATGGCACGTGGAACTAGAACAGTGGGCGAAATAAATGATATGATATGATATGAACGCAGCTAAAGCTGATATTAACATTATTTTTGTTAAAGATCTTTTTTTAGTGTTGGTGAATGGTTAAAGTGCTTATGAATTAAATTTAGGAAAATTCTTCCGATATTCGTTTGAACATTACGATTAAAAGGTGGATTAAACCGGGTAATCTTACGTTTATGGTGTTTCTGTTAATTTTTACCTTCTTTGGGTTTTTTTTTGGGGGGGGGGTTCTAATTGCTCTAAATTTACTTTATGATATCTTAGTTCTAAAGTCTTTATATATTAACTTTTATTATTATTATCAAATACAGGGTGTCCATAAAGTTCGTGTGCACTTTTTAAAAACTATAACTTTATTTGTATTTGCGATAGAAATAATCTGTAAAAAAATGTTATAAATTTTAATGTACGTAGTTTTTAAGTATAGCTAAAATAACTAATGTGATTTCAGGCATTACTGTAAATCAGTTGGCAAATGTTTTCCGGGAACTGAAAAATCGTATTACCCTTTGTATTGCTAATGATGGAGGACATGTGGAGACTTAAATAAAATTTCAATAAAACCTTTAAAAAATATAGATTTACTTCTTTCTAATCCTTTTTACAAATTATTTCTATCGCAGATACAAATAAAGTTATAAATTTTTTAAAGTGCACACGAACTTTATGGACGCCCTGTATTTCCTTATTACTGGAGTTGGTAGAAAATCTAACTTGGATATATTTTAGATGAATTTACGTTGTCTTTGATGGAAATATATTTGTTTAATATAATGTTGTTATAAGAGAGATGGACGCGTCTGTTATTAAGGCAGCTAACTTTTCTTAACTTTATTTTTGTTAAAAAAACCTTTTTACTGTTGGTGAATGGTTAAAGTGCTTATTAATTAAATTTAGGAAAATTCTTCAGATACTATTTTGGACATTACAGTTAAAAGGTGGATTAAACCAGAAAATGTTGCGTTTACGGTGTTTCTGCTTACTTTTACCTTCTTTGTTTATTTTTTAAAAACTTTAAATTTTCTTTTTGATTGTTTAGTTCTAAATCTTTATATATTTAATTTTAGACTTATCAAATATTTCCTTATTGATGGAGTTTGAAGATAATCTAACTTGTAAATTATCTAAAATTTTATGGTGTCGGTGTGATTCTTTAATCACGTATCTATGGTTATATAGAGATTTTGTGTATGGTTTTTAAATAACCATTATTCAGGTCTAAGGTTACATCGAAAAATTTGATTACTTTAGCATTGATGATGGTAGTAGTGGTAATATTTAATTCGTAATCTTTAAAAAGTTTTATCGGTTTCTTTCTCAGTCGGTCTATATTTCGTGGACTAGTTTTACAGAGGAGAATGACACCGTCATCTTTATAGAGTCCGGTGTCGCCACAATAATAAAATTTCAACAAATTTCTCATGCGTCCGTTGAATCATACGCTCCCATAGCAATGCAAAATTCTGGGTTACTTCTTTTGGTTCACAGATAACCATTATGGAATAGTATAGATTTTTGTGCCTGCTTGATGATATTTATTTCGCAATTAAACATTTATTTCGCTAAACAGTAGTAATTTATTGCTAGATTTATAGCCGACATTAGCAGATTCTCGGTGATGGACGGATAAAAGTCACGAATATTGAATTGGATGTTCTTCCTTTTTATATTGGTAAACCATTCTATGGCTTCAGCTGTTTTGTGCCACTGGTTAATTCCTAGAGCATTTTTCATGTATTTCCATGCTCTTTTCAAGGATGTTTTTGCTGATTTTACCGATATTATTTTAATTGGGATGAGTAATCGGTATTAAGGATTTAGAAAATTTGACTTATGATCTTTGTGATAAATGCTTATTGTTTGTGGAATTTGTGGGCCCTATCATCAATTTTTTAGTTCGGTGGCTATTTTCTTGGATTCACTATTGATGTTTTTCCCAGTTATTGGGTGAGAGATAATATGTATATTTATTAATATATACATAATATCTCTGTTATATTACATTGAGCACTGTTTTTATTAGCATTTAATATTGCGATATATATATGTGATTATTATTATTACATTTTTCTCTGTGTGCGCATTCGTAGTTTGTTAATATAAAAAATTAACAAACTACGAATGCGCACACAAAGAAAAATGTAATAATAATAATCAAAAAGAAATAATAAATAATCAATAATAAATAATGAGTAAAAAGTTAACAAGCAACATATACATATATATATATATACATATATATATATACATATATATATACATACATATATATATATACATACATATATATATATATACATACATACATATATATATATATATATATATATACATATTTATATATATATATATATATATATATATTACATCACTTTTTTATTTAGATTTTTTGTTTATTTTAGATTATTTATTATTATTTTTCATGGTTGGTTATCTTATTTGTTTAGTTTAAAGTATTGCTTTTTTTGTCTAAAGTATTTTATATTACCTGTGCCTTGTATATAGTACATTCTACAAGGCATTCGTTTTTAGTTTTTGATTTTTAAGTAATATAGAAAAAATTGTATTCGTGTCTGCATTTTGAAATAAGTTCTGATTGTTTATTTAGTAGCCTGTACTGATCTGCGATGGTGACCATGGCTATTTTCTCTAGAAAGAAATTAAAGTTTTTGGATTTTTTGTTGTAAGTTGATGCTATTTTCCATGGTATTTTATTAGTATAATTTGGTCTTTGTTTTTAATTTCCCATATATGTTTAGAAAGTATTGTGCTGTTCGCGTATTTACTATTTGTAAATGTTTTTAGACAGGTTTTGGACACTATTGTAAGTGAGGGTAATATGCTGTCTAAGTAGTCCACCACTAGTAGTGGTTTACCTACTTCACGCCGCTGGCGAGTATTGTATTTTGTTGATGTTATAAAGATTACCATTTCATTTCCAACCTCCGCTTTCGTAATTCATCATCCAGTAACCGTTTCTAGGTTATAACAATTTTTCATTTTGATTTTAAATATTACGATAATATAGACATAGGCCCTAAATATATGTTTAGAGAAGGCAGGTGTATTTAATACTAATAAACTATAAATAGTTAGAACCATTCACTAGAATAACAATTTACTGAAAAAACAATTTTTATATACATCCCTTTCGGAAACAGAAATAATTGGAGACACACGATTCGTCTCAAAAGTGGCATTAATTTCTAACTTTCGATTATATAAAAATATATAATAGATATAAGAGAACAAATTCAAATAAGATTGCCTCATAAAATAAAGTCTTTTAAGAATGATAGGACAAATTTACAATCAGGTTACCTGAGGTGTCGCTAAAATCAGAGTAGAATTAGTCAGAATTATAATGATAATATTAGCCAAAAAAAGGCAGGCAAAAACCTAGCAGACAAAAACCAAGCTCTTTTTGTCCGCAGGGTTTATGTCCGCTGCTTTTTTGCCCGCTGGGTCTTTGTCTGCTGAGTTTTTTGTCACTGGGTTTTTCTCCGCAGTGTTTTTGCGAATAATTCTTGAAAGTTTAATTAAAATCTGACAATTATTTGATTTTTACACGAATTTCCCAATCAATATGTCTTTTACCGCTATAAAAGATTGCTAACATCTCCTATGCTAATTTACAGTCCATCTGCTGACGCAAATAAATAATTTTAGCTAAAATTTCATGTTCTAAAAAGGGTTAAAAATATAATTAAATTATTTTAAAAAATACTTTGGTCTTTCTTCTTGATAATAACATAAAATATTTACGATAAAATCTAGTTTTTATGAAGTTTGGGGCATTTCTTCATCATAGTATGCTCATTTTTTAGCGATTTTTTGGAGGTACCTAGATAAATTTCATAGTTACTGAGTTCTAGTACGACATAAAACCCGACCTTATGTGAAGAAAGCCTTTAGAAAGTTTTTTTTAGTTTTCGCCAAAACATACACAAACCACGTACGTAGATTGTATACGAATATATTATACCGAATTAAGGGCCTAAATAAAGTTTTTATTCACGAAATAACTTTCTTGTAGAAGTGTATATATTGGATATTGTTATTATTGTCTCAATTTGACATTTAAATCTGAATTAGAAGCTCCTTGAATTTTCAATGTTAAATTTCTTTATTTTTATATCATATAGAAAACTTTTATTTATGAGACTGGTATTTTGTTAACTTTGGGGTGCGGATAAGAGGCTGGACCTTTTGTCCACTAAGTTTTTTGCTGGGTTTTTGTCAGATGAGATTTTGTTTACCCTGTCACCTTGAAAATCAGTTTGTTACTTCATCTAAATCTGCTACAAACTTCGAGATAAATTTATTGCAGACATTTAGTTTCTTTTTTAACCTCTATTGCTGAATAGATGCAGCTTGTTCGCGCATTGGAAGTGAAGGAGATGCGATCATTTTGAGCATATACTTTTTTGAAGGCCATCTAAGCTCAATAATATCAGCTATAAAAAAAGGGTCATCATACGCTGTTATAAGATATTCACCTTAGAGCTTAAATACTCTCGACGTTTTGAGACCTTGTTGTTTTTATAGCCGTAAAATACTATACTTTAATCCGTGTGGATAGCAATTGACTTCTCGTCTTCTCTTTTGCGTTTAAGTCATAAGTAGTAAGTACTGGTTAAGCGGTGGGACATCAAAAGAGGAAAGGAGTAATAAAACTCAAGAAGATCATATGAAAACAAATAAATCAACAAGCTTTATTGGTGTGAGAAAGCACCAGAGAAAAATATGTTTAAGTGCTTGTACTATACTAATAAGTTTTTATATCAATGAAAAAAGTTGATACAATTTTTGCATGAGTAAATGTATTTTTTACAGTATGAATTTCTTTTCGTAAAATATATATTTTTTATTTACTAAAAGTTCACCCAATACAAAACTGATGTTTTACTTAACAATAATAATGCATGCAATATTCATATATTAGTATTCATATATTAACTGTATCCAATAATATTATCCAATAACTGTACCCAATAATATATATATATATATATATATATATATATATATATATATATATATATATATATATATGTATGTATGTATGTATGTATGTATGTATGTATATATATATATATATATAATATATATATAATATATTTAATATATAATAATATATATAATAACTGTATCCAATAATATATTAGTATTCATATATTTCCCTGTATCCAATAATAACGCAGTAAAATATTCATATATTAGTATTCATATATTAATATCGTATTATAAAATACAAACATGCATCTTTTCCATTGTTTTTCGTTCATAAAGATGTTTAACTGTTTCTCGTTTGGTTGTTTATGGCTGTACGCGTTTACGCGACGAGTATAGCGTTACTAACGATACTTTTATCATTCTCTTTCACTTTTTTAACTTATTTAACTCGAGAAGATAAAGAGACCAAGATTGTAGTTGTCGGGGAAGCATTCTCTCGGGTGTCTTTTTTTCACAAAGCAACTGTTCTGGAAAAGTATCTGTCTGAGTGGAACTTGTTCCTTATCAAAGTTCACCCAATGCAAAACCAAGGGTCACTCAATGTAGATGATTTCTGAGTGAGAGTGTTGTAAAGGAGGGGCGAGTGGGAATTAAGAAGTGAATATTATAAAGCCGTGTACAATATATATATATATCGGTTGATCCAAGGCTGGAGTTGTGGGGAAGCATCCTCTCAGAAGTCTTTTTTCACAAATCAACAGTTCTGAAAAAGAAGCTGTCTGAGTGGAACTTGCTCCTTATCAAATAAAGACAATGGGAATGGAAATGGCTTTCAACCGCGATAATCGTATGGAGATTGAAGATGACCAAAGGTCTAGAGGTCCTGTAACCACCACCGCCAGAGCCACAGTTGTTTTATGTTCTAAGTTATTGTGATTTATAATCATAATTTTATTATTTTTTATCGTATATATTTCATTCTAATGTCAAACAGTTGTTTTATGTTCTAAGTTATTGTGATTTATAATCATAATTTAATTATTTTTTATCGTATATATTTCATTCTAATGTCAAACAGTTGTTTTGTGTTCTAAGTTATTGTGATTTATAATCATAATTTTATTATTTTTATCGTATATATTTCATTCTAATGTCAAAGAGTTGTTTTGTGTTCTAAGTTATTGTGATTTATAATCATAATTTTATTATGTTTATCGTATATATTTCATTCTAATGTCAAACAGTTGTTTTATGTTCTAAGTTATTGTGATTTATAATCATAATTTAATTATTTTCTATCGTATATATTTCATTCTAATGTCAAACAGTTGTTTTATGTTCTAAGTTATTGTGATTTATAATCATAATTTAATTATTTTTTATCGTATATATTTCATTCTAATGTCAAACAGTTGTTTTATGTTCTAAGTTATTGTGATTTATAATCATAATTTAATTATTTTTTATCGTATATATTTCATTCTAATGTCAAACAGTTGTTTTGTGTTCTAAGTTATTGTGATTTATAATCATAATTTAATTATTTTTTATCGTATATATTTCATTCTAATGTCAAACAGTTGTTTTATGTTCTAAGTTATTGTGATTTATAATCATAATTTAATTATTTTTTATCGTATATATTTCATTCTAATATCAAACAGTTGTTTTGTGTTCTAAGTTATTGTGATTTATAATCATAATTTAATTATTTTTTATCGTATATATTTCATTCGAATGTCAAACAGTTGTTTTATGTTCTAAGTTATTGTGATTTATAATCATAATTTAATTATTTTTTATCGTATATATTTCATTCTAATGTCAAACAGTTGTTTTGTGTTCTAAGTTATTGTGATTTATAATCATAATTTTATTATTTTTTATCGTATATATTTCATTCTAATGTCAAACAGTTGTTTTATGTTCTAAGTTATTGTGATTTATAATCATAATTTAATTATTTTTTATCGTATATATTTCATTCTAATGTCAAACAGTTGTTTTATGTTCTAAGTTATTGTGATTTATAATCATAATTTAATTATTTTTTATCGTATATATTTCATTCTAATGTCAAACAGTTGTTTTATGTTCTAAGTTATTGTGATTTATAATCATAATTTAATTATTTTTTATCGTATATATTTCATTCTAATGTCAAACAGTTGTTTTGTGTTCTAAGTTATTGTGATTTATAATCATTATTTTATTATTTTTTATCGTATATATTTCATTCTAATGTCAAACAGTTGTTTTGTGTTCTAAGTTATTGTGATTTATAATCATAATTTTATTATTTTTTATCGTATATATTTCATTCTAATGTCAAACAGTTGTTTTATGTTCTAAGTTATTGTGATTTATAATCATAATTTAATTATTTTTTATCGTATATATTTCATTCTAATGTCAAACAGTTGTTTTATGTTCTAAGTTATTGTGATTTATAATCATAATTTAATTATTTTTTATCGTATATATTTCATTCTAATGTCAAACAGTTGTTTTATGTTCTAAGTTATTGTGATTTATAATCATAATTTAATTATTTTTTATCGTATATATTTCATTCTAATGTCAAACAGTTGTTTTGTGTTCTAAGTTATTGTGATTTATAATCATAATTTTATTATTTTTTATCGTATATATTTCATTCTAATGTCAAACAGTTGTTTTATGTTCTAAGTGATTGTGATTTATAATCATAATTTAATTATTTTTTATCGTATATATTTCATTCTAATGTCAAACAGTTGTTTTGTGTTCTACGTTATTGTGATTTATAATCATAATTTTATTATTTTTTATCGTATATATTTCATTCTAATGTCAAACAGTTGTTTTATGTTCTAAGTTATTGTGATTTATAATCATAATTTAATTATTTTTTATCGTATATATTTCATTCTAATGTAAAACAGTTGTTTTGTGTTCTAAGTTATTGTGATTTATAATCATAATTTAATTATTTTTTATCGTATATATTTCATTCTAATGTCAAACAGTTGTTTTATGTTCTAAGTTATTGTGATTTATAATCATAATTTAATTATGTTTTATCGTATATATTTCATTCTAATATCAAACAGTTGTTTTGTGTTCTAAGTTATTGTGATTTATAATCATAATTTAATTATTTTTTATCGTATATATTTCATTCTAATGTCAAACAGTTGTTTTATGTTCTAAGTTATTGTGATTTATAATCATAATTTAATTATTTTTTATCGTATATATTTCATTCTAATGTCAAACAGTTGTTTTGTGTTCTAAGTTATTGTGATTTATAATCATAATTTAATTATTTTTTATCGTATATATTTCATTCTAATGTCAAACAGTTGTTTTATGTTCTAAGTTATTGTGATTTATAATCATAATTTAATCATTTTTTATCGTATATATTTCATTCTAATGTCAAACAGTTGTTTTATGCTCTAAGTTATTGTGATTTATAATCATAATTTAATTATTTTTTATCGTATATATTTCATTCTAATGTCAAACAGTTGTTTTGTGTTCTAAGTTATTGTGATTTATAATCATAATTTAATTATTTTTTATCGTATATATTTCATTCTAATGTCAAACAGTTGTTTTATGTTCTAAGTTATTGTGATTTATAATCATAATTTAATTATTTTTTATCGTATATATTTCATTCTAATGTCAAACAGTTGTTTTGTGTTCTAAGTTATTGTGATTTATAATCATAATTTAATTATTTTTTATCGTATATATTTCATTCTAATGTCAAACAGTTGTTTTGTGTTCTAAGTTATTGTGATTTATAATCATAATTTAAATTTTTTTTATCGTATATATTTCATTCTAATGTCAAACAGTTGTTTTATGTTCTAAGTTATTGTGATTTATAATCATAATTTAATTATTTTTCATCGTATATATTTCATTCTAATGTCAAACAGTTGTTTTATGTTCTAAGTTATTGTGATTTATAATCATAATTTAATTATTTTTTATCGTATATATTTCATTCTAATGTCAAACAGTTGTTTTGTGTTCTAAGTTATTGTGATTTATAATCATAATTTAATTATTTTTTATCGTATATATTTCATTCTAATGTCAAACAGTTGTTTTATGTTCTAAGTTATTGTGATTTATAATCATAATTTAATTATTTTTCATCGTATATATTTCATTCTAATGTCAAACAGTTGTTTTATGTTCTAAGTTATTGTGATTTATAATCATAATTTAATTATTTTTTATCGTATATATTTCATTCTAATGTCAAACAGTTGTTTTGTGTTCTAAGTTATTGTGATTTATAATCATAATTTAATTATTTTTTATCGTATATATTTCATTCTAATGTCAAACAGTTGTTTTATGTTCTAAGTTATTGTGATTTATAATCATAATTTAATTATTTTTTATCGTATATATTTCATTCTCATGTCAAACAGTTGTTTTGTGTTCTAAGTTATTGTGATTTATAATCATAATTTTATTATTTTTTATCGTATATATTTCATTCTAATGTCAAACAGTTGTTTTGTGTTCTAAGTTATTGTGATTTATAATCATAATTTAATTATTTTTTATCGTATATATTTCATTCTCATGTCAAACAGTTGTTTTGTGTTCTAAGTTATTGTGATTTATAATCATAATTTTATTATTTTTTATCGTATATATTTCATTCTAATGTCAAACAGTTGTTTTGTGTTCTAAGTTATTGTGATTTATAATCATAATTTAATTATTTTTTATCGTATATATTTCATTCTAATGTCAAACAGTTGTTTTATGTTCTAAGTTATTGTGATTTATAATCATAATTTAATTATTTTTTATCGTATATATTTCATTCTAATGTCAAACAGTTGTTTTGTGTTCTAAGTTATTGTGATTTATAATCATAATTTAATTATTTTTTATCGTATATATTTCATTCTAATGTCAAACAGTTGTTTTATGTTCTAAGTTATTGTGATTTATAATCATAATTTAATTATTTTTTATCGTATATATTTCATTCTAATGTCAAACAGTTGTTTTGTGTTCTAAGTTATTGTGATTTATAATCATAATTTAATTATTTTTTATCGTATATATTTCATTCTAATGTCAAACAGTTGTTTTATGTTCTAAGTTATTGTGATTTATAATCATAATTTAATTATTTTTTATCGTATATATTTCATTCTCATGTCAAACAGTTGTTTTGTGTTCTAAGTTATTGTGATTTATAATCATAATTTTATTATTTTTTATCGTATATATTTCATTCTAATGTCAAACAGTTGTTTTGTGTTCTAAGTTATTGTGATTTATAATCATAATTTAATTATTTTTTATCGTATATATTTCATTCTGGGCTCATCAAGGTGCTAGTATGTCAAATAGAATGTTTTTATGTTCTAAAATATTTTGATTTATAATAATATTTTTATTATTATTATTCGTCGCCCGAAACGCAGAGATAAAAAAATAGATAATTATTCTTCTCTTGCTGATTGATTTTTTTTTTACTCCTGTGGCAGTGGAGACTTCAGGGGTTATTGGCCCTCGTTCGATGGTGTTCCTTCGGAGGATTGGCGTGATTGCGTCTCGATTAAGGAACGAGCCTCGCGAAACGGAGTGGCTCTTGCAGCGTGTCTCACTGGCGACGGTTCGAGGTAATGCTTTCTCCATCATAGCGGCTGGCAGAGGATAGAAAAAATTATTTATAGTTACGTTGTTCTGCAATTGTCATCTTTGGTCGACTGAACTTGCTTTGTTTCAATGACTTTTGTTTTGTTATTATTAGTTACTTTGTTCAATAAATAGTAACAGATAATATTCAAATATGTGTGAGAAACATTCTGGACGCTAATGTTTGAAAAAGTTATTTAATTTATTTCTGACGAAAGATCGGGGCAGATCTGAAATATCAATTAATTTTAATTATTTATTAACGTATATATTTCATTCTGGGATCATCATCTGATTAGTATGTCAAACAGGAGTTTTTTTTTTATGTTCTATGTTATTTTGATGTGTAATTATAATTTAATTATTTATTTTCGTATATATTTCATTCTGGGGTCATCAAGCAACGTGTATGTCAGACAGGAGATTTTTATGTGCTAAATTATTTTGCTTTGTAATCATATTTTCATTATTTATTATCTTATATATTTGATTCTTGGGTCATCAGAGGACTAGTGTTTCAAAATGGAACTTTTTTTGTTCTAAAATTATTTTGATTTGTAATCCTAATTTTATTATTTATATAATCGTATATATTTAATTCTGTGTTCGTCAGTGGACGAGTGTGTTCAACAGGCTTCGTCATTTAGCCATTACAATTAAGAAAGTCATCAACAGAAAATGGAATATAAATTAGCGTTTAATTACAACGCAACAGGAATCAAACGAGAATTTAATGCCCGCCGAAAATACCGCGATGTCAGCTAGCAAAGTCTTTCTTTCTTTTTATGCGCCGTGTCCCTTCAGGACGTAGGCGATCATGGCTCTCCACCTCCCTCCAACCCTTGCAGCTTTAAACATCTCCCTTCCCTCTGCCACCTCCCCCCCCCAGACCACATTCTGTCACCCACTTGCTTAGGTCCGCTAGGTATGTCATGTGTTGCTTCCCTTGTGTCTCTTTCCTTCTATTCGACCCGTGAGTATCAGATTTTCCAGGCCCTCCTTCCTCATTATGTGTCCCAGAAACTTCAGCTGCCTCTACCTGAAGTTAAGTATAAGCCTCCTCCTTGTTTGCAGCCTCTCTACGTCCTCACACGCTTGGTCCATGATATCCTTAGCATCCTTCTGTAGAACCACATCTCCGTCGCCTCGAGTCTCTTCGCCATCTTTAAGGAAATCGTCCAACATCCGCTGCCGTAAAAACGAACAGATGTCACGTAACAGCTCAGTATACTTCTCTCCTGTCTAGCAATATTCTGCTCAGCTTTTTGAATGCGTCCTTAGCCATCCAAATATGTCTACCGATCTCAGTGTCGCACTTACTGTCGTCTGTCAAAACGCTTCCCAGATATTTAAACTTCCGCGTCTGCTTGATTCTAGTGTCCCCGACCTGCAAATCGCATTTAGGGCTTATCCTTTTATTGCACTCTGAAAAACTACCCTTTACGCTTAACAGTATAACCTAACAATAGTCACTGATAAGACCGAAGTCGTATTAACATGTCTTGATGCAGCGGTCGTAGAATTGTTGTTTGTTGCTTTTTTTTCTTGTTCTTTTTTCTTCAAAAGAACTGTCTGCTAACAAAACTGCTCTCTTTTGTCGCGTACTTGTTAATATTTCGACTTTCATAGACCAGCGTTGTCTTCTCGTCTATCAATCGACGCCTCTTATCACGACACGAATTGCAATGCACAAAACTGCACTGGCCTCTTGATGTGCATAGCAAGGGCGCCAGGTTAAATACTTTAGACTAGATCCTTGCAAACACGCGAACAGGTATGAAATCAAAGGCTGGGATTCTGAAAATGCGATGATTATTAAAGACAGCGTGGGACAATGTTCGTTTCAGTTTTTATTTATTTTTGTGATAAAAATCGACAGTAATAAAACCGACTCAAAATCACAATAAAACAATAACAATGAAAATATTTATAATAAATATCCACAAGCATGTTTTGTAGTCAGATTGGATGTAATAATAATAATAATAACAACAGTAGTAGTAGTAGTAGTAGTAGTAGTAGTAGTAGTAGTAGTAGTAGTAGTAGTAGTAGTAATCGGAGTTCTGGGAATCGTGAGAAAAGGAATGACCAATTCTACTATCAGTGTCCCAGGTAATATTACGTACAAGTTGCCCAGAAGATAGCCTAAGAACATCCCATATGGTAAGGAAAGTGCTATCAATTAAATGATAATTCTCCTATATGACCTAAGGATACGGCTCTACAGGATACAAAGCAGGAAACATAACACACAATAATAATAATAATACTAATAATAATAATAATAATAAAATTAAATCTATCAAAATACAACGATCTTTAAGTGGAAATCTAAAAGACATCAATAATTCCAGTTGAAGTTGGTGCTCTGTGTTTGAATGCAAAATGTTCTGATAGACTGAACTTAGAAGCCCATTCCTTAAAGAGATACAAGAATGTTTCAACAAGTACAACTCACACCTTACTAAGGGCATTATGTAAAATGTGAGCACTCTTTGGTAGCTTTAGTTTCACATTTTTACAGAAAAGTTCAGTGGAAAATGAGATGATTCCATTTCTGACCTTAAATCTCTGGTTGGGATACAGAAAGAAATGTGTATACAACAGAAATCCAAGGAAATAATAATAATAATAATAATAATAATAATAATAATAATAATAATAATAATAATAAGAAGAAGAAGAAGAAGAAGAAGAAGAAGAAGAAGAAGAAGAGGAAGAAGAATATGGGACTACACAATACACACAAACAGAATAATCAATCTAATCGCCCAGACATTGTTATTAGAGACCGCAAACAAAAGAAATTGCCTCTTTATTGACATAGCAATCTCTGCAGACGGCAGTGTATCTTTGAAGATCTTCAAAAAGCTATCAAAATACAAAGACCTTGAAATCGAAATCTCATAAATGTGGCATATGGGAACATCAACAATCCCTGTTGTAGTTGGAGCCCTCGGATTGGTTGGAAAAGATTCGAGTAGACTAATTGAAGGAATTCCTGGATGTCCATGCCTCAAAAAAATACAAAATATTTTCTCGCGAGTACATAATATCGCTATGCATCTCATTCTCATTCTCTATCTCTCCATATATATATATATATATATATATATATATATATATATATATATATATATATATATATATGGCACCCACAATGATTCTAGAATCCTAAGGTTTAAAATTAATTTCTAAAAATGAAAAATCTTTCTTAAAGCTTTTATTTTAGTTTTAATTTCAAGCTAATTGATTAAATTTAATATTACCAATAAGCAAAATACTTTACTGTATTTCAAAAACTAATTTAAATTGTCTGGAATTTTTCATTTTAAAATCAATAATATCGCTGATTTTAGCGTCATTTTTAGCCTTCCGTCATCGCAATATAATTCTCTTTATCAAAAACATCTTTAAAAAATAAAGTACACTTTTCTGAAACTTTATTAATGGAATATTAGCTGATTTAAAGTTTAATTAATCTGATTTGAAACAAATATTACTTACTTTAAGTTTAAAATATCGCAGAAATTCATTTTTTAACACGGCAGTAGGTGCTTATTTTAGGAGCTGACTACTTGAATGACAGACCGGAGTTTATCTAATGTTTTCTTACTGTGGATTTATCTGTAAAATATACTTACGGAATATAACGTAAACGCCTTTTGTATATAATTTTTACTACCCAGTAATCTTAAAAATTTAGAAAAATGTTCTCTGTAATCTAATATTTTATTGAATTTTAGGTATTTTGGCTTTACATTTACTATAGTTATCTCTCTTATTTTCTGATAATGTCGTGTATGGACGCCCGTGTAACATGTTTATATACACAAAAATATTGGTGTTTGAAGAATTGTAGTAAGTTTTTCCATTTATGATTACTAAATATAGCTTATAATTAATAACAATATCACCTAACAAGTATAAATTAATACACAATTTTAAAAGATTTAATACTTTATAAAATATTCTAATTAAAACTTTTAAAAATGAAAACAAATTTTGTAAAATTTCATTATTCATCGAAAAAAATTTTACTCACGACATTAGTGTCCATAATAAATCTTATTCATAAAAGCAATTAAATTTTTTATTTTACGATTTTCAATAACTGGTGTTCCTGTTTTTAAAAAAAGTTGATGGGGGGTGGTTTTGGGGTTTTTCAAAATTTCATAAAATTAAATAAATGGGCGGGACATATGTAAGAAATATATTTTTACCAATATTTTCTGAAAATTAAAAACATTTCTGAAATAATTGCATACATTTGTAAATAAAGTCCTGAAAGTTTCATTAAACTATGATTATTTAATTTTTGCAAGAATTCCCAAAATAATGTTTTTCACTTAAAAAAAGACGCAAAAATTTCCCTGTAATAATCTTCGTTATGTCGCAGATGCAAGAAAAACAAGATTCACCAATATTTGGAACGTTCTAAAAAGGATTTTTAAAAATTATAATTTAATAATCAAAAAATCATTTAGTCTTTCCTCTTAGTAATAACATAATTATTTTGATAAAACTATGTTTTTATTAAGTTAGGGGCATGTTTTTCATCATGGTAGGCTGACGTTTTAGCAAATCAGTAGAAGTGTATGTATATATATATATATATATATATATATATATATATATATATGTATATATATATATGAAGATATATATATATATATATATATATATATATATGAATGAAGAAATATAGTCTTAAAATGTGCTATATTTATGGAATAAAGTGCTCAATATCAGAGATAGAGCGTGTGTGTGTGTAAATAGGAAAGGGAACATAGAAGCCAACACTTAGTAGCCCGATGATTCCATCTAGCATGAAATAGACTGTCGCCTCTAAGTGTTGACTTCTATGTTCACTTTTATATATATATATATATATATATATATATATATATATATATATATATATATATCCGATGTAATGAGAAAGAAAATAATATATAAATTCTAACGTTTACAACATTAATCCAAAAGAGGGCTCGATACCGATAGTAGAGCAATAATTATTTATTATAATTTTATCATATAGACAAAAACAGTTTACTCAAAGATGCTACTTCGTTTCGGTGCATTTCAATTGCACCTCGACTGGTGAGAACCAAAAATGGTTACGAACAATTCTGTTTCTAAGCAAAACTGTATGGGAAACGTCCCTTCCTGTTTTTCATATACAAAAAGCAAAAAAATGAGGGAGTGAAACAATACTGCTTGTTGATAGCACTTTACTGAAGGATGGGTGAGGTGTTAAATGATGGGCAGAGTGGAAACATTCCTTGTCGATAACAATGATCAAAGGTTTAGCCTCACTCCGTCACCTTTTTGCTTTATGTATATTTTTCTCAAACGAATGGAAAAAAAAGGAAGTGACGTTTCACATACGGCTTGCTCACAAGCAGAATTCTTCATAAGCATTTCAATTGCACCAGTCGAGGTGCAATTGAAATGCACCGAAACGAAGTTGAATCTTTGTAGTGAATAAACTGTTTTTGTCTATATGATAAAATTATAATATATATATATATATATATATAAAATAACGAAAAGTAAAATTTCCGCATTCAAAACATTAATTTAAAACAGGGCTCAATCCAAAAGTAGAGCGATAAATATTTATTCATTATGTACTGTTACATTAGAACATGTACATACCCACTACAAAACTGTGCATCTTGTTTAAACGTTAAAAAGTAACGTTTCTTCGGGTGGGAAATCATGATGCTACTAAATTATTTTATTCCGAAAAACAGTTAACGCAACACATCTCCCACTTCTGTATTTGGATAATTTTCCATAAAAGGTAAAAAGGATTCATATATGGCGAAAGAAAGAAAGCTAACTGATTAATAACAGCGAAAGGGGAAAAGAGAAAGGAAAGGGAAAAGGCCAAGTAAAGAAAATAAATGTTGAGACGAGTATTCAATATTCTTCTATTTGTAAGCAGAAGTAAGTTGAGGACCATAGATAAGAAAATGTCTACAGTTTATATCAACTCAACTTTCTTCTGCTTGCATTCACTTACTCTTAGGTTGCTTAAAATGGTTGAGAATCACTGATTTGATTAGTATTAGACAAAGTGTATAAAAAATACTTTTACAAAACAAGAACAAATCCTTCGCTTTTGAAGTTTACGGTATATGGCGCTGTGTTGGCATGTAGACTAGGTTATATTTTCATTCGTGTACATTTGTGGCTAGTCGGCCTTTAACGTTTAACGTGTGTAGTAGTGATGTTTCACATACGGCTTGACCACAAGCAGAATTCTACATAAGCATTTTCGGTGCAATTGAGGTGCAATTGAAATGCACCGAAACGAAGTTGAATCTTTGTAGTGAGTAAACTGTTTTTGTCTATATGATAAAATTATAATATATATATATGAAGAAATATAGTCTTAAAGTGTGCTATATTTATGGGATAAAGTGCTCAATATCAGAGATAGAGCGTGTGTAAATATAAAAGTGAACATAGAAGTCAACACTTAGAGGCGATAGTCTGTTTCATGCTAGATGCAATCGTCGTGGCCCGACGATTGCATCTAGCATGAAACAGACTTTCGCCTCTAATATATATGTATGTATGTATTTATGCATGTATCTTTCTCTATATATGTATGTAAACACGTGTATACACAGGTATATGTTTGTATATTCATGTACATAAATTTGCATGTGCATACATAATTATACACACACACACACACACACACACACACACACACACATATATATATATATATATATATATATACAAATGTAAAAAAAATGCCAGGATATTTATAACGTGAGAAGCCAGATATAATTTTTTTTCATATGGCTGCGCGAATGGTAATGGGTGGAATTAGTTTAGTGGTGTTTTAGATATTAAATATTTTGTGGGATGGACAATCGTGCTGTAACACGATTTGAACAATTTTGTTGTTATACCTGGTATATGTGTGTCTGCAACTAGTAATGGTACATCGTTAGTATTTGAATAAATAAATATTAATTTTTCTCACTATTCTTCGATTATGTTAACTGTTGTGACCAAGTAAATGGTTAAAGAAATAACAAAACAAGTGTTGCATATATATCATATATTAAACAGTAAGTACAACAGAAGAGTATTACACAACTATTGAGTGTGTGTCGGTTGACACAGCGTCCAATCTATTCGACTGTTCCCCCAAGGCCTTCTCTCCTACTAATCTTATAGTAGGCAGAAGAGTCCACCATAGGCTTTTTAGAGGGAGGACATCACAATACCCCCCCTTTCAGCCTGACTCCGTATGGAGTCTTTTTTTATATATATAATTACCACACAATTCTTTTTATTCAACGAAATAAACCCTTTTTCACCAAAAAATCAGAAACAATCACTTTAAAAAATATATATATATACAGGAATTACGTTCACAATTTTATTTTTTTTTTAGTTTTACGACAAACATTTTACGTGTTAACAACAGTCCCTTTTTTTATTAAGGTCTCTATTCATTATTCCTAAATAATGAAAAATGGGATACGTTTAATGGTAAATTATAATGGTAATAATTTCCAATAATCCAATTCGTATTGTGCTTTTCTGGTAATTCAAAGTTCATAAGTGAGGAGATGGGTTTTTTTTTTATTCATTCTTTTCCTGTTCCTGTAGACATGATATGAAATGAAAGATGTTCAATATCTTTTTCTTTTCGGGTTAATTTCTAAAGGTTCCGTAAATTTCCTTTTTCTTTTGGGCCTTCTGAGTTCTGGCACTGATTGCGGTAATGGAACCTCAAACATGTCAAAGACGACGTCCATAATGTTATCTTCTATGGGATCCCTGTCGACTACGCTTTCATACCGTTTTCTAATTTGGTTCACATGACGTTTGTGCATAAACTTCGGTCCCTGAACCATGTTACCAATTTGTCTGTCTATTGTTCCTATCTCCCAGTGAGCTTTATTATTCCCAAATACACGAAAAAACCTTTTCTCTGAACTTAAAGCGCTTTTTAATCACTTTATTCCTATTTCCCGCTTTCGTTTCATTCGGAAGGAATTTGTCAAATGCCGATTTTATTTTCCTGGCAAACATGACCTCCGCTGGCGTCTTGGCAGATGGAGCACTGCTATTAGGGGTTACACGATAGACCTGCAAAAACTGCTGTATAGCCGTATCGGTAAGAGTACCTCTCGCCTTCCTCAGTGCTATCTTGAAAGTGTCCACAAAACGCTCTACCTATCCGTTACTTCTTGGGTGATATGGCGCCGTGGTAATATGTTCAATCAGAAATGACTGATTCTTAAATTCACATCTTGTAAACTGTGTGGCATTGTCTGTTACGATACAGTCAACAACTCCGAAACAGGAAAATAGCCCGTGCAAAAACTTTACTGTCACCTCCGCGGTTGGCTTCTTACATTTCAATATTTCTGGCCACTTGGAATAATTGTCAACTACTACAAGGTAGTAAAAACCATCAAGTGAGTCAGCAAAATCAATGTGTATCCGTGACCACGGGCGGTCGGTTTTAGGCCAGAGATTGAATTTTTGTCGAGGATGCTTTAGCGGCCAAAGCACACCCTTTGCACGATCTTACAGTGTTTTCAATATCCTTGTCCATGTTGGTCCAGTAGATGTAACTTCTCATCAGTAGACGTAACTTCTCATTCTTGAAGTTCCCGGATGGCCAACATGTAATTCTTTTTATGTTCTTTTCTGTAGTGTAAATGGGATTATTACTCTGTCTCCGTACATTAGTATGTCGTTACAGAGTGAGTAAACTTCTGAGATATTTTGGTCTTTACTCTTCAGTTTGCCCTTTATTTCCTTTATGAACTCACCATCGGACGCTTTGTCTATTATCTCGTCAATTGTTATAGGTAGTTCCCTAACAGTATCGCACAAGGTACTTTTTATTTCGACCTCTGTTCTTATGGTAGCAATGACTGTGGCACAGGTTTCACACTAAATAAGTTGCACAAATAGTTGAATAGAAATATGGAAGTAAAGTACATTCATGTGTGTGTGTATTTTTGAATGTGTGGTTTTATTTCATAACATTTAAATGTATACAACTTAAATTTTTTTTTAAATGTGCCGTGATATTTACATTTGTTTCTAGGTGTTCCGTTGCTTAAAACAGTTAAGAAACACTGCTCTATGATACCTAGACTGCATTAATTTAAGCATAGTAATAGATTGACGACAAAGTCTCATCAATTTACAGTTGAATAGGCTAGATGTAACCGTAATTTCTATGCTAACAGATTCTTTTCTCACACTTCTCGTTTTTGGAACTCCCTTCCGGCTCCATGCTTTCCAGGCAACATTGATCCTCAAAAGTTTAAACGCAATGTCCATCATTATCTACTGTCTTCCTGATTACTCTTCTATCCTTCTAGCTCCATAATGTTTCTCTTTTTTCTTATTGTTTCAGTGATCCCTTGTATTCTAGCGGCATTATTGCCTTACTTGGGGTGATATGATTAAAAAAAACTATACTGCATTATGTTTGTGCGCATGCGTGCGTATGTGTCCGTTTGTGCCTTCGAGTATTTTATGGCTTATACACTTACAATTAAATTTTCAGTTTATGTGTTTGTTCGTTGGGTTAATGCAGAGAATATAGATGGGAATCCTTCATTCCAGTCGACGTGGGCGTGTAATGAATCTCTAAAGCCGGAGATTGTCGGGAAGCACAAATGGCGACAAGTAGTTTGGCATATGCATAATCCTTTCAAGGCTTCGTCTCCCACTGCGCAGAATGTAAGTAGCGCGCGAACAGACGTATGAGTAAATGGTTAGGATATTTAGTTAAACAAAATCGATCAATGGTTGTCTTTTATAAAATACTATCAGTTTTTCCGGATCTTCTTTGTTAAGAGAAAAAAAATTCAGTCATTATATAGGCTTCTTTAAGCTTAATTAAACAAATATACTTAGAAAGAGTGAGTGAACAATGAGTGAAGTAGTGAAAGAGAATGATGCGAGAGAAGTTAACGACCTCTGCCATTTCTTAAAATCTGACCGAAATCAAATTTTTGTGGCGGTGAAGAGTTCCCTCTTTTATCTTTTCAGCATAGTATCATATATATATATATATATATATATATATATATATATATATATATATATATATATATGTATATGTGTGTGTGTGTGTTTGTGTTTTGTGTGTAGATATATATATGTGTGTGTGTGTGCGTTGTGTGTATATATATGTGTGTGTGTGTATATAATATATATATATATACACACACATATATATACACACAACGCACACACATATATATTTGTGTGCATGTGCGTGAGTGTGTACGTGCGTGTGTGTGTGTGTGTGTTTACTAAGTTTATATTGCTCTTGTATAAAGCCAGAGTAACTAGTGCATATAGAGAAAACTGATTTTCCCACCCTCTTTCTCTCTAACTCTCTCTCTCTCTCTCTCTCTCTCTATATATATATATATATATATATATATATATATATATATATATATATATATATATATATGTACATGCAAATTTACGTACATGGATGAGCATACCCTCTTTGTACAAACATATACCCACGTATACACGTGTTTACATACATATATATAGAAAGAGATATATGCATAAATACATACATACATATTTCTGTATACGCGCGTGTATGAGTGTGATTGTAATAAACATGTATTAGTCTTATACAATGCCATAGTAGATTATACATATAGTTTGAGAGAATTGATTTTACCGATATATGCATATATTATATCTACACACACATATATATAATATATACATGTGTGTATGTCTGTATACACATGCAAATGTATATGTACACATACACAAAGATAAATGCATGCGCTTTCTTTCCACAAACATACATACGCCTATATTAATGCGCGCGCACGTGCGTGTGCGCCTGTGTGCGTGTGCGCCTGTGTGCGTGCGTGTGTGTGTGTGTGTGTGTGTGTGGCTTCACGGGTATGCTTTAGTGTTGATGTCAGTCAGTTCAGAGGAGCCATCAAAACCGGTACTCGGTCAAGATGGGTGGTGAGGATACCCGGATCTAGTTCGAGTACCCATCCCCCGCAACCCGAATAGCAGATGTACAAACTAAACCGAGATATGCGTGATGTAATAAAGTGCACCTAATAACCCCAGCCGATTTTTCCGTCTTTTGTTGCGAACCGCCGTCACCTTGCATAGTTTCATTTTTCATGGCAAACACTCCTTGCTTTTTAACATTAGCAGTAACGAAGGTGTACTGAAGATGGTTGAACTTAGCGATAATGCGTAAAACTATGGTCAGAAGGACTAGAGGTTCTGACTAGGGTTGGAGACATTCATTAATAAACTCGCACACGGACACAGGCTTATTTGAATGGAAACTATTGTTACTCTGGGAATACTTGTAAAATCCAGCGAAAGATATAATGTTGTCATTTCTTCAGTGCGAGGCTATGCCAAAGGGCAATCTTGTCTGGGTGGTAGACAGCTACCCGACCTCGTTTTTTACGGGGTCTACGGGAAATCTTTGCCACGGGCTCGTTTTTATTCATGTAAACGTGGATGCTTGCGCAGCAGTAATTAATAGATTTGCTTTTTGTTGTTTTTGTTTTTTACGGCTTATCAACCTGTCGTAATGGAATGTTCCACAATCCCTATCGCCTATGGGGACTGACTATATCAGTAGCTATATATAGTGAGCACAGGATATACCTGGGTGCTTGCTTCGGCAATTAGTTGGAGATTCGTCTCCAGCTAAGCTAGTCGAACTCTCTGCCTTCGGGCGGAGAGGAACCTAGACAAGACTATGCCGAAGGGCAGAGTCTCGTCTGGGGTGGTAGACAGCTACCCGACCCCGTATATACGGGGTCTACGGCGAATTTTTGCCGGAGACTACGGGCTCGGATACCCCACGTTAAATTCGGCTTTGTGTCACATCTGACCGCGTGGGGCGGTTGGCGAATATCCTTTCTTCGGCAGTTAGTTGGAGATTCGTCTCCAGCTAAGCTAGTCGAACTCTCTGCCTAAGGGCAGAGGAACCCAGACGAGTCTATGCCGAAGGACAGAGTCTCGTCTGGGGTAATAGACAGCTACCCGGCCTCGTTTTTTACGGGGTCTACGGGGAATTTTTTCCCGAGCCAATGGGCTCGGTTTTAACCCCGCATTAAAAACGGCCTTGTACCACATTCTGCCTCGCAGGGTAGGTGAGGTAAATAACCTTGCTTCGGGAATTACTGTCATCCTATTCCCTGTCTTTAAGTAGAGTATTCTCTTTTACAATAAAACTTTCTTCTTTCATCTAAGAGCGTGTTGCTGTTCCATCACTCGAGTACCACCTTTGTCTGTTTGTTACCCCTTTAAGGATACAACACAACCTTTTGTAGGTAGTCGAAACATATTTCGGATTTTTTTAAAGTATTTCACCCCAAGAAAGGCGGGAGTGCCACTAGCGCACAAGGGGTTACAGAGAGTGAGAGTAAAGAGGGGTGTTTGAAGAAAGGATAAAGAGAAAGACGGGGATCAAGATCAAGGCTTCAGAAGATGTCGACTGACATTACATTTGAATATTTGAAGATTATAGCTATCAGGGAAGCAAGTAAGAGGAAGGGAGTTTCACTGTCGGGAAGTGCGAAATAAGAAGCTGTTGGAGTAAAAGAGTACATTTAACCGTTTCTATAGTGAATGGTTGGGACCGAAATAGCAACCTAGTATTGTCGGAGGTTGCTTGCAGCGGTCTTCCACCTAAATACTGACCGGGCTCGATGCCGCTTACTTAACTTCGGTGATAGAACAACCCGTGTTTTCAGCACGTTCAATCCGGAGTCATGATGCGCGGGCGGCGGACTGGTTAGCTCAGTAGCTTTCTGAACATTAAGTCCAGGTTCGGATATCATCATTTGTCAAGGAGTTGTCTTGTTTATAATATCGGCCCAGAAAGAGAAACCCCACCAATACCATATGTCACCGTTGGACGTATCTCAAAAATCGTAGTGAAATTCAGTAGATGAAACTTCGGAATGGTTGTGCTGGCAGTGATCGGAGGGTTGAGTTTACTGATCGTGTTCAACTGCCGTTGTTGCCAGATTATATGCCCTCTCCTAGAAAATGTCACTAAGGTGCTCTCTGCTACTTTTGTGTGTGTGTGTGTGTGTGTGTGTGTGTGTGTGTGTGTGTGTGTGTGTGTGTGTGTGTGTGTTTGCAGACGTAATCTCCCTTCACGACGTAGGCGATCAAGGCTCTCCACAGATTCTTTTCTCTTTACTATCTGCGAATTGCCAAACATTCTTAGGAAAGATAGTGGAGTAGGCGCCCGTTGCCTTCTTCTCCACAATTTTGAATTCAGAGTTTTCCTTCTCTTAGACTGGTTGCCACTCAAGCCTAGAGAGCCCAATATGCCTGCGACTTAACTCATGGCTACAGAGAGAAGAGACCGATTTATGTCTCTCCAAAAAGCATTAGTAGAAAATGGATGCAGCAGACTTTCCCGATTCTACTTTCCGCGCCGATACACTACTCGGACATCATTGACTGTTGTTGAATTGAGTTTTCCTTCTCTTAGACTGGTTGCCACTCAAGACTAGAGAGTCAAAATTACCTTGCTATTTAACCCAAAGCTAGAGAAGGTGAGAAGAGACGGCTTCATGCCTTTTCAAAGGGCATTTTTGCGAAAGTGAACACAACAGACCAACCCAGAAATTAAACTCGGATCGAGGATTCCACTGCCCGCGCAAATACGCATGACACTATCCGCACATCAACGAACGGCATAATTGCCGTCTAAACGACAAGTTGGCCCTGTGGGTGTTGAGAAAACACAAATGTGTCTGAACAGATGTCTGCAACAGGGATTAGCTACTCACCCTAGCAGGCTGATAAAAGTACTTATTATTATTATTATTAACTTCCTTCAGCTTCACTGAATGTATTCTACTTTTCTGCGGTGGTACAATTTCATAACTGCCAGTGGTTTTTTTTGTGTGTTTTTTTTTGTGTGTGTTTTTTGTGTGTTTTTTTGTGTGTTTTTTTGTGTGTTTTTTTGTGTTTTTTTTGTGTGTTTTTTGTGTGTTTTTTTTGTGTGTGTTTTTTGTGTGTTTTTTGTGTGTTTTTTTTGTGTGTTTTTTTGTGTGTTTTTTTTGTGTGTTTTTTGTGTGTGTATTTTGTGTGTGTTTTTTTGTAGTGTTTTTTGTGTGTTTTTTCGTATGTTTTTTGTGTGTGTTTTTTGTGTGTTTTTTGTGTGTGTTTTTTGTGTGTTTTTTTGTGTGTGTTTTTTTGTGTGTTTTTTGTGTTCTTTTTTGTGTGTTTTTTGTGTTTTTTGTGTTTTTTGTGTGTTTTTTTGTGTTTTTTGTGTGTTTTTTGTGTGTATTTTTTTGTGTGTGTTTTTTTTTGTGTGTGTGTTTTTTTTTCTAACACGACACTAGTAGCAAGGCCTCCTACCAAGGATAAAGAACCCTTCCGGCTATGAGATATGGCTATATCACGCCGATTGTTCTAAATCACAGTGATTGTTGTCATTATTAGTAGTATTATTATTATTATTATTTGACTGATTCTTTCTTTATTTATTTTTTACGGTTTATCAACCCATAGTGGGTTATTTAAAGTTCAAACATCTTTCGGGTTATAAGAATAATTTTTGCGAATAAATATTGCATCAAGAAATTTTTGGGGACAACAATGATTCTTTTAAGATACAAGTCCTACTATTTAACCTATAGGTGGGGAGAGGAGATGGATACATACCGTTCTGAAGATTATTTGCGCGTAAGTGAATGCAACGATCCCTACTGCAATTCGAATTCTGTTCCCCGATCTCCCAATCCGACCCGCTATTCATTACATCGGCCACACATCCACACATGACTGAAGAATACTCAAAGATGGCGAATGTTAATATCTTACTTTTGGAGGTAGTGAATGTTACTTGCTAGTTCCTCGTGCATTGAGCTGTAAGAATTAGGTTAGAGGATAGATCGTCTGCCAGGCACTGGTTGTCTAAATTTTTTGTGGGGGTGCACCCATAAACTGTGGTATCGTCTGCATATATATTTACTAATGAGCTGAGCATATTCCTAGGTAGCTCGTTAATATAAAGCAGGAAGAGGATAGGAGCGAGGAGAGAACCTTGAAGAATGTCTACGTTGAATTCATTATGGCAGTAATTATAGCCTGTATTGATCTCATGGGTTTCAGATGACTGGCCAATAACAACAGTCTTCATGGACCTACCTGGTGGGAAGGACTTGGTAAATGAAAAGACTCGACCAGCGTTGCCATAACTGGAAACTTTGCGTAGCAATCCCCTATGCCACACCTTGTCAATGACCTTTCAGATATCTAAGGCGGTCGCTCTCCTAATGAATTTATTATCGAGTGCCCCACTGATTCTGTGTGAGATAGATAGATAGATAGAGAGAGAGAGAGAGAGATAAGGAACAGGCTGTGATAGATAGATAGATAGATAGATAGATAGATAGATAGATAGATAGATAGATAGATAGATAGATAGATAGATAAGGAACAGGCTGTGATAGATAGATAGATAGATAGATAGATAGATAGATAGATAAGGAACAGGCTGTGATAGATAGATAGATAGATAGATAGATAGATAGATAGATAGATAGATAGATAGATAGATAGATAGATAAGAAACATGCTGTGATAGATAGATAGATAGATAGATAGATAGATAAGAAACATGCTGTGATAGATAGATAGATAGATAGATAGATAGATAGATAGATAGATAGATAGATAGATAGATAGATAGATAGATAGATAGATAAGGAACAGGCTGTGATAGATAGATAGATAGATAGATAGATAGATAGATAGATAGATAGATAGATAGATAGATAGATAGATAAGGAACAGGCTGTGATAGATAGATAGATAGATAGATAGATAGATAGATAGATAGATAGATAGATAGATAGATAGATAGATAGATAGATAGATATGAAAAGAGATCCTTGAAATCTTGGGCTTCAGATAACAACGACCTTCACGAACCTACCTGATAAGAAGAACTTGATAATTGACAAGACCCTACCAGAGATGCTATCGCTGGACACTTTGTGTAGCGACCCCTTATGTCACATCTTGTCAAAGACATTTCAGAGCCGTTTGCAAAAACAATTGTCAGAAGCTTTATTTGATAATAACTCATAAGGTTATTTAAGGACTATTCCTCTTAATAAGAGTAAACTGCACAATATGGAATATCACACTGTTGTAGTATATTTCCGTGAAATAGAAGAGGGGTTGCAAAATGAAACGAAAAGGGAAGAAATGTACTTTTTTCAGTAACTGACATAAATTGTATACCTGCGAGCATAGGAAGAAGATACTGATTAGAAAAAGTATTAGTGTACGTAAATTGGAATAAAAAATACTTATAAAAATTACATATAACAAATATTAGTATGATAAAAACGGATATATTAAAAGACACTTTCAGACTTGTGCCATATCTAAGCTAGCTTAGAAATCACCGTAAGAAAAATATAACAAATATATCTATCAGCGTAAAATGGTAACACCGAAAAATAAAAAGATATTTTAAAAATACTTAATCGGTTTGCCAGTCACCTCTCTCATCAAAGAAAAATCTAGGGCAAAGATTTGCACAGGGACTAGAAAATGCTAAACCCAAGACAAATGCTCTATGCAAGAAAAAAATACAATACTTAAACATTTAAGACAACTACTAACTCATTCTGGCATAGAAAGAGATGGCTGGTAGGACTTAATGTATAATGATATCAAAAGTTTCAAGCGATACTTGGAATTAACATTGAGCATTTATTTATTTATTACGTTTTACCAACCCTTTGTTGTTTATTTAAAGCCGAAACATATCTTGAATTGTAATTTTTGCGAGTGAATAACATATTTTTGAGAATAATTGTGATTTTTCCAAATACAAGTCCTACTATTTAACATATAGCTGGAGGAGGATATTCTCATACATTTCCGAAGGGCATTTGTGCATAAGTGAATGTAGCGAACACGGTTGGAATTTGAACTCGGCTCTTTGATTTAGCCTTGAGAAATATGTATCCGCAACCCTATTTTTATTGTCAGATTATTATTATTATTATTTAAAAATATGTATTCATCGCGACACAGAAATTACCATGCTTCGGAACTAAAAACTAAACTTTTTTTCGTTATTCAACATCGCTTGAGAATGGAACAAAACTTTAATTTTAACTTTTATTTAAAGTTTAGTTTTTAGTACCGAAACATGATAATTTCTGTGTTGCGATGAATACATATTTTTGAATAATAATAATAATAATAATAATAATAATAATAATAATAATAATAATGGGAAGAAGTAGATGATTGTGAATAGGATGGAGAAGTAGAAAATGAAGAAGATGAGGATAAAGAAGAAGGAAAAGGCAGAGGTGAATAATAATAATAATAATAATAATAATAATAATAATAATAATAATAATATGCTCTACTGTGTATCGAGCACTGTTTGTTAAAAAATGCTAAAGAACTGTAGATTATAAATCTGACTGTTCTTTCTTATATATATATATATATATATATATATATATATATATAATATTATAAATTAATAGATTTAAAATATGGTTTTACCGCTACACAGTGATGACCATGTTTCAGAAATGGAAGCTAAGGCCTCTGAATTTAATTTTGTTATTAAACCAAAGACATTAGTTCCATTTCCTCATCAAGCGAATTTTGGAGTCCAAAATTCGCTTGATGAGGAAATGGAACTAATGTCTTTGGTTTAATAACAAAATTAAATTCAGAGGCCTTAGCTTCCATTTCTGAAACATGGTCATCACTGTGTAGCGGTAAAACCATATTTTAAATCTATTAATTTATAATATTAATGCTCTGTAAATTTAAATTTACATAGAGCACTATTGTGTAAAAATAAAAATATCTATAAGAACACCGGATTTTATATCTTACTGTTCTTTCCTTTTTATTTAGATATACATATATATATATATATATATATATATATATATATATATATATATATATATTAGGGGGGATAATCAGAAACAAAGATGGTGAGATAAAGAAAAAAAATATAGATGATTTCGGGTATATTGAGAAAAAATTCTTTCCAAAAATATTCTTTCCAAAGATTTGAACTACCCGCGTCTCTGGTTTCATGCGCATGTGTAGACGTAGCAACGAAATGAAAGCCCAGTCTGATGAAATACTAACGGATGAAACGCGTCACAAAAAAAAAACCTTTCCAGTTTGTCATATTTTTCTAAATATATATATATATATATATATATATATATATATATATATATATATATATATATATATATATATATATATATATATATATATATATATATATAAGGTACTACGATTAAGCTTTTTATTTAATTTTTATTGTGTTCGTACAAGTGCTTTCTTCTCTTTTCTAATCTAATATATATCTATATATATATATTGTATGTGCAGTACTTAGTGGAAGGCGCTCAATATCAGTGATAAAGCTAAATATTCAGGTGTATGGATATGAGTTTGTGACCTTGGGCTGGAGTTTTTCTGATGATCGCAAAATCGTGAAACCCAGTGTCACAAACTCATATCCATAAAACTGAAGATATATATATATATATATATATATATATATATATATATATATATATATATATATATTTCACCCGGGTTCGAAGATTTCCTGGTGTTATCGGAATTGATCGGGGCCGACCCCAACGTGCGGCACATCCAGAAACTGCCTGAAAACCATACAACGGGTTGACCAAAGCCTTCTGAGTGAAATTGGGCTGTCGATAGCTGTGCTAGCACAAAGCCACAAGTCATCGTGGCCGAGCTCTTGGGTGTGCTGGTCTTATATAACACGCTCTCTCCCAGAAAGTGTAACTAATGTCTGTTCAGCATAGTTGCAGAATAAACCATAGGTGGGCAAACACAAATGTCCCTGAGCGAGTGTCTGCAATAGGGATTGCCTAGCTTCCCTAGTACACGGGTATCGTCGAATACGAGTGGCCAGCAATTACAAATAACGCTAGTCATTGTTTCCGGACAAGTTTCACTTCTATTCTATACTAAAATAAAGAAATATTTTCTGCCTTACTTAAATGCAAGAATTTCTTTGATCGAATACAGGAGGTCTTCGATTTTATCTGGGAATTATTTGATATGAAAACAAAACAGAATTTCAAGAGATCACATTTTACAGCAGAAACAGATTTCGCTAGCCACACGTCTTTATCGAGAAGGTATTTCCGGCCTGCGATTAATAAAACTGCAATCGACCACATGATTCACAGTGATGACAGATTGTGCCACTCGTGTCATTGATCCTTACCTTCACCCCAATTACTAGAAAGTGATATGTCAGGTCTTTGGCATAAGTGACCTAGGTGCCAAATGGTCCCTTATCAATGGGCTCCTCGTTACGTCGAATATACAGTCAGCAGATGCTAAGGCAGTAAAGGGGAACGAAGAAGAAATGTCATGGTTCTTTATTCTAGTCCAGAATGCTTTATCAATGGAGTAAAACATTTCTGGAAGAACTAACACGGCATAGTACCCATTTCTCTATCAACTATAACAGCTACTATCAATATTTTAATGCATTTCTACGCCTTATTTGTATAACAGAGGATGGGAAACGTGTGAAGTAGAATAAATGCTTTTCAAAAGTTTTGTGATGTCAACGAACACTCGTTGCCACTTTTGTGATTTCAACAAATACTCACTTCCGTAATGCTCGTTGTAATAGAGACTTTGTAATTGCAGATACAACTATAGTAACGCCGTTGAACAATGCTGGTGCCAGACGCCTTCGAATAACACTTGTACTAATAGTATTTGCTGGATAATACTCGCTCGAACAATAATCCGTATAGTGGTCCGAATAGAGAAATAGTATAGTGAATAGAGTAGAGAATAGCGGTCCGTATAGTAATAGAGGATAGACTAGAAATGCAGATCTGAATAATAACAGAGGATAGGCTAGAAATAACGATCGCTTAGACGTCAGCTACTTCCTACATATATGCGTTTCCTCGATGGTCACGTGGTATACTTAATTCAATAATGGGATCGCCTATGTTTGCTCACTGGCGATCTATGTTCAAACTCAAGTGTCGGCTGCGACACTTTATTCCTACATAACAAAAATCTCAGCGAAGTATTAAAAAACAGGGAAAAAAGTTCGATAGAATCTAAGAAAAGATTCCTGAACTGATCTACAATATCAATCCGCCGATATAGCAGTGAATGCTGGACAATTTCCTCAAAGATGAAGTGGAGACTTAAGGCAAAAGAAATGTGGTTCTACGCAAGGATGCTGAGATTACATTGGGCGCATCGTGTAAGCAACAAGGAAGTTTTAAGGAAAATAGACACAAAGAGGACGCGTATACACAGAATCAGAAAGAGATCGCTGAAATTTCTTGGACATATAACGAGGAAGGAAGGCTTGAAAAATTTGACACTCACAGGAGATATTGAAGGCGAAAGGGACAGGTGGCGGTAGTGAATGGATGACAGAACTAGAAGCGGAAGTGGTAAAAAAAACGAAAACATTAAAAATACCCACAAAGGATAGGAAATTGTGGAGAGCCATGATCGCCCACGTCCCGAATGGACACGGCACGTAGAAGAAGGAGATCGAAATAGATTCGTGTCTTTCTATTCAGTCATTGGTTTAAATCATTAGAAGCATTTTTAAGTGACATCTCCTTTCAGAACATAGGTGATCATGGATCTCCACGTTTTCCTTTCCATTTTTTTACTTGGAAATTACCGTAACGTTTTGGTGAAGACAATGAAAAAAATTTCCCATTCGACTCTTTTAAATTCAAAGTTGCCTTTCTCTTAGACTGAATGCCGCCTAAATATTTCGAGCACAGTCGACCCTGAGATTTAACCCATAGGTGTGGGGCGAACATATGGATATATGTCTTTCCTTGGAGCTTAGTGAAAAAGGGAACGCAAAATCTAGGATCGAATTACATACTTAGTATCGATAACTGTTACCCTTCTCGAACGTCAGTTTTAAACATTATTTGTGTAATAAAGCCACAAAAATAGTATCTGATTATAGATTCAGGCTAATAGCTTTAACTTTGCTTAGAGTATTATATCTTTAACACTGGATAGAAAATTCAGTGTCGTAAAATTCTGCCTCGAAAATTCAATCTGGTTATATGATTATCATTTTCCTAGTTTGACCTATTAATTCCCACCGTAAAATACAGAATTTAAAAAATTAAAACCCGTTATTAAATATAGGTTTCTAAAAAAAATCCAATATTATATTTTTCTAAAGGATGCGTCTTAATTATAGGTTTCAAACCTATAGTACATTAACGTCCAACATGCCTAAAATGAGGCGGTGGGCTTTGATGCTTTAAATAACATATAAAGCTACTTCAAATGTAAAAATATGCATCATAACTTAGTTTTATATTCTAAAATCTTGAAATCCATTGTTTAATCAAAGCAGAAAATCAAGTTTAATTTTATACTTAACTTTTTCAGGTCGGACTTCCAGAAATCAAAATCCGGACTTACTGAGATCAAAGGCGGAGCTTTCTAAGATCGAAGACCGAATTTCCCGAGATCAAAAGACCGAAATTTATGAGATCAAAGGCAGAACTTCCTGAAACTAAATGCCAAAGGCAGAATGTCCTGAGATCAAAGGTCATACTTTCTTAGATCAAAAGCACAAAATTTCTTAGATCTAAGGCCGAATACCTGAAATTAAATGTGGAAATTACTGAGATCAAAGCCCGAATGTTCCAGGATCAAAGGCCGAAATTTCTCAGGTCAAAAGCTGAACTTTCTGCGATCAAAGGCTGAACGTTCTTATATCAAAGACCGCAATTTCTGAGATCAAGCCCGGAATTTCCCGAAATTAAACGCCCTACTTCCTGAAACCAAAGGCTGGATTTCTTTAGATCAAAGGTCAAACTTTCTAAGATCAAAAGCCGAACATTCTGAGGAACAAAGGCAAACCTTCTGAGATCAGTGGTCCAACTATTTGAGAACAAAAGCAGAACTTCTGATCAACAGCTGAACTTCCTGAGATAAAAGGCTGAACTTTCTAAGATCAAAGGCTGAACATTCTGAGATAAAAGTCAGAACATTATGTTACTGAGATCAGTAACCGAACATTCCGAGAAAAAAAACAGAACTTCTGATCAAAAATGGACTTTCTGTGATCAAAAGATGAAATTTCTGAGATCAAAAGACTGAAATTTCTGAGATCAAAAGACTGAAATTTCTGAGATCAATGACCGAAATTTCTGAGATCAAAAGACCGAAATTTCTGAGATCAAATTATCTTAAATATAATTTTCTTATTTTTAAATTACTGTTCTTAATACACGGTTTTTAATTATTTCTACCCTTGTAATTTTAATATTTCGCTGATTATTAATTCCGATGATTTTTTACCCTTTTTTTCTTCTTCTCTTATGTAAGATGATACTACAGGACGTGGATGAACATGGATCTCCACTATTTCCTATCCTTTGCTATTTTAAGCAACTTTTGCCCCCTTACTCTCCCCCAGTCTCTATTCTGCCATTCATTTACGTAATGTCGTTAGTAGCTTACTCGATGCTTCCTTCTTTTCCACTTTCTTTCAATATGTCCAGTGAGTATCAAATTCTCGAGGAAGCCATAACTCTATATATGTCCTCCATAATTTCGAATCCAGGTAAAAAAAAAGTCACAGAATAAAAGAAACAGGACAATGTTAGCACTGTTCCTGCGTCTTTCTTTAATAGATAGGATAACCAAGGAAGTTTCGCTTTTTTTTAAAGATTAATATGCCAATCGTAAGGGAATACGTAGAACTGATAGTAAATTATGACTGGAATTTATTTGTGGCGTCGGATGGAATATTCGTCTTAATGATCAGCATTAAAAACACTGAATTTTTGAATAAAAATATTTAAATTATAAACATATAACTTAACTGTGACTTTTTTTCCTGTGACTTTTTCTAGCCAAATATGTGACTTTTTACTTGTGAATTTATCACCGGCAACGAAAATTTCAGTTGTTTCTTATTTATTCTATGAACTATAATCTTTTGACAACATTTTCCCTGTCCTAATTTTCTAGGACCGAATTTTTCTAGCACTATATTAACCGGTAGGCTCTCTGGACTTCCTCAGAGGTCGATAAAAAAGCACTGATATTCGTTAGTCGCACCTCTTCTCGCCTTTTATTCCATTTTATTCTATTTATTTCTGATGCTCTCCTAAAATATTCAATGAAACTCCATTCCATTCATGATGGGTTGAAGATTGTACAGGGTATCCTGAAAGTGACCAACGCAATTCAAATTTTAAAATCTCCTTCACAATTTAACTTTAATTCACAAATCGTCGTCGTCGGCATTATCTCTTTCCAAAGAATTTAATTTCTTCTTTGCTGATCGCTTCCTTTGGGATGGTGGTTTTGATGACTACATACACTGCCAATGCGCAGGTTCAGAATTAGAAGCTACCAGTTTCACCAAAACCTGCTCCCGTCATTAATTCCCTATCGCCGTTTAGTTTTGCAAGAGCTGGTTGATGGTGAAACAATATCAGAGTGGAAGACACTACCGATGGCGTGAATTTGTTTAAGGTGGACCTCCCCTTGCCAGGAAGTGACCCACACGCTTGATTGTATGACCTTCTTCTGCGGGAACATATGGAATGAGGCATATTGTATTCAGTTATGAAACTACAACGGACTGACGCTGACATAATTTCAAGAGGCGTCTTCTGTAACATGCCCATCATATCGCCCCCTTCATCCGCTGGTTCAACCGTTGAAATCTGTTGTAATTAGCATCTGCTTGTTCCACCGTTGGGGGTCTCTGGTGTTGGTCGCGCTTAGTCTGAGTCCGCGTCTTCGAGTCGCCGCCAAGGGTGGCCCTACCAAGAGTTTATAACTGCCGATGGCAAAGTTCTTAGGGTTACTGGACAATACCCTCGTACTATAGAGAGTAGATATTGAAAATAAATTTACACTAGTCGAGGAAGATTACATCATTTAAGTGATGTCTATTTTCAGCTTCACACGACCATAAGGCATTTTCCATCACAGTCCTCAGTATTTCAAGCTCCAGTGCTTTGATGCCTGTCTGAACGTTGTCCTTCAGTTGTTGGATAGTTTGCAGCTTGTTGACATGAATCGTTTTTTTTGTAATGTATGTTTAGCTAGGCACTCGTATTCGAAGATACCCGTCTACTAGGACGGCTAGCCAATACTAGTTGTAGACGCTTGCTCGGGCACATTTTGTACTTGTTCAACACCCACAGAGCCCACCTATGATTGATACTGCAACTATGCTGAGCAGACCGTAGTTATAGTTTCTAGGAAAGAGAGTGTTATCTAGCGTGATCAACAGTTTGAACAAGGCCATCACACTCAATCCCTCGGTCACGATGACTTGTGACTTCGTGCTAGCACAGCTATCGACGGCACCCAAGGATTCCGTTTACCCAATTTCACTCACAAGGCTTGGGCGTTTTCAGACACTCTCCAAAGTTGGCATAAATTTTCCTGACAAATCGACCATGGGTCTCATGGTTAGAATGCGAACATTCTAACCACATGGTCACGTGCCCATACACACACACATATATTGGATCAACCCGTGATATAGTTTTCCAAAGTTGCTGAACGCTGGGATCGACCCCTTCCAGTCCGATAACATCAGGAAGTCTCCTTCCTGACAAATCGACCATGGTGAGATTCGAACCTGGATCTCATGGTCAGAATGCGAACATTCTAACCATGTGCCCGTATTCTTTGCAATAACCGCATAAGAAGAACTTATGGTTTGTCAGATCCGGGGAACGTGGTGGCCAGTTTAATCCACAGCTGTAAGAAATAATTCTTTTCCTCAAAATTTCTCTGAGAAGCTGGATTATGGCCCTTATTGCATGAGTTCTTGCCTTATCTTGTTGTAAGGAAATAATTTGGAGTGACATCCGAGACATCCAAACCTTTCAAGGCCGCCTTCGATTTGATGCAACCAGATCTTCGATACTCTCTCTTACTCGCTCAAATACTCCTTCGTTTCTAATCAAACGTGGTATGGCACTTCGTCGAAAGTCACTGAACCTTTACTCTTAAATATTGTAGAATCTCTAAAAACGTAACGGCGACAATATTATCGTTGAGTTTTAATTCTTGCTTTTTGATTTTGGTAGAAAGATTTCGTGATTTGTATACGTTTTTCAGTCGTGTATTTTGACAGGTTTAATTCCCGAAAACTCCTTTATAAAATAACTGAAAGTATACTAGAGAGGGTTAAAAATAAAAAAAGTTATTGAACTTTCAAAACCCTTAGTGACTTTTGAGATACCCTGTACGAATAAAGATTGAAATGCAATTAGAATCAACCGTGATTTTTGCATGTTAATTTAATATTCAAATACGGAGATGAAGAAATGCCCAAGAATTACTACATTTATATCCCTTTTATCTCCTTGCAGTAGAAGTGGTAAAGGCTTGAATAATCTGACACTCCCAAAACATACTGAAGGTATTGGTGACAAAGGAAACCAACAAGTTACCTCCTCAGTGAGTTCCTTGTGTAAATCAATGACAGAATAGAGATTTGAAAAGATAGCGAAAAAGACGAGTCTTACCAAGAGCTACAAAAGATAGGAAGTTGTGGAGAGCCATAATCGTCCACCTTCTGAAGGAACATGGTATATAATAACACAAGAAGATCCAAATATTGATAGCACAGAAGTGTTTTTAGAGTAACTTTTCTATTTTAAATTTATGCCAACTTTTGCCAGATATGATACAAATTCTGATGCAGCATCGGTGAGGCCCATTCATATGTCTAATGTCATATTACTTTCTAATTGGAATTATCCAAAGTTTAGAGGTTTCAGTTTTGTTTTTGTTTTTGTTTTTCTATTGGGAATTTATTTGGACAGTATTTTACGGAAAAATCAAATAGGGGTTTGTTAATATTTTGTGAGAAACTTTCATCAGCTGCAATTGCCCAGGCTTTTTAATCGACAATTTTAACTCGGGTAGCAAATAACTAACCCTTCTAAGGTTGGTATCTCACTGGCCGTGATTATCTCTGCGTTTTCGATTCTAAAATAGTTTGGTTTGTTTGGTTTACGGCACATCAATCTCAATGGGTCATTTAATGCCGACAACATTTTTTCCAGGTAATATTATTTTTAAAAATGTATTGCTGGTAATATTTTTTTTCAAAAACGTATTGCTAGTAATAGTTATTTTTCTTCAAAAATTTTATTTCTAGTAATAATTTTTTAAAAAGTATTTCTGGTATTAAAACCTATTTTTACACTTTCATAATGCTTTTTAACTCAGTTTCGGGGTTAACTATTTGCCCATAGCTGGAACCCTGACAGGTGCTACCACCCCGGGTCAGGGTGGACCTGGGAACACTAGCAATTACGAGGTGGTTCCACGCTCCTCAAAACCTCCTGATCATAGGCCTTGCTGTTGGATGTAGTTTATCGTCTTACCCTGGACGCGGATGTAGTTTATCGTCATACCCAGGACCGTTCTAACATAGTAGAGAATAATTTATGAATGATTTCATATCATTTATACGACTGAGAAAAATGCTGGGGGATATTATTACACTTAATGCTTGTACATTGCCGTAAAACTGTCACGTCTTATTTCATATCTGCTTTTATTATTTGTAGATTAAATAAATATTTCTAAATTTCGGTTCAACTCTCCTGAACTTTGCGGCGAGCTGTAAAAGCTTAAAATAAAATGATGCTAAGAAGTTACATATATTCGGAATTTGCAATTTTAGGTTCCATAAACGACAATCTACATTGTCAGTCTATCTATCTATGTCAGTCTATTCAAACCTTAGCCTGTTTAAAGAGGCACAGTGGAGCAATGAAGAGCGGTTCGGATTACAAAACTGGCAAAGCCGAGTTCGAATTCTAGTTGGGTAAAGGCATGAATCTATCTCTTCCTCACTGCTAGATCGATTAAGTCGGCCTCTGCATAAACAACTACGCCTTTCTCTCATTTTATATGCCATATCCTTTCAGGACGTAGGCGATCATGGCTCTCCACCTCACTCTATCCCTTGCAGCTCTCAACAAGTTCCTCCCCTCTGCTTGCTCCTCCAGACCACGTTCTATCATCACGCGTTGTCTTCCCTTCTCTCTCTTTCCCTCTATTCGACCCGAAAGTTTCAGATTCTCTAGGCCCTCCTTCCTTATTATGTGTCCCAGAAACTTCAGCTGACTCTTCCTGATGTTAAGTATAAGCTTCCTCTATGTTTGCATCCTCTCTAAGACCTCATCGTTGCTCACACGCCCGATCCATGATATCCTTAGCATCCTTCTGTAGAACCACATCTCCGTCGCCTCGAGTTTCTTCTTCATCTTTGAGGAAATCGTCCAGCATTCGCTGCCGTAAAGGGGGACAGATGTCACGTAATAGCTCAGTATTCTTTTCTTTGTTATCAAATAAATCCTCAGGAAGAACTAATATCAGAGAAATGATCCCCAGTGTGCCACGAAATCTCCTGTGGCTGGTAAAAAGTCACAGTAAAATGTCACAATTTTGACCAAGAAAAAGTAACAGGAAGAAAGTCAAAATTTTGTCGAAGAAAAAAGTCACAACAAAAAGTCTCAATTTTGGCCAAGAAAAATGTCTCAGTAAAAAAAGTGACAATTTTAGCCAAGACTAAATCACAGGAAAAAAGTAACAACAAGTTGACAACCAGCCTAGGAGAAGGTATATCTGAATTCAGACCAGACTGGAAAGGGTTGAGCTCCGTCATGATGCCATGCCCATGAAACAACATTGTTGCTATGGTTGCAATAGATGCGCTGCCCCTACGACTCTAAGTTATTACCGGATTTGTGATTGTGATCTATATACGAGGGTTGTCCAAAAATTAAGCTAATAGCATTTACTAATCCAAAATGTTTATTACAATATAAATAAAAAATAATGTATATGTTACCAGCATTACTATGCTATTTTATCCACGTTGACGCCATCGAGGTCTAATCGTAGCAGGAACTTCCCAACTATGGGTTAAATAGCAGGACATATTGCGTAAGAGTCAGTCTAGAAGAATTTAAACCCGAGGAGAGTTATTTGGAGATTTCGAATCCAGGTAAAGAAAGTCACAAGAAAAAAGTTACAGACAAAAATAGAAAAAAGGTGAATGTTAGCACTGATTTTGCGCCTTTCATTAATAGGTTTTTTTTTTACCCTAACCCTAATATTCCTAACACCTAACTTCAAAATTATCCTAACCGTAACCCTAGTATCCCTTGAAGAGAGCGTGAATATTACAAATCTCGGATCTCAGTTCTGTTGTAGATCAACACTTCTTGGATTTAGTGAAAAACCATTTTTATGCCTCCTAACTTGGAAATTACTGACAGTAATTGATTCGTTTTCTACGGTTTATCAACTCTTTGTAGGTTATTTTAAGCCAGAAAATATTTTTAGATTGTAAGATTTTCTTTATTTTAATAATAATAATGGTTTAGTGATACAAGTCTTACTAATTAACCCTTAGTTGTGGAGGAGAAGAGGTGGGTTCATGCCTTGCCTAAGGGTATTTGCGCCTAAGTGAATATAACGACAACTGCGACTCGGCTCTCCGATTAATGATTCCGAGCCATTAATCATTCCAATACTCGCAGATCCAAGCTTACAGCACCTGGTATTCCCAAACGGCCGCCGCTCATAGTACTGACCAAACCCGACATTGCTTAACTTCGTTGATGGTATGGGAACGTGATGTTTCAACGTAATGTTGCCGTAAGCCTGACAGCAATAAGCGTGGTTTGAAAAATCTGCTACAAGGGGTTCATATATGCTAAACATATCATTCGCAAAAAGAAATTGTGACATTTTTCCTGTGGCGTTTTCTTGGTCAAAACTGTGACATTTTACTGTGACTTTTTACTTGCCACGGAAGATTTCGTGGCACACTGGGGACCATTTCTCTGATATTAGTTCTTCCTAAAAGTTTAGTTGGTTATGCACAAGCCTGAGCTACTACAATCGAATCATCTGTCTGGGCAGTCTAGAATTTTGGCCCTAAAATACCGAAATCAAGGACAGAGTTCACCACCTTATATATATATATATATATATATATATATATATGATAAAATAAAGACCAAATAGGAAAGCGTTTATAAATCAAACATGTTTCGTTTTTATTTTAGCTTCACCACAATATTTTTGGAAAGTTTGCTTATCGTCCGGTTCACACTCCTCTCCCGTCTTTTGAACGGGAGTAGAGGTTCATCACTTGTTTTCCTTCTAAAGTCCACTTCAACTCTATACTCTCCTAACTTCGCCGCCTGAACTCTAAAATTTGATTCGTTAACTCTTAACCAATTAACCGTCTATCTTTCCTGTTATCTTAGCCTTTCCTACGCTAATCCAACTCCACACAGTAATCGTCTACCTTGAGTGGCCCTTGGGCCTTGTATTGGGTAAACATTAGTAAAAAAAAAAAAGTGACTGAAGCCGAGATGCCAGGTCAAGATCAATAATATTGCGGATTCTTCTTTGGACTTTACCAAGAATCTCTAAGTATATAGCAGGAACACGTTTTCTCTATTTCGACTCTCGAATTCACAAGTCGATAGATGTAGATTTTCATTGTTCACAAAAAACAGGAACGTCTACTTAAACACGTGTATCCAGTAATATATCATTTAATGTAATAAAAGGTGATCTAATCTAAAAATTGTATCAATGGTTGTAGACTTTATATAATTAAAAACGAGAGAAAACCTCACTTTAACAGAAATTAAAGTACAATTCTTGATATATACTGAGATTAGTGTTAGGCAGATAGACTTAAGAAGATTGCATTTTGTTATTACTTATACAGTAGAATACCTCACGGGTAAAAATAATACGAGATGTGCTTTTATAAGGATTACAATAGCCAAAGCATAAAGCTTGAATGGAAAATATTTCTTATTGTAATGTATTTCCTGAAATATTTCAATGGAAGTCTGAGCTAACTGACGCCATTTTGTCCACGCAACTTAAACACACACACGCACGCGCGCATATGTGTGTATGTGCGTGTGTGCGTGTTTTTTGCGCAATTCAATGTATATCATTGTTTTATATACCAAGCGCTGAATCAGCTCCTTTAGCGAACCAAAGTTTTCGCTCTCTCGCAGGTTGACTTGTCACCTGTCAAAGATCAGTGCAAATCGAGCAGATATCGACACCATCATATCACCAACAAACAAAATACCATTAACATAAGTCAGATTTTAAATAAATAACAGCAAAATATTATACTGAGCCCATTGTAAAGAAGGACTCAACATTTTAGATGACATTAAAATACAAAAGAAACTTCCATCATGAAATAAAATATCTTTCCCCATAGGAGATCGTATACTGAGCGTGTATAGAAAAAAAAAACAATACGTATACAGATATTTCAGACGTGATTTTCCGTTACAAATGACGTCACTTTGAATTAAATCCAACTCTAATTTCAGCAGTCTAAAAGGCCAGAATTTAATCCAATAAATCTTGCATACCATAATAATAACAATACCCGTTCTTGAAAATGAATTTGATAGTTGAACGTACTTGAATATAATAAAAAATAATGGACATTTTATTCACAACATCAATCCCGAGAAATTTGTAAAGATATAGTAAAAAGTTAAACACACAGACCCTGACGATGGAAAATAATAAAACTTGTTTAGATTAATTCTTACTGCCTACACAACTTATATATATATATATATATATATATATATATATATATATATATATATATATATATATATATATATATATATATATATATATATATATACAACTGAGAGAAAGAATAGATGGAGTAAAAATCCACTGTTCGTAGCATTTTTAAAAGGTGCTCAATACAAAGTAGAGTAATATATTATTATATTTTTATTATAAGAGATGATAATAAAAACAGTTTTGAAATCGCTACACAAAGGTTTTCAAGAAGTACAATTATAGTATTGAAACATTAATGCTTTTGTATAGCGGTTCCAAAAATGTTTTTATTATAATCTCTTATAATACACACATATATATATATATATATATATATATATATATATATATATATATATATATATATATATATATGAAGTGCTGGTGTTAATAAAACTGCTCGAAGTAATACAACAGAGCTATTAATTATATATTAATAAATATATGTATTTTCCCTTACCGATAGCTTCGTGCATTATCCCTCACCGAAACTTCGAGTTGTGCTGTCGGTGAGGGATAATATATATATATATATATATATATATATATATATATATATATATATATATATATATATATGAATAAATAGTCTTAAAGTGTGCTATATTTATGGGATAAAGTGCTCAATATCAGAGATAGAGCGTTTGTAAATATAAAAGTGAACATAGAAGTTAACACTTAGAGGCGACAGTCTGTTTCATGATAGATGCAATCGTCAGGCAACGAGTGCTGTTATTTTTATTGGCTATTTATATATACGGGTCTGTGGTGCATTGTGGGTAGTCTATTTTGGCGGTTATTTTACCGGAAGTCGTTTATTTATTTATTTGGGTCAAATTATTTTGCTTGTTTTTATTTATTTTTATTTCTTATCTTATATATATATATATTTTTTATTTTGATCGGTGTTTTTACTAACGTAATAAAATAATAATGAAAGATATTTGTTCAATTTTGGAGTTGATTGTTGTGGTTTGTTCTAACTATTATTTTGTTTGGAACAGTTTTTAATTTATATATTCGGATTGATTATCATTATTTGTTTTTTTTTCTAACGGCTAGTTTATAGGTATCGGTTGTTAGTTTATTCATATATTTGGATGTATTTAGATCAATTTATTTTACTTGTTGTTATTTATTTGTTACACTGTATATTTTCTCTTTTTGGTTTTCGATTTTTAAGTAACGCAGTATATTATTTTTTATTCATTTTTTTATCGTTATATAAACAGTTATAGATATTTTTCGTTCGATTTTTTGTTCTGATTTTTATAGTCTAATATTTTGGTCATAATTAGCAAACTATTATGACGACTTCCGGTAAAATAAACGACTTCCGGAAAAATAACCGTCAAAATAGTCTACCCACAATGCACCACAGACCCGTATATATAAATAGCTGAGAAAAATAACTCGTGGCCTGACGATTGCATCTAGCATGAAACAGACTGTCGCCTCTATGTTCACTTTTATATTTATATTTATATATATATATATATATATATATATATATATATGTGTGTGTGTGTGTGTGTGTGTGTGTGTGTGTGTGTGTGTGTGTGTGTGTGAAGATGACTGTCAAGGTATTACATTTAAGCATTTTATTTAATTTTTTTTGTGTTCTTATAAATGTTTTCTTTTCGGGATCTAAAAGAAGAAAAAAATGATTAAAAATATTAACTAAAATGTTTAAACTCAGTACCTTGTCAGTCATTTTTAATGAAAATTGTATAAAAGAGGGATTGCTGCCCAATCTTGTCGGTACGACTGACAATCAAACCATGTCGTCCGCCCAGGCTTGCAACCTGGTGAGGCCATCCAGTATGAACACCAAAAGACTGAATTTTTTTTACCAAACAGGACTCTACCTTTTATTTCGCGAGATAAACAGATGCCTACGCAATGTGCAACCATATGTGAATATATACGATAGACGGTCTGAAATAATTTCTCCTTTTTTATTTTCTTCTGTCGTTTTGAACCCCGTTTATCTTTTATCCTTTCTTTAATCCCCCCTATAACTATCCTTTGCTCTCACTTTCACTTTTTGTAACCCCCCTGCGTACTAGTGGCTTTCCCGCTTTGCTTGGGGTGAAATGATTATAAAAAAAAGATTCCAAGTAACACAGACAGCGGGATCGCAATGGCACAATTGGATAGAGCAAAATTTCAGCTTCAAAAGAACACTCTTCTATATAGTCACCACCATTGGCTATACATTTACGCCCCTAAACTAATATCTCCTGTTTATTTACACATAAACGACAACAGATACAGGGGACACAATAACTCTGCTGATAAGAGCAATTTCTCAGCTATTTATTTATTGTTACTACTATTGGCTATGCATTTTTGAGAGGTTTACATTTGTGCAGTGTCGCAGACACATGGCTACCGGCATCGTTGAAACCCATTACCCAAGCCAAAGTGTAGTTAAATGTTTGGAGTCCGTAATCGTTGAATGTGTCGATAAATTTACATGTGTGTATATTGTTTTTATTCGATTTTCTTAAAAAGTGAAACAAAGATTGTTTTTAAACAGCGAAATTAATATCAACCGGCGCAGATCGAGAAGTCCTACTTAAGAAGAAGTGTGCCTCAGGACAAGAATCGAACCTGTATGTTTCTTTACCACAGAAACCTCTCATATCGCCTGAACGCGCCACTATAAATTTGTTAGATTAAACTAGCAGATTTAGGTAAATTGAAGTTGCTCTATACTCCGTGGTCAGATTGGTAGCGACACGTTTCGGCTATAGGAAAAAGGGATACAGGTTCGATTCCTGTCCTTTTATTTTTATACCTATACTATAACACTGGCGGTGTAAAAAAAAACAACAACAAAACAAAAACAAAAAAAAACAGATGATGCAGTTTGTAAATATTGCACAAACTGATATCTGGCAAAACAAAATTCAATAATAAAGGAAAAGACTGAAAACATCCGTACTGCTTGAAAATAACCAAGCAGCACCGCAATATCTTGCCAAAAGAAAAAACAACGACAGAGCTACCTAAGCTGATACGTAAAAGCGCACAATATACTATATATATATATATATATATATATATATATATATATATATATATATATAGTCAAACCTAATGAGCCAGACAAACCTACCAAGGTTTCACTTAGGCAGATCGTAGGTTTGCTCTACGTTTGTATCGAGCTCTTTAGTTAGTTGTTTACTCGTATCGGGTTTTTTTCTTTGGGCCTTGAACCTGTATCTGTGCGATTATTTTCGACAGACTTTCATGTTCCTGGCTCTTTCTTTTTTAAAACCTTTTTTTCCCTTCGAGATTGATTTGGCTATTGTTAAATCAAGAATTCGTGTTATGAGATTTTGCAACTCAATGTTCCTGTGACATAAATCGATAAACTTTTGTTCAAAAGTAATGAAAAAGCATTAATTTGTTTTAGTTATTGTTATGGTAATTGGCCCACGTTCGCATGGACTCTCCCAGCTATAAATAGGAGCAGGGACTGTTTTTGGAGAGGAAGTTTCCAGCAGTCAGCTCTGACAGTCGGACCGAACATTCTTGCTGTAACACTCTCGTTTGTATATATTTGTATTACTGTTTCTGTTAATATATTTGTTTAACTCAATTCCTCTCTTGTGTCTTTATTTTTGGCCCTAACCAGGCCACAACAGTTATTGAAAAAGGTCTCCCACCAAATCGAAAATTCGATTTTACCGGATGTGTAATAAGGATAAAAATGAAAATGTTTCAGAGGTTTCATTCTTTAATTTGCTAATGATATAATTTGATAAGTCTTATGCATTGTTTAACGCATTTAACTGTTTATAGATATAGCATAACATACAAACTTAAAATAAAAAACAAACAAATTCTAATAGGCTTCATGTTCTAAAGTTTCAGAAAGTTCTAGAAGGCTTCAGAAAGTCATAGTACTATTATATTTCAATAGGATTTTAGAAATTTCGTTTTGGGGGTGTATTATTTTCTAAATAAACTGAATTGAACGGTTCTTCATTATTTTTTCTAACAAAAGTTCATCGAATTATGATACAGGAAATCAATTATTTTACAAAAAGTCCAAAAAGGTCATAACCCTAATATATATATATATATATATATATATATATATATATATATATATATATATATATATATATATATGTATATGTATATGTATATATATACATACATTCACACACACACACATATATATATATATATATATATATATATATATATATTCATAATAAAGTAATTCAACGAGTCTAGAAGAAACTTCAAAAGTATACAGAAAGCAATGGACACCCGTTTCATCCTATATTTGGTACTCATCAGCAGTGCGCATCCACTACCAAGACCGCTACGATACGACGCGACCGTCATACCAACTGCTCCAACAGGCCTCGTCACCGAGGCTTCTAATGATCTGGATGGAGCGGCTTGGGGTAGAAGACGTGGCTCGTGAGGGGCACAATCGGTTGGGTTAGGGAAACTCGGATGAGTTACACATCGGAATTTGTAAAGAGAGGCGCTATATCGAGTCTAATTAGTTACCTCTTCGTCACCGAGACCCGTTGGTATGACGCTTGCAGGTTAGATGAGAACAGATAGAGTACAATTCCAACGTTAGTACATTTAATTTAAAAGAGGACTCACTACGGAGTAGAAAAATATTGTTTAATTTAGGATATTAAAACAACATGTAAAAATTGATACACTATTTCAGTTGTTTCGACTCATTAGTCCATTAGTGACGAGTAAACAATAAATTTGTTTCAAAAGCAAAATACATCCTCTTTTTTCGAAAAAAAAGGTATAACGCTTGGGGTTTTTACCCTGATCAACCAATTCAATATGACCTACGTTCAATTCAAACTAAGCGAAGAAGAAAAATTTGTCCTAGACAAATACTTTAATGATCATAAAGTGAAAATTACAACCAAAACCAAGGCAAAAGTTATCTATTTCCTAGACGTAACATGCGACCTGACTGTAGGCATATACAAATCATACACTAAGGAAGCATAGGTACAAAGAAGAACCAAACAAATCATGCATTAAGGACAATCACAGGTACATAGAAGAACCAAACAAATCATGCATTAAGGACAATCACAGGTACATAGAAGATACAAAACAAAAAATACACTACAGAAAATCATAGGTACATAGAAGATTCAAACAAACCATACTCTAAGGACAACAATAGTGACATAAAAGATTCAAACAAACCATACATTAAGGACAACCATAGGTACAAAAAAGATCCAAACAACTATACACTAAGGACAAGCATAGGTAAATAGAAGATCCAAGCAAACCATACTCTACGGACAACATAGGTATATAGAAGAACCAAACAAACCATACACTAAGGACAACATAGGTACATCGAAGATGCAAGCAAACTATACACAAAGGACAACCATAGCTACATAGAACCTACAAATAAAAAATATAAGAAGACAACCATGGGTACATAGAAGATCCAAATAAACCATACACTAAGGACAACCATAGGTACATGGAAGATCCGAACAAACCATACTCTAAGAACAACAATAGTAACATAGAAGATTCAAACAATCCATACATTAAGGACAACCATAGGTACAAAAAAGATCCAAACAACCATACATTAAGGATAAGCATAGGTACAAAAAATATCCAAACAAACCATACTCTAAGGCGAACATAGGTACATACAATAGCCAAACAAACCGTACACTAAGAACAAGATAGGTACATCGAAGATACAAACAAACTATACACAAAGGACAACCATAGCTACATACAAACTAAAAATAGAACATACAAGAAGACAACCATAGGTACATAGAAGATCCAAATAAACCATACACTAATGACAACCATATGTACATAAAAAAATCTCACCACCATAAAACGATACTCGACAACTTGCACATATCAATACAATATAGATTATCGACCAACTTCAGTAACAAAGAAACACTCGACGATAATAAATCTTGATACAACAAAGCGCTAGTACGCGTCAACCATAAAGTGGAATGTGGACATGTTGAAAGAAATAGCAACAAAGATAAAAAAGAAGCTAAGACTACGCAAACGTAACATAATATGGTTCAACCCTCCATACCACAGATGGCATAACCACTGTAGGTAGAATTTTCCTGGGTTCAATTCATAAACACTTCTGTCACTCTCCAACACCGAAAAAGATTTTCAACAAAAATAACTTTAAGGCAAGCAATAGCTGTGCAAAAAAACATAGATAATTACATATCTTAACATAACAATAACGTATTAAGCAAACAAAACACTAAACATTAATCCCACTAAATGTCAGTGCAACTACCGTATTAATGCAACCTGCACAGTAAACGGCCAGTGCATGACAGAAGGCATCATGCACAGAGCTAACAACAAATCAAATGATGATGCGAAATACTACTTTGGATCCACCGAGAATAGCTGAAAATGGCGTTTCTACCACCATAAAATGACACTGAGCAACATCTAATACAAAAACTGTACACTTTCAAATTATGTTTGGCAATTAAAAAGCAATCATAAGAATCTATCCATCAACTGGGAGATAATCGCGAAAGCTAGGCCACACAACGAAAAGGGAGATAGATGTAACTGATGTTCGTTGAAGAATCTTATTATATTAAAGCACTTAAATAATCCTAACGTGCTGAACATGAGTTTCGAATTAATGTCTACATGCATCCACAAATCCAAGTACCTGCACAAAAACATTGACTCCAATTAAAATTGTTTGCAAAATGGATTTTACGAATATTGATATAATACGCAACAACTTTGAATATTCTCAGAACTCATTATTTATATCTTTTCTTATATATATATAAAGACATACAATGCAATATTACTGTATCTGTCTATATTTCTGAGATGAGGTATTATGATTTACATTATTCGAACTATTGTCCTCATCTTTGTCGCCATATTTATTACAACGTTTCGGCCGTTGTACGCTCCGGCCTTCTTCAGGTGTTTGGAATGTCGAACAAAACCCTTTATAAATTGTTCTAGTTCCACGTGCCATGTTTTAATGGATGTCAGTTATCAGTTACCTCCTGTTAATTTCCCTCTCCAAGTTCTCCACTGCTTAACCGGGTATTGAACTCACACTCTTTGGGTCCTGTCACTGGATCTAACCAACGCCTTTATCCACTCTGCCATGTGTCCTTGATGCACAGATGTCCTCAAGGACATCTGTGTATGAATTTCTGGGTATTATAAACCTAATGTCTCAGCAACCATTTTTTATGAGTGCTCATATTGCAATTTTTGTTGTTATCAAAACATGTTTTCATCAGAGCTCATATTGCAATTTTTTGTTGTTATTATCGCTTTTTTCTCTGCCACTCCTTATTACTGGTTCCCATATTGTATCCCATGCAGCTGCGGAAAGAAATATAAAGGAGAGACAGGCCTCCCCCTTAAGGTAAGCCTTGAAGAACACCAGAAAGCTGTAACACGAGGGGAAGTGGAAAAATCAGGCGTGACTGACCACATATGGAGAGAAAAGGGAGATCACCGCCCTCTGTGGGATCAGGTTGAGATCATAGACAAAGAACACCATTGGAAAATTCGTAAACTTAAGGAATCAGCACATATGCTAAGCCACAAAAATCCCCTGAGCCGACCAAGCATAGAAATGAATACAATATGGGAACCAGTAATAAGGAGTGTCAGAGAAATGCTAATCCATCTCCTTATATAAAGAGTTACGTGTATTAATACACCCCCGATAAATATATATTGTTTACTTTCGAATCCAAATTTAAATTCCAAATTAATTCTTTTCAATATTTTTATTCTCCGACTTTCGAACTTATTAATTTGAACGATATAAATTATTAATAGTTAATTCTATATTTTAAATAGACAAGTTTGTAGACACAATTTTGAATCACCAAAAACGCAACAGATAACGGTCAGAATTCACACCTGAAGATTGCATTACCTGCATGAAACTCCGATTAGTGTTATCGACGTTGGATATTATGTATATCCACTAATATATATTTATATATATATATATATATATATAGCTTTCTCTCTCTCTCTCTCTCTCTCTCTCTCTCTCTCTCTCTCTCTCTCTCGCTATATATATATATATATATGGGGTGTGTATGTGTAGGTGTGTGTGCGCGCGTTAAATAAATGGATTAAAAATTCTGACTTATCTCCCGAGTTTCTCAGAAAAAATTCCCTCTTCCTATATATAGTGGAAGTGGAGTAAAGAATAGCGGCTCGGATTGAGGAATCGGAGAGCCGAGTTCGAATTCTAGTTTGATCCATTATTACCCTTGGGAAAGATATGAATCCTCTTCTTCTCCTCCCAGCTATGGGTAAATACCAGGACATACTGTGTTCTATAGCCTTGGGTGGCAACCGCTCTAGGAGAAGGAAAAACTATCTTGACCAATAAACACCACTTCTACTGCAGCTGCAATACACATGGTGCCCCTGCGACTCTACGGCTCGCGGATAATATTTATATATATATATATATAGCGCACAAATACTATATCGGTTCAATATAAGTTTCCTTATATACAGGCCATGAGTTCAGGCATGCTGGCGTCGGTATCCACCTCTTTCGTGTAATGATGGAGATTCTGCCACACGTTTGCAATCCCCAGGACAAGACTTCGTCCAAAACATTAAGAGAATAGAGAACCGATACTGCAGTTAGATCTTCGTATTCGCCTCCTCATGAAGGCAAATTCAACACATGATCAGTTTAATGTGGGAGGCCAACACGCGTACGTGTGGTCAAGAACAAATATTACTGAATACTAACAATTATGTTACGTTAGAGTCGGAACGATTCCACCTTTCTTTGTTACCGAAATATGGAAGGTACCGTCTCAGAGTTTGGATCCCTGAGTCTATACACACCTCATCATTTTTTCACTTTTTATAGAAGTCGGTAAACTTTTCTTTCGGTATCAGCTATATCCTCGCATTATTTTTACACAGCGATTTTGTAAGCGCAGCTTAGATGTGGTACAAGGCTGAAAGTATGGGGCAACCAGTGAGGATCGAACTCACTACTAAATCGTAACTGACCTAGCAAGACAGGCTTCCTAACCATTACACCACGTCGAAGTGCCCAATTATTTTTACTCATATTCAAAGTCGGAAATATCTTAACTGTGATTTTAGTTTGGGGGAAAAGAGTAGGCCAAGCTTTTCAGATAAATATTTAAAAACCTATTTTATCCTATAGAATAGATAGTAGGACGCTTTTTCTGAGAAGAGTCGTTAGCAAATTCACCGGGTGCCTCAATATTGGGGCCTTGTGCGAGACTGAGTTTATCTTTGTAAATTTGTGTGCAAATTCACATGAATATACTTACGTACATATATTCTTGCACATCCTATTTCTATCAGATAGATAGATAGATAGATAGATAGATACGAACAGACTGAGATAGATAGATAGATAGATAGATAGATAGATAGATAGATAGATAGATAGATAGATACGAACAGACTGAGATAGATAGATAGATAGATAGATAGATACGAACAGATGAGATAGATAGATAGATAGATAGATAGATACGAACAGACTGAGATAGATAGATAGATAGATAGATAGATAGATAGATAGATAGATAGATAGATAGATACGAACAGACTGAGATAGATAGATAGATAGATAGATAGATAGATAGATAGATAGATAGATACGAACAGACTGAGATAGATAGATAGATAGATAGATAGATAGATAGATAGATAGATAGATAGATAGATAGATAGATAGATAGATAGATGCATGCGTTTTGCTGTTGTATGGAACGACAAATGCAATCCCTCATCCGCGACTTGATGCAACAGAAATCGACTGGGTTTTTGTTATCACCCGAGCCTTTATGGCAAGAGGGATTTTTAATTTCCTTAAAACTTATTTGTTAGGAGACGACCCACTCTTCATTATTTGTATTTAGTCTTTTTAATTATTTTTTGTTGTTGATGTGTTTTAATGTTTCAGTATTTATTAGCGTTTCACTGAATCTATCTCCTTACTCTGTGACATAGGACTCTTTACCAAAATAAGTAAATAAATAAATAAAAGCAGCCCTGCAGTGGTTGCCGGATGTGTTACTAAATGGCAACTTCCGGCATATCTGGAGGCAATACCATCGACTCTGGCTGGGCGCATCCGGATAATGGCTCATTAGGCAGACGAGAAACAGAATGATGACGTGCCATGGTTGGTCACACAGCATTTGCCTGCCGATTCAATGCAAAAGGAAATAAAGTGAAAAGAAAAAAGGAAGATGGAGCTTTGGGGCTTGAGGAGGTGTCATTTTTCTCGCCTCTCACTTGCGCATGCGCAGAACAATATCTCCATTTCTGTTTCTTTTAAGACACAGGACTGTGAATAAAAAAAATGAAGTCATTATTTTTAGCATTAGTTCGTCATTCAAGATACTATGTCCATAAAACGTGCATGCTGAGTGATGTACACAATCAATTCAGACAACAGAGATATAGGAAAAACACTCACACATGAATCAGTATCTGCCGGAACAACTCACACTTTAAATTAATACACGTAACGTATCACTTTATATAAGGAGAAAGATTCTGCTGAGTCAAAACATGTATTTTTACGCATGCGTATTGTTTACAATGGGACAACGGTTTTACATTATTAGGAAAATTGAAACGTTTACAAATAATTAACCCTTTCAAAGAAATACAAAAAAAAAACATTATTATTGTTAGTTTCACTTCATCGTATTGTTGCTTTTTATCACAAGATTCTAGGTCAAAACTGTTTTATTTTTAAATCATTTCACCCAAGAAGGCAATAAAGCCACTAAAACGTAAAGGCTTACTGAGTGTGAAAGAATATGAGAAAAAGAAGAATATAATTCAGAAGAAAGAACTGGAATTAAAAAAAAAAACAGTATGACACTGTATTTAAATTTTTAATCAAGGTTGACTGAGAACCAAGAAACCAGAAGAGATTTCCACAAGCGAGAAGTGTGGGAGAAAATAGCATAAAAATGATGGTTACATCTCGTTATTTCAACTGTAAAAGGATGAGACCTTGCCGCCAATCTAGTACTGCGCTTAAATTCGTAAAGTCTAGGTGCCAAAGAGGAAAGCTCATTTAAACAATTACTGTGAAAATGGTTATTGAAAAAAAAAAACACAGAGAAGCTACGTTACGGCGGTGGGAAAGTGACTGAGATGCCAGATCAGGACCAATAACATAGCAGATTCTTTGTATTTTATCAAGAATCTCAAAATACATAACAGAAGCACTAGACTAGATGTGACAGCAATATTCAATGCATGGACGAATGGTAGACTTATAAAAATGTCTTGGGTAGGTTCTATCGAGAAAAGAGTGTCTAGCACAGGGATGGGCAAACTTTTTAGTACAAGGGCCGCATTCTAAAAATTTATAGTTTTACTGGGCCGCATAGTATATATAAACCAAAATAATTGATATTTAAAATTGGCAAAATAAAGGGCTTTTAAAGGAAAAATATAGTTTTAAGAAATAACATTTTAAAGCGGGCCGCACGAAATCGTTTGGCGGGCCGTAGTTTGCCCACCCCTGGTCTAGCACAACGCGGTGAACTAACTTTATTTTATTTAATAATTTCACCCCAAACAAGGCAATAAAGCCACTAAGCCACAAAAACACTGAGTGTGATAGAATATGCGAAAAAGAAAACATTATGAAGGAGATATAAAAATAAAAGGACAAGAATTAAGAAGAATATAACGATTGACATTGCATTTAAATTTTCGATGATCAAAAAGACGGAAGAGAGTTTCAAAAATGAGGAGTTCGATAGAAGAAGCTGTTAGCATAGAACTTACGGTTACATGCAGCCATTTCAACTGTAAAAGGATGTGACCTTGCCAATAATCTAGAACTACGCTTAAATTCAAAGAGTCTATGTACCGTAGAGGAAAATCCATTCGAACAATTACCATGAAAGTATTTATAGAAAAGCTACATTACGTTGATGGGGTAGTGATTGAAACCGAGATATCAGATCAGGACCAATAACCTTTTTATTCTTTTATCAAGAATCTCTATATGCATAGCAGGGGCAGGTGTCAGCAATATTCAATGCATCGACTAATGGTAGACTTATAAAAAGTGTGTTATGTAAATTCTGGCGAGAAAAATTGTCTAGCATGACAGGAATAAAGAAAACAGAATATGATGATTGGTATTGCATTACATAAATATTCACAAAAGATCGGTATGTACGCTTAAGCAGATCACTTATGTAAAGTAGAAGGAGAATTGGACCTAGAAGCGAGCCTTAGAGAACTCCTGCATTAATCACTTTGGCCTCAGAGAACTTGCGGTTAACAACTACCTTCAGGGACCGACCTATTACGAAGGACTTGATAATTAAGAAGACTCTTCCAATGATTCCATGACTAGAGAACTTGCGCAGCAACCCTCTATGCCACACCTTTTCAAGAGCCTATCAAGCGAAGGAATGTCTGACACTGAAATTCGAAAACGCATTGGAATAGCGAAAGATGCCTTCTAAAAACTAAATAAAGTATTAACAGATAGGAAAAAGAACTTAAAATAAAGAAAAGCGTGCAGAACTGCTATATTCTATAGGGCAATAAATGGTAGACAATCTTCTCACAGATGAAGTGTTTTGAAGCGACAGAGATGTAGTTTTACATAACGAATGCTGAGAATTTGGATTGGCTTGGCTTGGTTTGTTTAACGGCATATCAACTCCTTATGGGTCATAAGTAAATGCCGAAATTTCCATGGAAGAATTTAGTAATTTCTTTTGTTGTTGTTGCTGTTTCACTATTAAATTCTATTGTTGAACTTTTGTTTTACTATTAAAATCTATTGTACACTATTTACATTATTCGGACTATTGTCCTCGTCTTTGTTGCCATATTTATCACAACGTTTCGGTCCTTGTACGCTCCGGCCTTCTTCAGGTGGTTGGAATGTCAAACTGAACCCTTTATTTCGCTCACTGGGGTAGACTGTTCTAGTTCCACATGCCATGTCTAAAAGATGCCAGTTATCAAATATTAGACATGGCACGTGGAACAAGAATAGTCTACCCCAGTGAGCGAAATAGAGGGTTCAGTTCGACATTCCAACCACCTGAAGAAGGCTGGAGCGTACAACGGCCGAAACGTTGTGATAAATATGACAACAAAGATGAGGACAATAGTCCGAATAATGTAAATAGTGTACATAATACCTCACCTCAGAAATATAGACAGATACTAAAATCTATTGCTGGAAATCTTTATTACTATTAAATTTTACTGCTGTATTTTTTTTTACTATTAAATTCTACTGCTGGATTTATTTTTACTATGAAATTCTATTGCTGGAATTTTTTTACTATTAAAATCTTTTGCTGGAAATCTCTTTTACTGTTAAATTCTATTGCTAGAATTTTTTTCCACTAAAATCTATTACTGGAATTTTTGTTACTATTAAAATCTACTGCTAGAATTGTTTTACTATAAAAACGTATACTTTCATAGTGTTTTTTAACCCCCGTTTGGGGATTCACTATTTGCCCAAAACTGGGACCCTAACAGTTGCTACCACCACGGGTCAGAGTGGATCCGGAGACAACAGCAATTAAGAGGTGGTTTTCACGCTCTTAAAAACCTCCCGATAAGAGGTCTTACTGCCGGATGTTGTTTATCGTCAGGACGTGAATACTGAGAATACCATGGGTAGATCATGTAAGTAATGAAGTATTTTTAAGAATAAAACTACAAGGAAACTAATCCTTCATGATCAGAAAGAGTCAGCTAAAATATCTAACACTCATAATGAGGAAAGAAGGCTCGGAGAATCTAATACTCATAGAACACGTGAAGGCATGATTAGCAGGCGGAAACTGGGAGTAGCGGGTTTAAGCAAATGGATGACAAAACAAGGGAAAGCGAATGAATAAAGAACGAGTTTCTTATAATAACAAAACGAAAGAAGGTTGTGGAGGGCCATCATCGCCCACGTCTTGTAAGGATATGACGTAACAAATGTGTAATTACCAACTAAAACTGTGATATGATCGTGGCATAATAGCAAAATAAACTGACACATAATTGCTACTGTCGTGAGTTTGGATCTCGTAAGCTTCATATGAGTGGCCTAACGCCAAACTGAAATAAGGTGGCTACATATCTTCATACAAGTAAATTATCGTATAAATTAGCATTATATTCGACGGGTAAATGTTTGGGCGGCACAAGAAGCCCACATATGTCGTGTTGCTATAGCAACGGAATTTTTCGGACGCCATTTTTTTCCCATAATTGAAAAGACAAATACGAACGGATATATATAAACAGTGACATTTTCTTACTTAGCTTATTTTATACGTGATTTTCATTTCATATTTTTCCTTCTTCATTAAAATGTTTGAATTAACATGCTTTTATTTTATCGGCTTTCATGAAATTAAGATTATAGTTTAGGTTGTACGCTATATGGTACTCTGAACTCAAGGAAAGATGACGCGTTTTATTGAAACTCAAAAAAATTAACGGATTTAAATTTTATCAGAAAAACATAAACATTGCTTACTAATAAGTAATATAATAAATTTAATATAATTTGCACTTATTATTTATTTTATTTCATTTATTATATTTTTTATGATTATTAAATTTATTTGAAGCTGTATATGTATTGCTTATTATTATTTCTTTTAACTTTTTCCACAGTTATCGGGTTTTTTCTGTGTTAGTATTTCTTTGTTTTTGTACAACTAACCCGAAGATCGCTTGTCATATATTTACTTTCTGTTTTTGCTTACCCTAAGTTAAATTTATCAACTTTGCATTTTCTACTCACGTTCATTTTTTATTAATTGATATTTTAGGTGTTAGTACTGTCAAAAAGTCAGTATAAATTATTTTATTGTATGTTAAACAATGACTTCATAATCTTCGAGTATTCTAGGCTTAAATCCCAATTTATATTTTCATTTTTTGTTCCTGCTATCTTTTTCTAAAATTAACAAACTTTTCGATATTAGTATTTGTTTATTTATTTACTATTTTGTAATTTGTTTCGCTTCTAGTGTTTTCTTTAACTAATTATATATATTATAATATATTATAATATATATATATATATATATATATATATATATATATATATATATATATATATATGAAGAAATATAGTCTTAAAGTGTGCTATATTTATGGGATAAAGTGCTCAATATCAGAGATAGAGCGTGTGTAAATATAAAAGTGGACATGGAAGTCAGCACTTAGAGGCGACAGTCTGTTTCATGAAACAGACTGTCGCCTCTAAGTGCTGACTTCCATGTCCACTTTTATATTTATATATATATATATATATATATATATATATATATATATATATATATATATATATATATATATATAAAACTATTAGTTATTTTCGAGTTTTTAAAAACGCGTAATGTATATTATGTTTATGTACGTATATTATATATGTTCCAAAAGTTGTCATAGCTGAGGGTGATATTGGGGACAAACTCCCACCGTCTATAAAATGCATCCACGTTATGCATCTCAAATAGACGCTAACGAATAAGTTCAGTTCCAGGCCGGAAATGGCTTTTGGCGGGTAACTGGCGCCTCATAACCAGCTACTTCGAACTACTAGAGATCTATAGCCCAGTAAGGCAGTCAATCTAAGATAAAGAAAACCATGATTTTAAATCTCCGCTGCCTTGCGGTCATATCCAAATACGGAAAAGGCTATAGAAGTAAATCTAAACAGAAAACATGGAGTGGAGCCCCGGAGTCCCTGCAACCAAGTCGTCCCTAAATGCAATATCCCCTATTTGTTTGGGTCTTTTCGATACAGTCGAGAAGGTGGGTTATGTAGTCTGAGCAGTGCATGATCTCCATATACTATTACCCAGGCCTATTACTCCAAAGGGTCGGAATTTCTGTTCATACGTTATTTTTATAGATACAAATATTTAAGTAAATGCTCTGTTTATAATAAACAATATTAACAGCATTTACCGGCCTGGATGTCCCAGAAATTTTCATAGAAAACATGTGTCCTCCGACGGGATTCGAACCTGTATCCTACACGGAGCCGTCATATAGCCTGACGTGCTATACCAATTTCGCTACCGACAAACGTCTTGGTTAGCAAGGTCGATTTACTGTTTTTAAATTACAATTTCTTAAAATAATTAATAATTGTCTGACTTTGACCATTTCGTAGTATATATATATATATATATATATATATATATATATATATATATATATATATAAAAAATTGTGAAAAGTTTACAGTATATATATATATATATATATATATATATATATATATATATATATATATATATATAACTTTGTGCACAGTTTCTTTTGTTGCTTTGCCTTTCATAGATGTGCCTTTAGGAAAGTCATTAATCTATTTATTCTCCCTGTAGCTACGGCTAAAATATCAAAAAAGGTCTGGACTCTCTAGCCTTGGGTGTCAAACAGACTAAACAAGGAAAACTCTGCATTGAAATACCGTGAAGAAAGCAGCAAAAATCCACTCAACCATGTTTCCCAAGGAGAAATGTTTAATCACAGATAATAAAGAAAATGAATCTGTGGGGAGCTATGATTGCCAACGTCCGAAAAGAAAAGCAACATTAAAAATATAACTGACCCTAGCTTGGCTTGGCACAGAGGAATAATACTGTGGGTAAAAGTGAGGCTGTTAACTAAGGTTGGACTTGTGCAGCTTCGCTGAAACACGAAGATTGATCGGGTGGTTGTTATATCAACATCAGTGGGCACGTGACCGAGTGGTTAGAACGTTCGCATTCTGACCATGAGATTCGGGTTCGAATCTCACCGATGGTCGATTTGTCAGGAAGGGTTCAATCCCAAGTAATAAGTCATCGTGGCCGAGGGCATGAGCGTGCCAGCCTTGTTCGAAAATTGGGTAGCACTAAATTACAAGTTATCGTGGCCGAGTGATTGAGCACGCTAGCCTTGTTCAAATTATTGATCATGTTAGATAACACGCTCTTTCCTAAGTTCTGCTCGGCATAGTTGCAGTATGTGTTGAATAAATACAAATGCGCTTGGGCCTCCCTAGTAGATGGCTATCCTCGAATACGAGTGGCCAGTTATACATATACATATATCAACACCTCTATGGGTAATTTAAAGCCGAAATCCAAATATTCTGTAAGCAATTTTATTTATTTTTTTATTTATTTTTTTTTTTTTTAGATACGAGATTTACTACTTAACCCGTTGAGGAGAAGAGGTAGGTTCGTACCTTTTCCAAGAGTATTTGCGCGTAAGTGAATATAACGAACCCAATTGGAATTGGAACTCCGAGCCACTTTCCATTACACAATCTGCACATCCAAGCTTACAGCGCCTGGTATTCCCAAGTGGTCAGCCATCTTGGTATTGACCAGGCTTGAGGTTGCAATAGGTAATCAACTGATGACAAACCCTGTAGGATATACACTTCCAAATGAGCCAACTTACATATGAAAATGATTCAAATAACGTCCGATTTTAGAATATAGCTTTTAATTGTGTTCTAATATACTGTACTATTAAAAGTCTGCTTGTCCCAACCTTAGTAAGCACGGCCGTTATGTCTTGCCAATACTTCATAAATAATGGATTCCGTTTTGATTGCGGGGAAAAACTGGAAAGACATGTCAGAGACGCTACTCGGTTTCAGCAAGAAAAAGAAAGAAAGATAGATGGGAGGATAGAGGTGCTTAATACTTCTTGTCAATACCTCATAAACAATGTGCTATTCCGTTTTGATCGCGTGGAAAAACGGAGAAGACATATCAGAGACACTTGTTTTCAGTGAGAAAAAGAAATAACGAAATAAAGGAAAATAGAATTGTTTCACGTTTATTTCAGTGAAATGGAAAAAGTTATCATTTTTATTTGTACGCCCTTACTTCTTTAAATAACGAGCAGCATTCAGATTTATGATTGTTTTTTAATTATTTTTTAAAATTTTAGCACAGCTATTTAATGATAGGGAATTTTCTACTGATATTCTACTGTTGCAGAACTCGTCATGAGATTATTCATTCATTAACTTAAGTTATAATAATTGCACAAAAATATATGAACTCATTCCTAAGGATTAAAGTGTCCTCTTTGTTAATTTATATCAATCACTTTCAGAATAGAATTAAAAACATTATATACCCGCTATCTTGAATAAGAGATGCGTTTGTCTTCAAGTTTTGTCATAATGCTTCTCAAACTGCCGTCAGCGTTAACAGAACATAGGGCTAAGGATCTACTTGTGTTCTGACAGTACGGCACTGGCTTCTGAAGTTCCGCAGTGGGGATACGAATCTTGAAGATGAAGGTGGTAGAGGACGTCCGTCTTCAATTGACAGTCAACATCTGAAAACACTAGTCGAAAAGAACCCACATCAAAGTATTAGAGAAATGTCTCCGATAACGGGTGTCAGCAGTTCAGCAATATCGGACTATCTCAAGAAAATTGGCAAGGGGAAGTAACTCGATCAATTGATTCCGCACGAACTCAATGAAAGTCAAAGTGTTTAAGTGTGTTCGATCCTGCATCTGCGAAATTTGAATGATCCATTTCTTAATCGAACAGTGAACTGTGCTGAGAAATGGATCCTTGATGACAATTGCAAACGATCGGCTCGATGTCTTGATCATAACGAAGGACCCAAACTCGTTCCAAAAGCGAAATTGCTCCAACAGAAGAGATTATGATGACTGTCTAATGGTCCGCCATGGGTGTTATCTATTAGAGCTTTCTCGAATCTAAGCAAGTTATCACCGTCGAAGTTTACTGCCAGCAGCTGGATGAAATGTTACATTCTTTTAAGCAAAATGCGGCCGCCACTGGTTAATCTACGGGGTTTAATTCTGCTTCTTGACAATGCTCGGCTACGTGCTGTCAGAATGACACTGCAGAAGCTCGCCGACTTGGGATACGAGACTTTGTCACATCCATCCTATACCCATGATCTCTCGACCACTGACAACCACTTTTTCAAGCACCTTGACAATATTTAAGGTAAAAGAAATTCCCTTGCAAAGAAGGTGCAGTAACTTCTTTCACGTCAAAGTGTCAGAGAAATGTCTCAGATAATGGAGGGGTCAGCATTTCAACAATTTCGGACCATCGCAAGAAAATTGGCATGGTGATGATTACTTTTGTCCAGAATCTAAACAGAATATTACAGTCGAAGTTTACTGCGAGTAACTGGATAAAATGCAAATAGAATTAAGCAAAATGCGACCGCCATTAGTTAATCTCCGAGGTTCAATTCTACTTCTTGACAATGCTCGGCTACATGCTGTCAGAATGACACTGCGGAAGCTCGCCGACTTGGGATACGAGACTGTCACATCCACCATATTCACCTGATCTCTCGCCCATGGACTACCTCTTTTTCAAGCTTCTCGGCAATTTTTAAACAAAACGACAGGCCGTTGCAAAGAAACTGCATTCAAGGCATAGATCTCACTGTAACTCGATGGCAGAAATGTGCAGATGCCCAGGTTTCTTATTTTGATAGATTTAAACACTGAATAGATTATTTCAGAAAATAAAAGTTGATTCTAACGTTGGACATTATTTTCAGAACAACCTAACTTTTAATGTATTCGAAGTACTGATCTCATCCTTATTATCATAGATTTTATCACAGAAAAAACTTTTCGACCAACTACCCTCTGGCCATTATCAGGTGCCCACTGTTTTGGTAGCTATTTTCTCCATGTGCTGTCAGTTATTGGCCATTTCAAGTGAACCAGTGTTTTACTACCTGATCCAGAGATTGAACGCACGAACACTAGATGAAAGTAACACATATTTAACCAAATCTGTTATTCCCTACACCGCCATACTGCTGGACATAAGCTATGTGTTTTGGGGGCATTTATATTCAACATCAGATGGTTTCGAGATTTGGTTATCATGGTGGGCCCATTTTTGAGACGAAGAATTATCACTATGTTTTAATTACTTCGAATTATTGTTCACATCTTATAACTAGATGGGTTACCGCTTGAAAATACCAGGTGCTGTAGGCTTGGGTGTGCGAGTGGTGTAATGAATAATGGATCGGAATTGTTAATCGGAGAGCTGAGTTCGAATACCAGTTGGATCCTTTATATTCACTTACGCGCAAATACCCTTGAGAAAGGTATGAATCTCCTTCATCTCCCCACCATGGGTTAATTAGTAAGATTTAGTAAAATTCTTACAATCTAAAAAAATATCTTCTAGTTTTAAACAACCCGCAAAGGGTTGATCAGCCGGAGAAATCGAATCAATCAATCAATTTTCTCATCTTGGTTGTTAAGATGCTGTTATAGACACAACACTTCGGCCAAGTAGCCTCGGGTTATCATCAGGTGTCAATTGTTATGACTGATATTGTTATCCTTCCCTTGTGATAATAGTTATTGTTCATTCCAACTGAACCATATATATAGTGTTTCATTACTTCATTAAGAGATTGAACTTATGTCTACAAGATAACAACACGGATAACCAACTCCTATAACCGCTATGCTACCGTCCCGATTGGCATCTTTTTTATGTGCCGTGTCCCCTTGGGACGTTGGCGAACACGACTCTCCACAACTTCCTGTCCTTTATAGCCCTTAATAAATTTCTGCTATTTCTATTAAACAGTGTTGGACCATCCATTCACGCAAGCTTACTAAGTATGTTATGCGTTGTTTTCCTCTGTCCCTCTTGTCCTGTGAGTATCAGATTTTCCAAACCCTCTTTCCTCGTTATGAGCCCTAAAATCTCAACTGTCCCTTCTTGATGTTAAGCAAAATTTTCCTTTTTTTTGTCTCCATTTTCTATAAAGTTTCGTCGTCGCTCACATGTCCGGTCCATGGTATCCTCAACATCCTACTGTAGAACCAGAAAATAAAAGTTGATTCTAACGTTGGACATTATTTTCAGAACAACCTAACTTTTAATGTATTCGAAGTACTGATCTCATCCTTATTATCATAGATTTTATCACAGAAAAAACTTTTCGACCAACTACCCTCTAGCCATTATCACGTGCCCACTGTTTTGGTAGCTATTTTCTCCATGTGCTGTCAGTTATTGGCCATTTCAAGTGAACCAGTGTTTTACTACCTGATCCAGAGATTGAACGCACGAACACTAGATGAAAGTAACACATATTTAACCAAATCTGTTATTCCCTACACCGCCATACTGCTGGACATAAGCTATGTGTTTTGGGGGCAAATGTGTTGTTTCAAATCGCTTCTTCATCTTTGAGGCAATCGTCCAGCACTCACTGCCATACTGGAGGACAGATATCACGTAATAGTTTAATACTCTTTTCCTTGTTTCTGGCATCACAGGAACAAACAAAAATACAAAATAACTAAATGTTTCACATCACCCCAAAAATGGATACGTGATAATGAGGAGAGAGTACTGAGCCGAAACGTTGTGTCCTTAATTATATCTATAACGATCAAAATGAAAGCAATAGTTGAAAGAATTTAAAGTATGCTGACAACTCCTAAAGATAATTCACGATCACAAGCCGTAGCGGCAGCTCATGTAAGGAAGCCACAGTAGAAATGGGTGTGTCTTGGGCAATATAGCCTGACGAAGCCAAACCGTCCATGAATTCCACCGTGACTCCATAAGATAAGACAATTAAGAAAAACAAAACAATAGAATGTGAACGACCGTATTCAAACGACTCCAGCCAGAGTTTTCTTTCACCGAGACAACACAAAGCTATAGAATCCAGTCAGCTCTGCTATTTTAGTCGGGTGGGGAGATGAGGTGGTTTCATACCTTTTCCCAACGGTATTAACACGTAAAGTGATTGTAATAAACTCGGCTGGAATTCGAACTCTGCTCTCCGATTCCTCAATCCTAGCTGCAATCCATTACTCCACCGTGCCTCCATAGACAATTGCGATAAACAAAACCATGAAAAACAAACAAGCGTACTAAAAATAAAATAAAATAAACAAAGCCAAAGCCTCACACTTCATCCCTTGTTTGACATAAAATCCTAATTCGTGCGTTTTACCACGTGAAGACACTTCACGTTCAAAGCAAATGCTACTGAATTCACAACGAGAATTTTTTTTTTGTTACTTTTTTTCCCGAAAAAAAAAAAGAAAGAGAAAAGTGAAGAACCCAAAATAACAACAACGATAATGAGGCTTGAAAAAACTCGACAGTATATCTTAGTGACTAAATGAGAGTAGGGATTAGCGTTTCTTTAAAGAAGTTTACTTGTCTTCTCACATCCGCCCTAAGCCGGTTGCACACTTGGACAAAGGTCGCACAGTAAATAATAAAGTACATATAATCTTCTTTATATGCGTGTGTGAAGTCTTGATCCCGTTTTTGGGTGGGCGGTAATACATTTGCAACTCCGAGTGCCTAAGCACTGATCTCATTCATTTTTTAACCTTTGCCTAGTCTGGCCAAAGGACACAAACACATTACATTACTTAGTGTTTCTAAGTAGTCACCCAAGTACTGATTCAGTTTGAATGCTGTTTAACTTCACTGATCGAACGAAGAGTGAATGCTTTCAATATGACTTGTCTGCATACGACTATTACCAACACTGTTTTTTTGTTTTTTTAAGGTTTTGTTTTGTTTT
>OZ038501.1:76649837-76699837 GCA_964036315.1 Acanthosepion esculentum
AAGACCGTCCCATCCCCCAATCCACCCTTCCACATTTCTGTGTACATAACAAAATAAATATTGCTCTTCACTATGGTACCTGGATTCTTTGAATTTAACTACAGTACTAGACTGGTGTTGACATCTCATCAATTTACAGTTGAGATGGCTAGATGCAGTCGTAAAATCTATAAAAATAGTTTCTTTTGTCGAACTCCTCGCTTGTGGAACTCCCTTTCGGCTCCATCTTTTCCAGCCAACTTTAATCTTCAAAAATTTAAATGCGATCCCAGTCGCTATCTACTGTCCTCCATATTACTCTTTTCTCTTTCCGCTTATTATTAACGTTTCCGTTCCTAATTCTTCCACACCCTGTAACCGCTTCTGTTTTTGCGGCTTTACTGCTTTGCATGGGGTGATACCGATTAAAAAAAAAATTATCGAACCGACCAACCTAACACCCGCCCGCCCGCTCGATAAGAAGGTAACAAAGCGTCCAGTTTAAATCGTACGTAGACTAGGGGGAAAAATGATGAAGCGCCCTTGGCACTTCCCCTTTCGGAGTCGCGTCAGGCGTCAGATAATGATCTGAGCCAGAAGGAGAAGTATTGCCTGAGGAGAAGCTACCTCCGGGATCGGACATAATATTTTTGAACCTCAAGGGGAAATATTGAGCTTTTCATTAAAAATTTCCACGTAATTATCCAGAATAGGAACAAAAATAGTTCAAAATAATTAAGTGGATAATAAATAAAATGTGTGTATAACGGAAAGCGTTAAACTTTACTAGGGTTATAAAAGTTGTTGAAATTTGTACATGACTAAAGTGTAGTAACAAATCTAATTGGTAACTAACTGGCTATAATGAATTATGGGAAATCACTGTTTATGTCAATGCTTCAAAGATAAATAAAATGTAGTAACAAATCTAATTGATAACTAAAAGGCTGTAATGAATTATGGGAAATCACTGTTTATGTCAATGCTTCAAGGATCTTCTCAACACGCTGCGATGTCCTAGCCTCAAAACTAGTGAAAACTTTTCTAATTTCAGTTTAAACCTTTTGCTTAATATGTAGCTGAGCTGATACTTCTCATCCCTGCAAATAAAATTTATATCAAATGTTAATTTTATTACAACTACATACTGTGAATCCTGTAACTCATTAGGGTTGTAATGGCAACACCTGTACTGCAGCCGCAATAGAAGTGGTGTGTCTTGAGCAAGATAGCCTAACGGGGCCCAGCCCTCTCCAAACTGGTTTGAATTCAGAGTCTTTCCTTCTCCTAGACTGACTGCCGACCAAGGCTATAGGACCCAATATGTCCTGCCATTTACCTATAGATGGGGTGAATAAATGGATGCATACCTTTCCCAATGTTATTAGCAAGTAAGTGAATGCAATGAACTCAACTGGAATTCGATCACGGCTCCCTCAATCATAGCCGCTAGCCATTACTGCAATATCCTTCCTATGTAATCACATAGACACAAATTCAATGTTCATGATCTCTTAGATACAAGGGATTACTGAAAAGTTCTCGGACAGAGACCAACTTTCCAATAATCTGTTCTGAAATTCACATTAAATCACTAGGTAAGTAACCAGCTGTTGCCTTCTTCTTCTCCTGCCTTCGATACTTTCTGTGATCGTCAAATTCTTTAATAAATAGAGTACCTACCAAAATGGCACTGATAGCTGTTTCCTTATAAGGAAACATTCGACTTTTTTTTGACCGAGCAGCCAGTGTTAGTTTCGGTTAAAATTTATAAAATCTTTCTATCAAAAACACATTTTCAGGAAAATAGCTTCCTCAAGTCCAGTAATTTTTATCGCTCTTTCCTATACTGATGGGAGCTTCCTTCCTAGACTTATGTTTGAAGTAGCGTGGAATGTCAATATTTTATACCATTATTTTCTCTTTGAGTGACATGGGCTATCCATTTAATTGTTGATGTCATCCACAAGTGATGAGGTTTCTGTTACAGTTCTTTGTCAGTGATTCTGCTGCTTCCAGCCACGAGATTCCAAGGAGGAGGATACTCCCTAACACCATCAGCATCAGTCGCCTACTCCGCTTGTTGCAGACTGTGCATCAACATGAGATATCATTCTCCAAAAAGTTCGGTCACCAACAGCAGGGTTCAAAGTGTAATGGTTAAGTCCAGTCCAGAAGTGGACATTATCAAGCCAGCGTTTTGGCAATCGACCTTTGCTTCTCTTACCGGCTAACTTACTCATGCCATCAGTTGATCTTTTGATATGACCATAGAGTTTAAGTACTCTTGACTTGATAACTGATGCGATTGGCTTAAACTTGGTAATATAGAGTATCCCTAAGACCTATAGGATTCATTCACTCGAAGGTGTTTTTAATCATTAATCTGAAAAAGTAGTTGTATACAGTTGATATTTTAGATACAGTATAATCCCTCATATCCGGAATCCCTCATATCCAGAATCCTTCATATCCAGAGTGTCTCATATCCGGAGTGCCTCATATCCGGAATCTCGCATATCCGAACACGATTTTGATGTGTATATTTGAACTATTTCGGCGATACGTAACTGATTAGAAATTTCTGTTTTTCTGGAAATTTACTTTGAATAATTACTTATACTTATTTCACCCTAATGCCTTTTATTGGTGCAAAAGATGATGGGAATAAGAGGAAAGGATGACAACGAGACACATCTTCAACAAGATAGCGACGAGATACAAGACTGTGATGAAACCTGAACTGAAATTGAAAAAGCTATTGAAAAGGTTGTCAGTTTTATGGAAAGAAAGCCAGCATTCAACTATGACGATTGCAATAATGCACGCAGAGTTAAAAAGTGTCTTTCGTTTTAAAAAAAATCAAGAACAAAAGCAAAATGAAATGCAGAAAACGTTGAGAATGATATTAGAAAGGAGAGAATCATCGTGCAACAACGATTAAAAAGCCCTCAATACATTATTTGTTTTGCATACATGGCATACTTAATTTAATGAATTTATTTCTTTTTCCTTAAAATCAATTCCGTTATTTTTACCTCGCTATTAGCTTCTTTTGTTTACTATAAAACATTGAAATTAAATGTTAAACATGATGTCAACTCTTTTATTTTGATCTAAATATAACCCCTCATATCCGGACTTTGTAACCAATTCCTCATATCCGGTTGTACTGTATTTGTAAACGTGTTTGATGCTATGCATGACATCCACATGAATGTCTCGACCTGACAAGGCTATTTAAGAATATAACTCGAGTTTTTAGGTTAATGTTTTAGTTTTGTAGCAATTTTCGGTATTGGGTGAAACTACACCTAGTGCAACCTATTCTATATACAATTTTATTTTCGCCTATATTAATTTTTTAGAAATGTTCCAAACATTGTGTTTTGAAATGTTTAGTATTTATTAATTTCCCAATGTGGATTTTTATGATTGATTCAGGGTGCGTACTATTACTGCTTTGATTTCAATTCCAAAGGTGATTTAGGTAACAGACCTAAGAGACAGTCGAATAAAATAATCAACGAAACATCTTTTGTAAGGAATATGAAACGACAAGTGTAACTATCAAAGGGAACGGGGCCACTCGTTTGTTTTGTTTGTTTGTTAGTAAGGTAAATATGCGAGTGCGCATGTTCGAAAGTGGGCGAAACCGAAATAACTTGGGCGCGAAACGCTGACTTAAGCAACAAATCCTTGTTGTCAAATGCGTAATTCTTGGTTCAATATTTATATGCATAAAATGATAAACGAGACAGGAGCTTATCAGAGGGATCAAGTAACCGTCTATCTGCGTAGAAAGTAGTGAATAATAAGATGGCTTCAAAGTTTAATCGTAACTGGGCAACTGATGACCGTTTCCCACAATTTTATTGATCTTTACATATATATATATATGTGTGTGTGTGTGTGTGTGTGTGTGTGTGTGTGTGTGTGTGTGTGTCGTATACATATGTAAGTAAACCTTAGGAAATTCCTTTTGCAGTTGATAAATGTGTTTAGTACCAGTATTCACAAACATACATACACATACACGTATAAATAGTTATATTTGTGGAACAAGAAATCCCTAATCCTGTACGTAGTTACGAGCTAAATTTTGATCTGAAATTTTAAATGTATAGTATTCGATTTCGTAATTAATATTCACCAGTTAATTAAGTTCTTTGACAAAGAAGTAAAAAAATAAACAGATATTTGTTGTCAAAATAAATAATTTTCATCAGGCGAGGTAGAACTGTCATTAAACAGGGAATGATATTTAGAATTATTTTTTTCAAATTAACTTATATTTAAGAACATAATGATTCATTAGGAAATTCGCGTCATGCAACGTAGATTGGCTCAAGATAGATAGATAGATAGATAGATAGATAGATAGATAAATAATGTGCGCCTATCATGGCCATTTGAGGGTATGTAAATGTTACAAATTTCAATGCTGATTTTTAAGCTAAGTAGTTTCACATAGTTTTACATATGACACAGTTATTCGCGATGCCTTTTGATCCAGTGCTAGAAAAAGCTTACATACACACACACACACACATAGATAGATAGATAGATAGATAGATAGATAGATAGATAGATAGATAGATAGATAAAACAAAATAAAAGTGGAAAATCTATAAACGACGCGTTTCGCCAAAAGCGTCTGCTTGCTTCGGCGTCTTCAGGTTATAATGAAAGACATAACTCTACGTAAAAATAAAAATAAAAACAGCTCTAATATATGTATATGCCTCTGTATATATGTATGTGTGTATATTTGCGTGCAAGTATATATATATATATATATATATATATATATATATATATATATATATATATATATATATATATATATATATATAAACACTCTCTGGTTTCATAGACTGATTTAAATTCCAACAGACACCAAAAGCTCTAATATATATATATATATATATATATATATATATGAAAATATATATATATATATTCTTTCACACACACACACACACACACACACACATATATATATATATATATATATATATATATATATATATATATATATATATATGAAAATACAAGAGGGAAACTATACTTTGTTTAGTCGACGCGTTTCGTCATTCGACAGATCGAAAGACTTTATCAAGGCAAAAGCTGTGATGGTTTTATTTTGTAACAAGTATATATTTGACAGTTACTCAAGTTTTACGAATTTAAGAATGCTCATAAATATACAGCAAGTTAGCTGAAAAGATTAACGTGTTAGATCCTAGATTACGTCTTATAGAATCTTCGAATAGAAAGTTTTAAATTTAAAAACGTTGTTTCCCTGTTTAAGGGAGGTATGTTCTGGTTAGTAACATAGCAATTAAATCCGGACTGCTATAATCTGAAATCCTAAGTATGGCTTCTCCAGAAACATAGACGTATCTCCAGCAGTCTCAATTCCCACTGAGAATTATCATACGTATGAATTTCTTTTTTCGTTCGTTTTTCACTCTTGCTTGTTGTTGCATACATGTTATAATTTCTCTGTGTGGAATAAATGTAAATATGTGTACATAATTTTGTATACAACTTGGTGGCATAAAACTCTCTCTGAGAACAAAGCATTTTTGTCATTCCTTTTCTTTCAGTTATTACATTCTGTCCTTGTAATAAAGTGTTATTATATCATGCATATAATAATGCACATAACGGAGGAAATTTCATCCGACTCTGTCTGATTTTAAGTATCGCTTTTAATTCTATTTTCCTTAAGAACTGTTCGTTAATTACGCGTTTCTCTCATATTATTCTCAGAATCCTTCTGTAGAACATTTCAATTGCTTTCAGTCTTCCCTTCATATGTGAAGAAAGGGTCCAACATTCAATGCTACATAGGAAGATTTATATTACATAACAGTTTACCAGTCTTTTATTTTATTTATTTTTTTTTTTTGGTTTCTGATATTTTTCCTCTTTCTTGATACTTTGCTTAGCTTTTGGATTGCATCTTTTGATATTCCAATGCACGTTCGAATTTCGGTTTCACATTTTCCATGTAATATAATTTTGATAATAGATGTGAATACATTACCCTTTTTATTTATTCTAAACGAAAATATAGCTCAAAACATTTGTAATTATATATTCGCAGGTGAAAAATTGATTTAATTTATGTGCGCTATTAATTTTAGGCGAAATTCATGCTTAGTCTTATTCTTTTAGACAAAAAGTTATCGTAATTAGTTAACGTCACTCAAATGTGTTCTGTTATTCGTTTTATAACAAAATTTAACTCAACTCAATGCCTACTCTTATTTCATGAAAAGCCTGGCTCAACTTATTTATTTTCTCAAAATGAAAACTCACCTCATAGTGTACTCATTTCTTTAGGTGAAAATCTGGCGTGAGTCATATGCGTAATTATATTTATTTAGGCCAAGAGATGACCCATTGAAAGGGCACTCATTATTTAATGCAAAAAGCTAGCTCAAACTCTAAGGCTTCTCTTATTTCCACAAAAAGGCTAGCTCATCTCATTTGTCTACTCTTGTTTATATAGTCAAAATAATGGTTCAACTAGTAATTATTCTGTTGTTTATGCAACAACAAAAAACTCAACTAAGTGCCTACTCTTATTTAGACAAAAAGGTTGGCTCAAATCACATGTTTACACTTATTCATTTAGTCATAGAGATTGTTCAGCTTATAATTATCCACTTACTTGTTTTAGGTAAAAAGCTAGCTCAACTCAATGTCCATTCTTATTTAAGCAAAAGCTGACTCAATTCAAAGGTGTTTTCTTAAGAGCTGACTCAGCTTATATGTAGACATTAAATCCATTGCTCAGATGCTTAACTCGACCACGAAAATATGCTGTGTCAATAAAATTCGTGTTAATAAAATAGGCACAGTAAATACTTTGGTTATGCATTTTTATTTCTTATTTCTACATAAATAATTCTGTAATTTGACGAATTGTTCATGGCAATGGCTGCTGTTGTCGTCACAGTTGTTGTGGTAATGGTTCTGATTTATTTCTGAAAGACAGAAAGGCACGCAAAAAGAATTAAAAGAAATATAAAGATTACAGGGATGACCCTTTTAAACTGGACGGCTTACCATCTACAACCTCCAGCTTAAAAGCATGCTTAGTTGCCTCTAGAGGTTATTACTTGTCTTGAAATATGATATATTATTTAGAAATTTATAATAATAATAATAATAATAATAGTGTAAAATACTATTTATATCACGCAGACCCCTGAATGATCTGTATCTTCTGGGAACCATTGCTTAAATAACATAATAATTGATTATGTAGGATTCCACATATATGAAGTCTGTATCCATGACTCTTCAGCAGAATTGAGTCACTGTCAGTCACTGTGTGTTTATCTAATAATCTAAAAATAAACACGCTAAAATTCACCTTCATCCCTGTCGTGAGCCGACGGCTTAGTGGTAGAAGTTCCGACTGACGCCAATTCAGTCTGATTTCGATCCTAGCTAGAGGCAACCGGACGTCTAGCCACACTGATGAGCTGTGAAACAGCGAAACAGTTTGTCTGTGGATGACAAATATATATATATATATATATATATATATATATATATATATATATATATATATATATATATATATATATATGTATGTATGAAGAAATACCGTCGTCAAATTTCACACTAGCCGCACACTTTGATTCTTTCAATGAAAATAGTCGCTAAACTTTCTGGGCAAAAAAAAAAAAGACAAGATAGACAGTGTCAGAATTTATGGTGAAGTAGGGATTGGTATATCGGCACGGAACCAATGAAATGAGTTCGAATTTCGGCTAAGCCAGTTCTTTTCGTTTTACTAGTATCAAGAAAGCCTCAAATCACGTCCATCGTTTTCACTTTTATATTTATATATAGTATCAACCATGAACATGGGCACAATATGTTGACTGTTTTGAAAATAAAACATTCTATAATACTAAATACATGCATACAACAATCCACGCCCATTGACGACGCCATAAATGAAATCGAAGAGCCGAGTTCATTTCCTACTAACGCTTTCGGGTAAGAAATGATTTTATTTTCTCTTCCACCAAGCTATGAGTTAAATAACAAGCTAGAATTGGATCTCTCGCTTTGTAAAACATTTTTTAAATCATTTACAATTCGGAATTGTCCAAAAGTTTTAAACCGGAAATTCACAAAATCCACCAAATCTGCCATTATCAGGTTTCTAATATAATTATTTATATTGCTCGAAATTAATTTTATTTGACAGCATTTGATTCTATTTATTTAATGAATATGGCGACAAAGATGAGGACAATAGTCCGAATAATGTAAATACTGTACATATGAGTCAGCATAAAACTGTAAATGCACAAAAACAAGCATTGAATATTGTTTTTAATATTGCTCAAAATTAATTTTAATTGACATTATGTGATTCCACGCATTGAAATTTCTGCAGATTGCAGTTGACAGGGAAGCAAGAAACGAAAAGTGTATGAGATTAAAGTATGAGAATAGAACGTACGGTTACTGTTATGGTCCAGGTTAGGACCAAGGAAGAACAACACGAACACAAGAGTAGAAATAACGAAGATATATTACACGGAATAATAATACAAGATGTGGAAGGTGTTAGTATGACTGTCAGTCTGGTTTGGAGTGAACTACTATCGGCTCGACTCGACTCGTCTCTCTCTCTCTCTCTCTCTCTCTCTCTCTCTCTCTCTCTCTCTCTCTCTCTCTCTTGAGAGGCGTAGTATACATAGTGTTAGGAAGAGTTCGTTCTGTAGTTATAGGTAAGGACCCATAATAGTTACACTTTGCAATTTTCAAAATCTGCCAATCTACTCCGCTTAAATTAATGAAATCGAAGAACCAAACAAGCTCATCGGAAGAATTTCCAGGAAAATATTTGTAGAAGAGTCAATGGAAATCTACTTTATGGCGGTTAGAAAATGATTGAAGCTGAGATGCCAGGTCAGAGCTGATAATATTGCTACATGCGTTCTAAGAGAAGAGAAACATATCTGAATTCAAACTAGTTGCACGCACTGGCGTCAATTTCGGAGTGTTGACATTTCGACTATCAGCTTCACGTGATGTATTGGTCACCATCGTGAGAACCAACTACAGTTCTATCCAAACGTTTATGGTACGCTGTATTCTTATTCTTAAGCATCAGGTGAATTAATTTCGGTCGAGCTAGCTCGGACATTCGTGAGTCTATCACGCCAACCCTCACGGTCCTGCATCAAGGTCGGAAGGTCATTAGGGTAGTATCCCGTATCTCTACATATCTAATCAATGTAGGTGTTTGCTGGGCAATCAACCCGTCTTGCGCCATGGCTATGTGCCCAAAACAGTAGATTACTCGCAAGTTCTTGATCTGTTGGGCGGTAGTGTCCTGCAAAGCGCATTTTGCGTTCGCTTAAGATTGTAGAAATATCAGTGATCGATCCTTAGAGCTGTGATTTAGTTGGATGTTGTCTCTGTGCTGGTGGTATCACGGCTACGACTAGCTTGGGCCGGCTTTGACCAGCTATGACAAGCCAAGACCAGATATGAATAGCTTAGACTAGCTCTGACCAGCTTGGACAAGCTATGACCAGCTAAGACAAGCTTAGACCAGCGGCCCGAGTGAAAACAATCGGGTCCCCACGTTAAAAAATGACCTTGTGTCACAACCAGAATCAGTGGGGGGTCAAGTAAATCTTACTTTAAAACCGACTCTAGAGTGGCGCGAAAGAAGCTCCGTTTGAGTTTGTCTTGTAGATTATATTTACAGATTACATTCATTTTATTCAAGGTGCCACATTTGGTAGATATGTGGTAATAAATGTTACTAACTTGGATCTGACTTAGTTTTGTAGTCAGTCCACAGGTGCAGCAAATTTTGGAAGCCACTGCAAGGCAAATGTTTTAATGATTAATGAGAAGGCCCGACGACGAACAAGGAAAGTTGAGATGGTTGATGTAAGGAATTTGTGGCCTCTTTTGAGATTAAAGTGTGCCAGGGACGCTAAATTTTGAACACCGTATTTTCGGCTAGAGGTAAAACAAAATACCATACTGTAATTTTTTTAAATATATCAAAGAAACGAACTCAAATAATATAAAAAGAAAGAAAGAAAATGTCAGGGTCGGACACAAGGCCATAATTAATTTGGGGTCTCACTCGCGTACATGTAAGAAATTGTTCAATTATTTATTTTGTCTATATTGTATGCTGGATATATGCCAAATGTATACAAACGCTTTCTCAGATCAATGGTTAAAAACGGTTTCAAGCGAATGCAGCTCGTAGTTCTTAGCGAGGACCAGCCTTATACGAACCTTATGGATTGGCGCTACATAATCACAAAGAATTGTACCAAGTAATAGAAATCACATTACTTGAGGACTTTCAACAGCAGCAACAACTAAAATGAATAGTACATTTAACTCGAAGAGGAAATAGTGACATAGTCAAGATTTTAACGTTCCCCACTCCTACTTCTGTGTCTGTGATCTTTCAGGAGATGGATAATCATGGCTCTCCACAGCTTCCTGTCCTTTATAGTTTTATACTTTTACTAATCCTCCTTATCTTTCGCCTGCTTACCATTTTCATAAAATAGTTAAGTAAGCTATTCGCTTCCTTCCTCTGTCACTCTTCCCTTCATTTATGTCCTGTGAGTGTTAAATTCTCCAAGCCCAACTTCCTCATTATGTGCCGTAGAAATTTCAACGGACTCTTTTTGATTCTAAGTATAAGCTTCAAGCAAAAGGTCAGAAAGAAAGCTTCAATCAATACTGGATAGAGCAATAACAGTGACTGGACACGAGAAACCTATTTTCTTAGTTGTTTTCAGAGAATGATTTAATAAATTTCAACCAAAAGTAGCATTGACTGCTCGGTCAGTGAATACTGATTATGTCCTTATAAGGAAACGTCTAATACTGCCATTGCTATAATTATTAGCTTAGTATTCTTATAGTCACAAAAGTTATATTTATATAGTCACTAGCTTAATATATTATATATTTACGAGTTTTATATTTTATATATTTACTTTCACTCGGCACTTGCATTTTTGGGATGCCTCAGACATCAGGTATTAATTCTGGCTGTATCCTCTAAATGCAAATAGGAAGATGCAACATTGGAAGCCGACCCCTTTGAAGTGAGTTTTAGTTAATTTGCATTCAGGTCTCATAAAATGACTGCGAAACGATTTTTATTTACTTAGCTGAATTTGGCAAATGGAGACTACTATGGAGCACCCAGTGAGGACCGAACTCACTGGTCATTAAGCAGACTATCTCAAGAACCTCATCCCCAACATTTTATGTCCTTATTTTTATTAAGCTTAGCTTGATTTGGAAACACAAGGTTCAGAGTAGTCAGTGAGGATCGAACCTGAAAATTCTAACTTACTGACCATTGTATCATAATGCGATATCCAAAAGAAAGAGAGAATGTGCAGGAAAAAATTGAGCTGTTAAAGTAAACAAGGTTAAAAGAAAGAAAGAAAGAAAAAAAGGAAGAAGAAAAGAAAGAAATTATGAAATCGAATAAAGAAAGAAAGAAAGGAAGAAATTATGAAACCGAATAAATTAATAAAGAAAGAAAGAAAGAAACTATAAAATTGAATAAATTAATAAAGAAGGAAAGAAATAAATTATGAAACCGAATAAATTGAGAAAGAAAGAAAGAAACTATAAAATTGAATAAATTAATAAAGAAGGAAAGAAAGAAATTATGAAACCGAATAAATTGAGAAAGAAAGAAAGAAAGAAAGCTGGAATTACAAAATGATAGAAAGAACTCAGGGAAATAAAGAAAAAAAGAAAGAAATGGAAGAACGTAACCAAAGAAATAAAGAAAAACGGTATCAAAAATTGAATGGCAATTAAAAAACGAAGAAAGCGTAAATGAATGAAATAATGACAAAAGAAAAGAAAGGAAGAATGAATTAATTAGTGTACATCGAAATCAAAGAAAGAAAGACGGATTAAGAAACAGAGAGAATGAAAGGCGAAAAGAAAGAATGAAAATGCAAACTTTACATGAAAGAAAGATGAAAGAATAAAAAGTTATTCACATTTGGAAAATTTTCATGAAAGTAAGTTTCGAAAATAATATCCGATAATGCATTTCACCTATATGGCTTCATCAGATGGATAACGAAAAATGTGTTGTGTGTGTATGCATTCGTGTGTGTTTAAATTAAATCTTACATTATTTTTTTCCCAAGCTGGCGTTGCTCGAGACTAAAACGAGAAAGAAAATGAGCGACTTTTTTTTAAAAAAAGGTTTAACATTTTATATTCTCCATTTTAAGTGTCCGAGTTTTGATATGGATATCCTAACAGAATGGACAGAACATAAATGAAAGACATTGTTTTTATCCTTGCGTTCTCCATGTCGACAGTATGTAATAAATTTGGGTATGTAATCCCGACAAAGTTATCAGTTATTTATATTTGGAAAAATGTTCATGAAAGTAAGTTTCGAAAATAATATCCGATAATGCATTTCGCCTCTATATCTTCATCAGATGGATAACGAAAAATGTGTTGTCTGTCTATGCATTTATGTGCGTTTAAAATAATTAAATCTTATTTTCCCCAAGATGTCGACAAGCAGAACGCATGGATCAAAACAATTCTTCCATTTATTTTCTACCTATTTTAAATGAATTTCCATCTTAAATGTCGGACACTTAAATCGAAGAATATAAAATGTAAAACGATTTTTTAAAGTCACTCATGTTCTTTTTCTTTTTAGTCTCGAGCAACGCCGGCTTGGGAAAAATAAATTGTTTTAATTATTTTAAACACACAAATGCACACACAGACAACACATTTTCCGTTATCCATCTGAAGAAGCCACAGAGACGAAATGCATTATCGGATATTATTTTTGAACAAGAAGCGGTTACTTTGAGAACTAATACGACTTGTTTCGCTAAGCACGCAAATTTTGAAATACATCGCTGACAATTTAAACGGTTTTTCTTGCAGATTTTAAAAAACTTTGCCTGAAGATTTTTCCGTTGCATCCGAAGTCCGTTGATGGGTGGATCCGTAGATAAGAGGTTTGTCTGTATATATGATATAACGATATATAATTTTGTAAACTTTTATATATCAACAAACACTATTTGGAAAAATAGTATGACAAATTTGTGATGCGTTCCATTCGTAGTTTTCAGACACTTTTCAAAGGTGCCGCACGGTGGGATTGTCCCCCCTCCAGACCGATAACGTCAGGAAGTCGCCTTCCTGACAAATCAACAGTGAACCGACTTTCTTAGCAGTAGACCTTACAAATGTACAATTTGTCACTCAGCTGATTGATATTATATTGTTGTGGTAGGATCCACCTAATTTGCATAGTGGAGTACCGACGATATAAATATGGTTGGTACCGGAAGACATGGGGGGCGAATACAGAGATCCAACTAGAGACTCTGCCCGACTGCGACTTAGTCAACACATTCTCCAGGAACGTTCTTCCCAGAAATATACAAAAGACTATATGTAAATATTGTGTACACTTTCTTGTTTCAATACATTTTATTCTAACTACATTTTGTGTTTGCATTATTATTCCATGCATTAGTCAAGTTTCAACATATATTCATCACCCCGATTCCAGAGTTTCGTAGACGAACTGTGTCGTAATCGTTCGGTACACTTGCAGATGCGGCTAATTCGGCTAACTGATTTATAAATCTACCATTCGTCCGAGCATCGAATATTGATGTCATATTTGGTCTGGTGTCCCTGCTAGGTATCTCGAGATCATCGGAAAAATCCAAAGCAGATGTCATTGATCCTGACATAGCATCTCGTTATCAGTCACTTTCCCAACTGGCTGAGTCTTTTCTATAAATATTTTCATATATTTTTTTCTGATGAGCATTCCTACTTGATGCCTTAAACAGTGTTAAGAAAATTAAGCATAAAAATCAGAGACAGCAATTCAAACAAGTTGTTCCGAGTAAAAAAAAATAAAAAAGGTTTATTTTAGAAATAATGTTAGATAAAAAGACCCTTTCTAAAATTACTGTTGTTTACGTTCTGGGTATGAAACTGAAGCTAACAGGCATCGATTCGTAGAAGTTCCAGCCAGAAAACCTGCTTTTATTAAATAGCTAATTCAAACCGACCTAATTTATGATTGTCTCCGTGACCAGACTGGTAACGGTGCAATTTTACATGAGAAAAATGTATATGCAGGTTCGATTTCTGTTGGAGGTACATTTTTTTTTAGTGGCACTTCTCAATTTAGGCCGTTTTTTTAATTATTAATTTCAGTTTAAGAATAAAAAAAAAACAAGGATAGCATCTCAAACATACAGACCCACGAAAATAAACTTTATAACAATATAACTAATGTCGGATAAAAATAATTTCATATATATATATATATATATTTTTTTTTTTTTTTGAACATACAACGTGTGTTAGCACGTGCGATACCCTGTCTTCATCAGCCGCCGACCAGGGGTGATCCAAGTTTGAAGCTACGTTCAGAATTAGCATGGGATGAACTTAACAAAAGAGTGAAACCTTTCCATCGCCAAAATGAAAAAGAGTCATTGAAAAGAGAATGAAATCAATTATCAAACTTATACTTTGAGAAACTTTTGCAACGAATGCCAAATATTCGTGCTGCATTAATCAAGAATGAAGAAGGATATTTTGACAAGAGCAAAATTTAATCAATATTTTCTTTTTGTCATAATAAAATTTCTAATAAAATTTGTCACCTTTTTTTAACCTTGTATAATAATAAGGAGGTACTGTTGAGTAATGGATAGCGGTTCGGATTGAGGAATCGCAGAGCCGAGTTCGGATCCATTCCGTGCTAATATCTTTGGGAAATGTATGAATCCTCTTCTTCTCCCTCCATTTATGGGTAACTAGCAGGACAGACCGGGTTCTATAGCCCTGGATGGCAAACTCAAAAAGAAATGGCAACCTACTACGGGAAAAATCTGCCTTGTCAGTCATGTATCGAAAGGTACATGATCGCCGAAGCGGGTATCACGCAGGGCACATAACTTACTGATAATCATTTTCTCTTTTCACAAAACAACTGCATTTGGTGCCAATTTAAAAAAATTACCAGCAATCGGTTGATATATTTTACATTGAAACTCGGGAACATGGATTGTCAGGAATTCATTAGAATCTATAGACAGAATAAGTCAAACTTTTGAACAGTAGTTTGTATATATATGTGTGTGTGTGTGTGTGTGTGTGTATTTGAGAAAAGATGTATGACAAAGTGGAAAAGTTTTCGTGTTACGAATTTCGTTCTTTAGAAATTCATGAAGAACGAATTTAGTCACGCAAAAACTTTTTCCACTTTGTCATATCTTCCTCCAAAATTGTTCTTGATATATAAAAATGTACATATCGTTATCCCATATATATATATATATATATATATATATATATATATACTATTTACAGTATTCGATTTATTGTCCTCATCTTTGTAGCCATATTTATGAAGTTTCGGCCGTTGTACGCTCTGGCCTTCTTCGGGTGGTTGGAATGTCGAACTGAACCCTTTATTTCGCTCGCTGGGGTAGACTGTTCTATTCCACATCCCATAGGTGTCAGTTATCAGTTATCTCCTGTTAATTAACCTCCCCAAGTCCTCCACTGCCTTAACCAGGTATTGAACTCACACTCTTTGGGTCCTGTCACTGGATCTAACCAATACCTTTATCCATTGTGTCATGTGTCCTTCAGGAGATACAACGGCCGAAACGTTGTGATAAATATTGCAACAAAGATGCGAACAATAGTCCGAATAATGTAAATAGTGTACATAATACCTCATCTAAGATATATATATATATATATATATATATATATATATATATATATATATATATATATATATATATATATATATAAAATATGGATAAAACAACTGAAAAGTTGCAAATTAAAAGAAAAAAAATTGAATGTTTTTTGGTGAAAGTATTTATTTATATGTTTTTATATATATATATATTTGATATTTGAGATCGCCTCGATCTTTCGTTACAGTTATTCAATTAATTTCTGACGAAAGATCGAGGCGATCTGAAATATCAGATATAAATATATAAAAACATATAAATAAATACTTTCATAAAAAAACATTCAATCTTTTTTCTTTTAATTTGCAACTTTTCAGTTGTTTTATCCATATTTTATATACATATCAAGAAAGTATACGTGGCGTCTCATTATGCTATATATATATATATATATATATATATATATATATATATATATATATATATATGTATGCAGGTATGCAGTGAAATAGGAAAGAACACGTTAGTTAGATAATCCGGTGTTCCTTAATATTTAGCTTTATTTTCAAAAGGACAGTGCTCCATACAGAAGTAGAGCTTATATTATAATAATATTTTTAGTTTTTAAAAATATGATTCCTCCGCTACATAAGAGTTCTCATGTTTCAAAAGCGAGAGCCGAGACCCCTAACATAATTTTTTAAGTTATGAAGAGTTAAGGCGTCTGGACCCGCTTCCTTGTCAAGCGAGAATTTGGGAATAAGCTATCTTTTGGTTAGCTGGTGTTTATAACTACGGTATCATTTGGAACATTTGTTGCTATGGAAACGGCTAGTTTCGGCCGTTGAAGTTTGGTGGTTTAAGGGGCTAAGAATTAAGAATTAATTTTTATCTACAGGCCAGTCCCTTTCTAAAGAAGCTTTTGAAACATGAGAACTCTTATGTAGCGGAGGAATCATATTTTTAAAAACTAAAAATATTATTATAATATATATATATATATATATATATATATATATATATAGCCAAAAAATAATAGAATTTCTTTCAGCTTTTATTAGATTTTACAACTTAAAATCCTAGTTTATTTCAAAGTACTCCTTTCTTGACTAAAGTGACTTGTCTCAGCGGTTTTTCCACACAAGCTAGAAACATTTTTGGAATTCTTCAGTGCGGATTTTCTTCATAGGCTCCAGAGATTTCTTCCCAATAATCGACGTCAGCAAGAGGATCACCTTTCAGGTAATTAATCATACAGGAGTATAAAAATGCTTCAGGTAGCAAGGTCGGGTGCTTAGAGACGATGAAAGGCGACCGCCATGTTGTTTTCTGCTAAAAATGTCTGGACTGATGAGTTGTCGTTGTAAAGGTTCCAATCAATTTTACTCGGCCTCTTTGACCATTTCCCAAGCACAAGTTAAAGTAATAAGAAACAAAATTAAATTTATTTACCGATTCAAAGATAATCCGAACTGAACTGTTATGTAATATCATTCCTCTTCTATGGAAATGAATGCTGAACAATCTTCTCTCGGACTAAGAAGAAACATAAGAATACTGAGAATACCATGGACTGAACATATGAGTAATGAGGAAGTTTTAAGGAAAATGGAGACAAAAAAATGTAGAAGTGCTTGGAGAATTTGATACAGTATCAAATCTCTTGTAGGCAAGAGAAACAAAGGAAAGCAGCGAAACAAGCTTGTGTTGGCAGAACAGGGGTTAAGAGAGGTATCAAATAGGCAAACTTTAGTAAGAGCTACAAAGGAAGTTGTGGAGAGCCATGAAAAATATATGCCAAGACAACCGAGTTCATTTTCGTGCCTACAGATTTGTATCTGTTTCGATGTACAAGATTTTGGTTATCTCTTTCGTTGAAGACTGACTTTTTTCCTACTCCTCCTTGATACCGCTTATGTTCAGTCAATTTTGTAGGACGGGAGTACCAAATATATATATATATATATATATATATATATATATATATATATATATATATATTATGACAGAATTTTTTTGTTTTTTTGCTTTTTTTTTAGATTCCAGCAATCAGTCGATATATTTAAATTTGAAACTTGTTAAAATGGATTGTCTGGAATTCATTAAGTTCTTATAGACAGAATAAGTCAATTATTTATAAGGCATTGTAGTGATTTTACTATAGAAATGTATTGGAAATTCTTTAAAACTATAAATTATATCCAATTGGTTCCTCGGTATTAGGTAAAAATAAGCGAGGTTTATTGACTACTGCTAATATGTCGTTAGTTCGTTCCCCCCTGGGTGCCACATACGTCAGTTCGACATAAAAGAATCCAGCAAAGTTTGACATGTCGTAAAATCAACCACCCTAACTATTACTACTGAGGAGTAAGTTTGATCCTCACTCGGTGTCCCATACAAAATTCAACATAAAATAACCCAACAAGGGTTGACATTTCGTAAAATCAACCAAAGAAACAAACTTCAGGTCAAAAAGATGTAGCTTATCAGTGGAGAGGATATGAAGTATTTAGCATCTTAGTACTGCTCAGCTACGGTTAGTCCTATATCCACTACCCGACCCCTGGATTGAACTCACAATCACCAGGTCAGCGCTTGGTTATTCTTCTAAACGGTAACAGGATTAGAATGCAAAGATATACAAGATGCTTTGAAAAAAACATCTTACTTCTTTTGTGACCGTCTTTATGAGCCGTGTCCCTTCAGAGCGTGGGCGATTATGGTTCTCTACAACTTCCTTTCCTTTATAGCTTTTAGTAAAAATTTCTTCTTTGTTTTTTTTACACTCCTTCCCGCTGCCTGATATCTGTCACCCATTTACACAAGCTTGTTAAGTTGGTTAATCGCTGTCTTCTTTTTGTCCATCTTACCTTCAATGGATCCTGTGCAGTCACAGTGGAGTAATGGATAGAAATGGTTCAATTCCGGTTGAGTTCATTGCATTCACCTACGTATGAATTCATCTCCCCCCCAGATATGGGTAAATAGTAGGATAGATTCGGTGGCAACCGGTGTCAATTCAATACCTGAATGCCTAGTGTACGAACTGAGGGCAACCCACACGATATTCCGTGGTCTTCGGCTGTCGGTGAGTGGAGATACGCGCCGTCAAGTTCTCTGAAAGCCCACTGAAAAGATTATGAGGAAGAAGGATCAATGTCCGTTTCTTTTTGCCTTCAGCCCCAAGCCCACGACGAGTGAAATAGTCGGGGCTTAAAAAACATGTTTTGTGAGCATCAAATTCTCCAAGTCCTATTTCCTCGTTATATGTTCCTGAAATCTTAACTGTCTCTTTCTAAGTGTAATTGCCCTTTTTGCTTCCACTTTCCTTAAAACCTCCCCATTGCTCACATGCTCCGTTCATGGCATTCTCAGTATCCTTCTATAGAACTACATCTCTGTTGCGTCATGTCTCTTCTTCATCTCCGAGAAAACTGTCCAGCATTCACTGCCATAGAGGAGGATTGATATTACATAGCGCTTCAGTGCTTTTTTCTTTCTTTCTAATGAAATGTGTCTGTTTCTAAAGACTTCGTTTAGCTTTTGGAAGCATCTTTTTGTGATTTCTTTTCCAATACGTTTTCAGATTTCGGTGTCACATTTCCCATCGTCTGTCTAAATACTTCTGACTTATTGAATATCTGTACCTGTTAGATTTTGATGATCTTTGCCGATGATCTTGCATTAATTTTCTCAATGTATCTCAATAAAGCCTTGCAGCAATCACTCGAGCAAGCAGCGAAACATTGCAATGTGAGTAGAACAGAATATATCACAACCTTCCCTGAACCATCCGAGTTGAAGTCACTCAATAATACATCCATCAAAAGAGTCGAGGACTTCAAATATTTTGAATCACACATAATAGATTCCCAAAAAGACTTCAACATCCTCAAATCTCTTGCACGGGGTGCGTGTAACAAACTTCACAAGATTTGCCGCTCGAACCTTCCATCCTCCTTAAAAGTCCAAACCTTTCGAATATTGATTGAAACAGTCGTATTGTATGGACCAGAACCTTGCATATTATCTGTTCGTCTTGAAAGATGACTGGATGGAACTGGAACATATACAAATCTACTTAGAAAAATCCAGAACATCATTTGGAGATCCCATGCAACGCTTAACACAATTTACGGAGAACTGAGACCAATCTCTCTTAAGCTCAAACAAAAACTATTACAATTTGCCGACCACTGCCACCGAGCGGACAGATAAATCGTCTCACAATTACTCTTATGGCATCCTTCTGGAAGTGTCTTCTCACGAAAATTGACATTTCAGACACCATAGCTCGAAAGTCAGGGTTGGACATTAGGGATCTGGGGACAGCAATACAGGACTGAACTGTGGGGAAAGGGTTTGTCAATGGAGTACCGACCAACCATAGGGAGGTCGAAGGATGATGATGAGATTTTGATATCTCCCATTCGAAGATCGCATTTCGGGCTCCTTCTCTTACTATCAACCATATGTGTACGGGGGGTTTCTGAAAACCACTGGAGGCTGCATAAATCTGAAGAAAGAACAACTGATCGGCCGAAATGTTATGCAAACCAACAAAGATTAAGACATTAATCAAAGATGTGTGGTACCAGGGATAAAAGCTTATTAGAATAGGTCTAAGGCCTACTTCCTGATTGACCATGTTTTCAGAGGTGCCACTACGCTTTGCCAATCACGGGTTGGTGAGACTAGTTGGGGCTTTTGAATTCAGAGTTATCCTTCTCCTAAACTGTTTGCCACTTCCAAGTCCACAGGACCCAGTCTGTCCTGTTATTTATTCACAAGGATTTTAGCTTAGTTGTGGCACAAGACCGAAAGAATGGGGCACCTAATGAAGATCGAACTCACTACTCAGTCGTAGCAAGATATGTTTGCTAACCATTACACCACGTCGAAGTGCCCCCTGCTATTTATCCATAGCTGGGGGAGAAGTGAAATATCAAGGGTATCTAAGTGGAATTCGAACCCAGTTCTTTAATTCCTCAATCGGAGCCACTGTCCATCATTCCACCCTATCTTCGGCCGAGTGGAACAATATAAAAAATAAAAATAAAAAAGTAAAATTGTAACAATTCAAAGAAAGAAAAATTCAGAAAAACAAAGGAAGAAAAATGAATGAAAATATGAATTAATTTAGAGGAAAGAATTTTTTTTAAATTTTGTTTTTTTAAATTGTACTAAATATTTTATTATAGAAATCAGAAAAAATCACGAAAAATATAATAGATAATTATTCCTAGAATTGAAACGAAAAAAAGTTCTAACAGAAGTTTTTCAAAAATAATACTTATTTTTGGTAAATTGTTAAATTTCCAAAAACAAAAAATTTCTTTGGAGTCAAAAACCAAAGTTACCAATGTAGAGGATTGCCGGTGCCAGGAAAATTTCTTTGATCTTATCCGGTTCCAGAAGTTTCTCCCACCACGTCTCTCGCCATTCCCTACAATTTTCCGCTCCTCTTTACTCAGTGGATAAAACCGACGTTATCTCCTTGGGAGGGCATTCCAGTGTCTTTTGGCAGACACTGGAATGCCCTTCTCACCTCTCTAGATCGCTTTACCTGTTTTGTATACATTTGTTGGGCTTTTCTTTACCTTCTTATCTTACCGTGGCTTTTTGTAACCTTTTTCTCTTTACGTTCTCTTTCTTCCCTTTTTTTTGTACCCTTTCTCTTTTTACTTTCTCTTTCTTCTTTCTTTCTTTCTCTCGTTCTTTCACGCTTTCTTTTTTCTTTCTTTTCTTTGTATCCCACACTCTTCTTTATTCCCGTTCTTTCCATTTCCTTTTTTTCTTTCTTTCTTTTCTTCTCTGTTTTCATCCTCTCAGTTTTACCGCAGTGAATTTCCATTTTTATCAAACATTTTGACGTGCTTTTCTCCATTAATTACTTCCTTCGATATATCTTCCTGTCTTTTTAAAATTTGTTTCTACTCACTTCCTCACCTCGTTACAAAAGAATTTAACATTTTTTTTCTCTGTATTCTTCCATTATGTCTTTTAGTCTTTCATTTTCTTTCTTCTTATATGCTCTGCATTTTCTTTCCATTCTCTTTTCCTTTTTTTTCTTCTTCTTTCTCTTTTCTCCTCTATTTCTTTTTTCTCTTATCATCTCGGTTTTCTTTCTATTTTCCTTTCCTTCTCTTTTCTTTTTTTAATCATTCTCTTCTCTTTTTCATTTCTTTTTTCCTATAAGATCGAAGTTTTCTTTGTATTTTCTTTTCCTTCTCTTTCCGCTTTTCTTCTTTCTCTTCTCTTTTTCATTTCTTTTTTTCTGTTATTCTCTCGATTTTCTTTCTATATTCTTTTCCTTCTCTTTCCCTCTTCTTTCTTTCTCTTCTCTTTTCACTCCCTTTTTTCTTTTATCCTCTCGGTTTTCTTTCTATATCCTTTTCCTTCTTTTTTCTTTGTTCTCTTCTCTTTCCCATTCCTTTTTTTCTTTTATCCTCTTGACTTTCTTTCTATATTCTTTGCCTTCTCTTTCCCTGTTTTTTTTTATTTCTCTTTTCCATTTTTTTTCTTTTATCCTCTCGGTTTTCTTTCTATTTTCTTTTCTTTCTCTTTCCCTCTTTTTTCTCTCTCTTCTCTTTTCCATTCCTTTCTTCTTTTTTTTATCCTTTCGGTTTTCTTTCTGTTTTCTTTTCTTTGTCTTTCCCTCTTTTTTTCATTCTATTCTCTTTTCTATTCCTTTTTTCTTTTATTCTCTCGGTTTTCTTTCTATATTCTTTTCCTTCAGTTCCCCTTTTTTCTTCGATCTCTTCTCGTTTCTATTCTTTTTTTTTCTTTTATTCTCTTTGTCTTCTTTCTGTTTTCTTTTCCTTGTCTTTTCCCTTTTTCTTCATTCTATTTTACATTCCATTTTTCTTTTATCCTCTCGGTTTTCTTTCTATATTTTTCCTTCTCTTTCCCTATTTTTCTTTCTCTTCTCTTTTCTATTCCTTTTTTCTCGATTTTCTTTCTATTTTTTCCTTCACTTTCCCTTTTTCTCTTCTCCTTCACATTTATTTTTCCTTTAAGCTCGAAGTTTTCTTCCTATTATATTTTCCTTTTCTTTCCCTTTTTTCTTTCTCTTCTATTTTCCATTCCTTTTTTTTTTCTTTTATCCTCTCGGTTTTCCACCTATTTTCTTTTCCATCTCTTTTCCTTTTTTTCTCTTGTCTTTTCCATTTCTTTTCTTCCTTTAAGCTCGAAGTTTTCTTCCTATTTTTTCCCTCTTTTTTTCCTTTTTTCTTTCTTCACCTTTCACCTTTTCTTTATTCCCTAGGAATTCTTGCTTTTGTTTTTGTTTTCCTTTTTTCTTTTCTCTTTTCTTTTTCATATCTCTTTTTTTATACTCATTTTCGTAAATCATTTTTCCTTTGCTTTTTTTCCGTATGTTTTCTTCCTCTTACCTTTTTTCTTTTCGCCTTTTCCGGGATCCCTTTCTACTTCCTTTATCTTCTCTTTCCTCTTTTTTCTTTCTCGAATCATTTTCTTCTTTTTTTTTCATTTTATGGGTTAATTTTACCGTATCCTTTCCTTCATCTTTATTTTCATTTCTCTTTTTCATTCTTATCTCACATTCGTTTTTCTTTCTTATAATTTCTTTTATTCTTTTTATCACCTTTCTCTTTCTCTTCTGTCTTTCTTTTTCCTATCAATATTTTTCAAAAAATGTTCCTTCCATTTCCCATGGTGCCAGGTACCATTATTTTCATCGTCCTTTATTTTTTTTCTCACCTATCTTTTTTCTTTCCTTTAGTTTCTATCTTATTTTCTTTTCCTTCACTTTTTCTTATCTTTTTCGACTTGTTACTCTGTCTTTCTTTCTTTTCTTTTGTTCCGTTTTATCTTTTTTTTCTTTATTTCTTTTTCTTTTCTTTCTTTCGTTTTTTGTATTGTCCTGTTCTCAATAAATGCTCTCTTTCTTGCGTTCATTCGTCGATTTTTGTTCGCATTTATTTTTCATCCTCAAATTTTATTTTATTTTGAAATTTTTTCCGGGCGACCAGAGAGTTGTTCTTACAAAAAGCTACAATTAGCGCCGAGACATACACGTACGAGTCTAGATGGCACAAGAAATTGTCCATAAATTGTCGCACACACACACATAAACACATACACACACATACACACACACACACACACACACACACATATATATATATATATATATATTTCTACCCACATTTCTCACCCACACAAGACAGATCTGCTTGCGCAGGTGTTGAGGTCTCACACTTACTTATACGCACACCCATACTAATATATACCCTTACACACATCATGCACACCCCATAGAACTAAAAGATAACATACACTTAACACACACACATCCTTTTCCCACCAACCAATAAAACTGTCAAAATGACCAAGGTGGGAATACAGAGACACATGAATCTCCCAGCCTCTATCTCAAAGACAACTTGAAAGGGGACGTTTGACCAACACATGGACTGACCAAAATTAACGATAAAAAGCAAAACAAATGAAAACTACAGATAAAGTTCATTTTCATCAAAAAGTCATTCATTCCCGTAGTTCACTGCTAATAAAAGAAACAGGAATTTTTTCTCCTGATGATGGCCATGTTGGCCGAAACTAGTTGAGAGATCTAATTGAAATAATAAAACAAAAAAATATTAATATACAACCCAGTGTGTGTGAAAATTTAAATTTTTTAATATATTTTATTGTTCAAAACACGTATATCTATTAATAAATATACATATTACTTACGTCGAAAGTACTTATAATGGTGACCGTATGCATGTATGTTTTATATATATATATATATATATATATATATATATATATATATATGACAATTTATAGACAATTCATTTTGAACCTTAGTTATCGCGAATTTGTGGAAGTATCTAATATATATATATATATATATATATATATATATATAATTGTGTATTTAGGCAGCAATCCTTCACTTATGCATGATTCATTAAAAACAACAAGGTACTACGGTTAAGCATTTATTTAATTTTTCTTGTGTTCGAACAAGTGCTTTTTTTTACACAGAATTTGTAGAAACTGTCCAAATATTCTATGATTCCGAGCGTTTTTGACTACACTTCTAGCCATTATCAAGGATGAATTTATTTTTTTCAGTTGAGTGTGTGCGTTATGTGTATGTTTTCAGTGTGTTATAGAGATGTTTTATAAAAATAAAATAAATACAAAATAAAAATATAATAATACATATAAAAATAATAAATATAAAAATAAAAAATAAATGAAAAATAAATAAATAAATAATAAAAAAGAATAAAAAATGAATAAAAGAATCAAATTAACTACTATAAAAAATTTAAGACAGCTAACCTTATCCTAAAAAATAACAACACACCAGCTAAGTCAAAATTACAAAGAACGAACATTATCTATGAGTTCAAATGCCCCTTAAGGAACTGTGTTCCTGATCAAACCGAATTCATAATTACCTTGTTCACACAACTACATGCCTATCCAGACGACTTACGTTACACCTATCTATTAGAACTCATTTAAGCACACACACAAACATACCAAACTCCAAAAAAACATACTAGTAGAAAACGCAATAATAATAACCTCATCCACCTGTAAAAAAAGATTTAAAATAATGTAAATCCTAATAATAAAAAAGATAAACCGTCTTAACAATATTAACTACGGACAAGGCCACAATGTGCTAACCGTGTTCGGAAAATAAAACGTCTCTATAACACACTAAAAACATACGCATAACGCACTCATTCAATTAAAATGAAAAAATAAAATCATCCTGGATAATTGCCAAAAGTAGAGCCAAAGGCGATCGGAACACTCGAACATTTCAACAGTTTCTAAATACTCTGTGCCCAAAAAAGGAAGCACTTCTTCGAGCACAAGAAAAATTAAATAAACAGCTTAACCGTAGTGCCTTGTCTGTCGTTTTTAATGAATCATGAATATATATATATATATATATATATATATATATATATATATATATATATATATATATATATATGTATGTATGTATATCAAGTATGTGGTGCAGTTCAATTTACATTACAATGAATAATTCATACAGAAAACAGATATAGAAGTTAATGATATTAATGGCGAGAATACATCTTCGTAAATAAATTTACTAAAAGACATTAACCCCAAACCTGTAAATGAATGTTATATCTGTAGGAACAGATGAAAGCTCGTAAATATATAAAAAAAGACCTTACTCAACTGGAATTTATAAACAGGGATCATAACATTCATTTACAGGTTTGGGGTTAATGTCTTTTAGTAAATTTGTTTACGAAGATGTATTCTCGCTATTTATATCATTAACTTCTATATCTGTTTTCTGTATGAACGATTCATTGTAATATATATATATATATATATATATATATATATATATATATATATATATATATATATATATATATATATATATATGTCACACATTATGAAATGGACAAAGTCCGACATTTATTTAAAGACATTTTTATGTTTAACATTCTTTTTATAGATACAAGTATTTAAGTAAATGGTCTATTTATAATAAACAGTATTAAATAACATTTACCGGCCGGTAAATGTTATTTAATATTGTTTATTATAAACAGACCATTTACTTACATACTGCAACCGAAGGGCATTTATAAAAGAGCTGCTGTACAATCAAGAAAATTTGTCAAAAGTATTATTACCTACAGATTACAAATTTAATATAAACATATAAAAATAACAAATATTTAATCTAGTATGGACCTACTATTTCTATGTTCAAAAACACATACGTATATACACACATACACAACCTATCTGAATTTACAAGTACATACATGCATACGCGTATGTAAACATATAAATATACACACACATACATATATATATATACATACATATATATATATATACATATACATATATACACACATACATACATATACATACATACATCCACATCCACCCCTGCGTATATATACATTTACACAGACATACATACGGATATACACATACGTGCACATAAACATATAAGCATAAAACTCTACACACCTCCATACATTTACATACACACACTCATCTAAACAAATCTACATCGTATCTATCTATCCATCTAACTATACATGTACACATACATACAAGTATACATACATATACAGATACCCCTATATACCTATATATATGTATATATACATACCTAAACATACACACACATACACACATACACATATATATATACACAAATACACACATACATATGTACATACACATACATACATATACACACACATATATACATATATTTCCACATATATGTGCACATGTATAGCCACATACATATACATGTACATATATATATATGTATGTGTATATATATATATATATATATATATATATATATATATATATATATATATATATATATATATATATGTGTGTGTGTGTGTGTGTGTGTATGTATTTTTTGAATTTGTAGGTCTGATGAATTGGATCGTAATTACGATTCCAATGTAATAAATTATAACCATGAAATATTAGTGTTTAAGCCTTTTTATTATATCCTTACTCTGTCCTGGACATTGAGTTCTACCTGGATTCTATCCTCTTGGAATTTTATATATATATATATATATATATATGTATGTGTGTGTGTGTGTGTGTGTGTGTGTGTGTGTTTATATATTTATATATTTTAGATATATATATATGTATACGTATATTCACCACTAATATTCTCTCTCTCTCTCTCTCTCTCTCTCTCTCTACATACATACATATATATATATATATATATATATATATATATATATATATATATATATATATATATATCAAATATGTGGTGCAGTTCAATTTGTTACAATGAATCATTCATACAAAAAGTATATTAGTAAAGTTAATGATATAAAATGCCGAAATCCTTTCACAAACAAATTTATTAAAGTTACATTAACTTACGAATCACTCGATGAATGTTATGATCCTTGTTTTTAATAACTATAAGCTGTATAAGTTCTTTTTTAAAATATTCAAACGTTTCTACGATCTTTACAATTGGGTAAAAAATATTCGAGCAAACTGTCGACACTATTTAACTGCAACTTTAAAAATCTTGTCCCTTTGTTAAAGGACAATATTTTTAATTAAAGTTGTTCAGATGGCCGTCTAAAGATGTGTTATCAAATATTTGACGCACATCATATATTTATGCGTGTGTGTGTGTTTGGGAATTAAAACCATTTGTATGTGTGAACAACTTACGCACGATTTGTAACCAGAATCCTTGAAATTGGCTGATTGACTGAGATTGTCTTGGAAGTAATAATCATTTGGACAATTTCTAAATAAACTAAAAGGGAATCACTCCTTCGCAGACAAGAAAATACTCTAAAAAATAAGGAAATTAATCTATTTCTAATGCATTTTTCATTGAAAATAACTGATTATTTTCAATGAAACCTGCATTAGAAATAGATTGTTTGGTTAAAAAAAAAACTGTGATTTGGTGTTGAGACTGGAGTGACCTCTCCAGGAGGTAGGCCTGTGAGATGGTATTTGGAGACTATGCGTTGCCCTGATGATATAGATTGCCACTTGGCCGTACCGAAAAAAATCCAAAAGAATACAGGGCATTATATTTGGGTCCCGCTTGACTTCAGAAGTTCCCGGAAGATTGTAAGTGTCGACAACAAACCGTCTTCGTGGCTCCACTCAACTTTTTTCTATCTGGATTGAATCTTATACCCTTTTACGAATTTGGATATGATCGCCAGGCAGCGGAGGTTTAAAATCAGTTTTCTCCTTCCCCTAGATGGACTTCCTTCCTGAGCTAACGCGCTCTGTCTATCCGAAATATATATATATATATATATATATATATATATATATATATATATATATATAACAAAAGTTCAAAAGTTAATTTTCTCCATCAAGACATTCATTTCTGTATTTCACTGCTACCAGCAAGCAGAAAATTATTTTTCTCCTGATCATGGCCATGTTGGCCGAAACTAGTCGAGGAATCTAAATGAAATAATAATAAAAACGAAGGAATATTAATATACAACACAGTGTGTCTGAAGATTTTAATTTTTTAATAGTTTTTATTGTTCAAAAAAAATATATATATATGTGCGTTTGTGTGTGACAAAAACTAACACGTTTTTTTTCCATGTTCATATATTTTTTTCTTGCCTTGCAATCCAAAGCGGAACGGTTAATTACTTATATGAGGTAATGTCAGGGCGTAACATACTAACGGAGAAACAAGCAGAATTACAAGAAATACCAGCGATAATTTCAAAGTTTATCCTATTTGAGTTTTCTGATGAATCTTAAATCTTCAGTTACAGATTGAAAAAGCTCATGGCGAGTTCTACGACAATAAAATGTACGTAGAAATTCCCCTATCGCATCGTTAAATATTTAAGCTTTACAACTTTAACGAAATATCGCAATAACAATCATAAGAATAGGTCGTTATTTAAAGAAGTAAGGGGGTACAAATGAAAAGAAACGAAAATGACAACTTCTATTTCACTGAAACAGACTTTAGAAGCATGGGAGTGTTATCGCCTCTTCTATTTTCCCTTCTTTCCTGTAGGTTGTACGTTGCTTTCCTCTGGGCCTCTTACCTTCAATCGGTCCTGTGAGTATCAGGTGTTCCAAGCCCCCTTCCTCATTATGTGCCCCAGAAAGTTAATCAGAACATGTGAAATATAAGTGTCCTATTTGTTGCCGTTGTCTAGAATTTCGTTGTTGCTCACATGTCTGGGCCATAATATGCTTAGCATCAATCTGGAGACATAGATGTTAAAAAAAGATCTGTCAAAAACCTGCATCCCTTTTACTAATTTCCCATAATCCTTCAGTGATATACCAAAGCAAATGCACATCCTTACTTCTCCATTTCTTGCACCAGTATGAGGAGTCTAGAGAAAAACTTCCGAAAAGTTGAACTACACCTTCAAGAGGTTAAACCTGACTTCAGGTTTCTTTTATAAACTGGCCTCGCCCAACCGAATTCCCAATCTCTTGCTCTTCTCCTTTAATTACAAAACGATACCCCCCACCGAATTGCCATGACCTTAGGGTCTATATTAACAGTTGTATCAACTGAACGACAAAATATGATGAGGTCCACTCTAACACATGTATCCACTGAGCGACAAAGCTTGATGACTAACCTTCCCCATTGCAATATCGCTTCATCACCATCCTTAGTGTCATTAGCAAATTATTCGACTCTATTATCAACAAGATTGCAAGAGGGATTGATGTTCATCAGTATTTGTCATTCAGTGAGTTGGAGTAGACGTAATTGTTTTGTTTCGGGTTTTTTTTTGGGGGGGGGGTAAGCTTAACGTCTACCAGCCTAAAAATCCGCAAGTACAAGTAAAGAAAATATGCTATTCGACAGGAATCGAACCTGTATTCTCTTTTTCAATACAGGAAAGATTTTTTAAACTAAGAATTCTTTACTAGTCTATCATTTTCTTCAGTAGCAATTGTCGTTCACGAGACCGGTAGAGATTGGTTCGACTGTTAATACAAGTAAATGCCGACTCCAAAACATGCCTTCACTAAATGTAATGTTTATGGTTGTTGTAGCATGCCTACGGACGATAATGGGTATGTCCCTATTCACATAAATACAGTAGTGAATACTGCATGTTGGTCTTCAGTTGAAGATTCCTCTCCAGCTGTTCTAGTCAAACTCTCTGCTCCCAGGCAGATAGCATCACCACTTCGGGAAACACCTACCGGACTTCGTTCTATACGGGGTTTACAGGGATTTGGGGCCAAGCCTACGGGCCCTGATAACCCTCATTAAATTCGGCCTTGTGCCACATCTGATCGCGTGGGGTGGTTGGTAAATATCCTGAAGTTGGAGATTCGTCTCCAGCTGTTCTGGTCAAACTCTCTGCCTCCGGACAGAGAAGATCCCCAGACGAGGCTAGGTCGAAGGGCAGAGTATCGTCTCGGGAAACAGCTACACGACCCCGTTTTATACGGGGTCTACGGGGATATTTTGACCGAGCCTACGGGCTCGGATACCCCATATTCAATTCGGCCTTGTGCTACATCTGATCGCATGGGGCAGTTGGTAGATATCCCGCAGTTTGAGATTCGTTGTGGAATTCACTTGACTCACTTCTAGCAATTGACTGCTTCTAAGCGCCGCTGGCGAATCTTATATGTGTTGTTCTTGTCCTAAGTATTATCGTTCATTACTAACCTTCGTTTGATTATTCTATTCAGTAACCTTCCCTAGGTTAAAATTCCTGTTTTTTTATATTTTTCGAGACCGAAATATAAATATAGACTACAAAGATTTCCATGGGTGATGTGTATTTTATAAATATAGACATTGAGCTTTGCCTATGATGGCTTCCCGTAGCTTAATGACAAGATACGCTTACAGTTAATTGATGTTTCTACGAGGAAAGAGTTCTGAATTTTAGCGAACTTCTAATCATAAGAAGGGGTCAAGTGCCGAGAACTCGATATATTTCATCGGATCATGTACCACCAGAATTTTGTCCCGGTACATACAGGATTCTTTTCTTTCTATGTGCCGTGTCCTTTCAGGACGTAGGCAATCATGGCTCTCCACTTCCCTCTATCCGTTGCAATTCTCAACAAGTTCCTTCTCTCTGCCACCTCCCCCAGACCACGTTCTGTCATCCACTTGCTTAGGGCCTCTAAATATGTCATGCGTTATTTTCCCTTGTCTCTCTTTCCTTCTAGTCGACCCGTGTGTATCAGATTCGTCAGGCCCTCCTTCCTCATTATGTGTCCCAGAAACTTCAGCTGCCTCTTCCTGATGTTAAATATAAGCCTTCTTCTTGTTTGCAACCACTTTAAGACCTCATCGTTGCTCACGCGATCGGTCCATGATATCCTTAGCATCCTTCTGTAGAACCACATCTCCGTCGCCTCGAGTCTCTTCTTCATCTTTGAGGAAATCATCCAACATTCGCTGCCGTAAAGAACAGATGTCACGTAACAGCTCAGTATTCATTTCTTTGTTACCAAAGAAATCCTCTTGTCTCGCAATACTCTGCTCAGCCTTTTAGAATGCGTCCGTAGCCATTCCAATACATCCACGGATCTCAGTGTCGCATTTACTATCCTCTGTAAAAACGCTTCCCAGATATTTAAACTTCGGCGTCTGCTTGATTCTAGTGTTCCCGACCTGCAAATCGCATTTCGGGGTCATCCTTTTACTGCGGACCATGCATTCTGTTTTCTTGTGGTTTATGCTTAGTCTTTCTTTACACTCTCCGTCACTACCTTCTGTAGAAGATTTTGTAATTTCTTTTCCGTGTCTGCTATCAGTACTGTGTCGTCTGTTAAGATTGTGGCCGCCAATGCCATTAAATGCGCTAAAAAGATTCTTAAATATGTAAATGAAGAGTTAATTTCATTCGTTTATAATGTCATTAAAATGAACATATATATATATATATATATATATATATATATATATATATATATATATATATATATATATATTCCGTCTTGTAGTTTATGCTTAGTCTTTTCTTCTCACTCCCCGTCGCTCCCTTCTGTCTGTATGAGATTTTGTAATTTCTTTTTCGTGTCTGCTATCAGTACTGTGTCATCTGCGTGTCTTATGTTGTTAATATTGTGGCCGCCAATGCTAAATCCCGGTAGGGTTTCCCTGACGTATTCGGATAACAACATCAATGTGCACAAGGAAGACTTATCTGCACTCTCGATATGTAAGTAGCAGAATAGGCAGGGAAGAACGAAGGGACACATTACCATTATTTATTTACATTTAATGTTGTATATTTATCATACGTTATGTTTATCTGAACTAAGAAATCTCGGACAGAATTTATTAAAAATTGCACAAGATATCTGTACTGTATAAGCTGTTTCCAAACTCTTTCAAAAGATGTGATTGCAAATTAGAAACTTATTAATATTCATTACTAAATATTTCTTATCAATATATCAGTAGAGACCACACACACTATATATATATATATATATATATATATATATATATATATATATATATATATATATATATATATATATATATAGTGTCATATATATATGAAAAATAAAGGATAATATTTTTTTTTAAATCCACATTACAACCAAAAGAGTTTGCAGTACCTCTCTTCTTTTTAATATACACACTTTTCTCTCGTTGGAACCATTATAACCTCTTCATTTCATATATATATATATATATATATATATATATATAGTGTGTGTGTATGTGTGGTCTTATACAGCTTATAATTTTTTTAAACAACGATCATAACATTCATCGAGTGATTTGTAGGTTAATGCACCTTTAAAATTTTGTTAGCGAAGGGATTTCGCCATTTTATATCATTAACTTTACTAATCTACTTTTTGTATGAATGATTCATTGTAATATATATATATATATATATATATATATATATATATATATATATATATATATATATATATATAGTACGGGTAATAGATCCATTGATATATAATCCAGGTGGATTGTAGTAATATTGATGCAGATATTGAAAATAAATTCTAATCTGGTGTGTGTGTGTTGGATAGCCTAATCTATTCCATTAGATGCCCTGGTAATAGCCACAATTTATGAATCTATCAGTCAATTGATTTGCCTAAATTTAATTGGTCTTAAGGTTAAATCCCCCATAACTTATTAATAACATTAAAACCTTATGGTGTAAATACTGTTTACTTTAAATCCCAGGAAAACACACTTGTTGCTAACATACGGTGCACACCCTAGTGGGAACCGAAATTTAGTTACAGACAACGAAAAGCTCTAGCCATAAATAAACTCCAACCCCAGACTATTTCCCCCGTAAGGAGATAATTCAGCCCCACCTCCATTCACCAACGTAAGCCCCTTATCATAAACAAGGCATCTTTCAGAGGGGAACTGATATTGAAAATAAATTCTAATCCCTCCCTTCCAGACAAAACACTTAAGAGCTGAAGACTGCTGTATTCAAACCAACCCAAAACAGACTACACTCATGCTGAGGTAATTTTGTTTTTTGCCGTAATACATACATACATACATACATACATATATACATACATACATATATACATATATATATATATATACATACATACATATATATATATATACATACATACATATATATATATACATACATATATATATATATACATACATATATATATATATATACATACATACATATATATATATATATACATACATACATATATATATATATATATATATATATATATATATATATATATATATATATATATATATATATAATTATGTATTTAGGCAGTAATCCTTCCTTTATATGTGTTTCGTTAAAGACGACTGAAAGGTACTGCAATTAAACATTTTATTTAATGTCTCTTGTGTACGTACACGTGTTTTCTTTTCTGGACAGTAAGGTGTGTAAAAACTGTCCAAAAGTTTTGCATATCCGTGCGCTTTCGGCTATACTTTTAGACATTATCAAGGATTATTTTATTTTCACTTTTAACTGAACGTATGGATTGTGCTATGCATGTATCTTGAGTTATAGGAATGTTTTATTTTTACTTTTAACTGAACGTATGGATTGTGCTATGCATGTATCTTGAGTTATAGGAATGTTTTATTTTTACTTTTAACTGAACGTATGGATTGTGCTATGCATGTATCTTGAGTTATAGGAATGTTTTATTTTCCAGACAGTCACCATAATCTTCTGTTTGTGCCATTTACGTTTTGGAACGAGTTTGGGTGCTTCGTCATGATGTGTCTATTGAGCCGATCGTTTAATATTGTCATAAAGGATTTATTTCTCATCACAAGTCAATATTCGATCAAAAAATGAATAATTCGAATTTCGCAGACACAGCATCGAACATACTTCAAAATGTCGAACTCTTTAACTTTTACTGTGGAATCCATTCTCAAGGATGATTTTATTTTTGTTTTAACTGAATGTATGGATTTTTTTTTATGTATGTATCTAGAGTTATAGGAATGTTTTACTTTCCAAACACGGTCAGTGCATTGTAGCTGTCTTCGATGTGCTGACAGTCTAGACGTAATTTTGGACAAAGCCGACTAGCATGAAAAATGACAACACATCATCGACAACCGAACTAAATTCACCAAATTAAACCACACGGAGACCTTACAAAGATACGCCAACAAACTAATGACATCTAACAACGCCGACGTTAATTCGCTGAAAATCGAAAAAATCATCTGAGACGACCAATCAGGAAACATATACGCAGATATAAAAATAGACAAAACCGGATACCCACTACGACCAATGATTTCCCAGATCCCAACCCCTATCTACGTGCTATCAAAATTCCTTAATGACATCATTACCCCAAGCCTACCCACCAGTAACAGCATCACATCAATCCACGAATTCCTTCAAATTTTAAAAAATATAAAACTAACCCAATGTATATTAGCGTCCCTCGACGTTGTAAATTTATTCACAAACGTCCCTGTTGATCAAGCTATTGACATAATCCTTAACTCCGTGTACAAAAATAATTCTATTCCACCTCCATCCATCAAACCAAATATCCTCAAAAAAATTATTACATTCATGCACAACTAAAGTCCCCTTTTACGACCATAATGGTAAAAATCTACACCCAAATTAATGGTGTTAGTATGGGAAAACCGCTTGAACGGTGCTTCTCCAATTACTATATACCACACTTAGAAAACATGATATTTAAACTAGTCACTAAACCCAAAATACATGTCCGCTACGTAGACGATATTTTTATTTTAACGAAAATTAAACAAGAAATAGATAATCTATAATCCACATTTGAAAAAAAAATCTAGTACTTAATTTTACCTATGAACTGAACCAAAAAAATAAACTCCCATTCTTGGAGGTTCTCGAAGAATACAGTAAGAACTCTTTCGCCACCTCATTATATAAAAAAAAACCACTAGCAGAAACTCTTGCCAACTTAATTTTAAGAGTGAATGCCCACTTAGATATAAAACAGCAATTATAAAATAAATTTCCTAAAGGGAGTACACGAGAATTCATCTTCTCGTCTATTTTTTCCTTAAGGAACTCAATATTGCAAATGGTTTTCCTAATCACCTGATCGACCACCAGATTAGACTATTTCTTTCCGAAGTAACTAATAACGACATTGAACATACAGACAAAAACAATAACATTAACATCTTCTACAAAAGCTAAATACACGTCAACTATAAGCAAAATTAATTTTCACTTAGAAACATCATAAAGAAATACACTACCCGAACAAGAAAATTAAATTATCTATTCCAAAAAGATTAAAACAGCTAACTTTATCATCAAAAATAGTAAAATCAAAACTACAAAAAAACAATATTACTTACGAGTTCAAATGCCCTTTAACGAACTGCTTTCCTGATCAAACCGAACTCATAAATACTTACATTGGTCACACTACTACATACCTATCCAGACAACTTCTGTTACACCTACACGGCCGGAGCTCCATTGGGATTCATTTAAACACACAAAAAACCTACCAGACTCCACCCGAAGCATACTAGTAGAAAATACAAGCATAATAACCTCATCTACATGTAAAAAAGATTAAAAATAATGGAAGCACTAATAATCAACAAGAAATGGTCAACACTCAGTAACAGTAACTATGAACACGGCCACAAAGTGCTGACCGTGTTTGGAAAATAAAACATTCCTATAATTCTAGATACATATATAAGACGACGCATACATTCAGTGAAAAGTAAAAATGAAATCATCCTTGATAAGGGCTAAAGGTATAGCCGAAAGCGCTTGGGCATGCGCGACTTTTAAACAGTTTTACATACTTCGTGTCCAGAAGAGAAAAAAACGTGTCCGTATACAAAAACAATGAAATAAAAAACTTAATCGCAATACCTTGTCAGTCGTTTTTAACGAAACATGCATAAAAGAGGGATTGTTGCCTAAATACACAATTATCAAACTACACGACCCGATAACCAGCGAGGAATGTATCACTAAAACAATCCGAAAAAAAAACTTGTCTTACGGCAAATAAAAACAGCTAAAATGACTTACAACATTTAAATAATGAAATCTACAAAAGCACAACGAGACCATAAAAAACACCTTAACTGAATATAAGGAAACGCAGTATCATCTCAACCAAAGTATTAATGAACACCAACTTACATATAGACAAATAATTACAAAAAAAGCTATCTACATTAAACCACGGAAACAGTCTACTATCCGACGGCAGTGATAAACATTTAAACCTATCTAGTCCTCAATTAACAGATGACAAAAAAAGAATTTCTAAATCTAGGGCCAAATTGACATCTCAAAACTAAATTTGACCTCCTCACAAACAAGACCGACATTGAAATTCTACACCAATCACTATACCAACTTAAGGCGCGTGGAAACATAGCAATCCATTCGGACCTGAGAGAACTTCTCAAGGCAGAGGCCTTAAAAGACCGCTCCCCTCGCAACGACTTTAATAATATCCTAACAACAAAACCAAAAATCCACGCAAAAGAAATAAAAAAAAATATTTTCAATATTGTCATCAGACGAGCTGACAAAGCTAACACTTACTTAATCCATTATCAAGGATGATTTTATTTTTGTTTTAATTCAATGTATGGATTGATTTTATGTATGTATCTAGAGTTATAGGAATGTTTTACTTTCTGTTGAAACTTGACTAATGCATGGAATAATAATGCAACACAAAATGTACTTAGAACAAAATTTATTGAAACAAGTAAGTGTACACAATATTTACATATAGTCTTTTGTATATTCCTGGGAAGACCGTTCCTGGAGAATGTGTTGACTAAGTCGCAGTCGGGCAGAGTCTCTAGTTGAATCTCTTGATTCACCTCCCTGTCTTCCCGGTACCAACCATATTTATATCGTCGGTACTCCACTATGCAAATTAGGTGGATCCTACCACAACACTTTCCAAAAACGGTCAGCGCATTGTGGCTGTCTTCAATGTGCTGACAGTCTAGACGTAATTTTGGACAAAGCCGACTACCATGAAACAGACATCATCGACGACCGACCTAGATTCACCAAATTAATCAGAAACCCTACGGAGACCTTAAAAAGATCCGCCAAAAAGCTAATAACATCTAATAACGCCGACATTGGTTCCCTGAAAATCAAAAAAAATCATCTGAGACTACCAAACAGGATATATATACAGAAATATAAAAATACACAAAGCCGGATACCCACTACGACCAATCATTTCCCAGATCCCAACCCCTATCTACGTGCTATCAAAATTCCTTAATGACATCATTACCCCCAAGCCTACCCGCCAGTAACAGCATCACGTCAACCCACAAATTCCTTCAAATTCTAAAAAGTATAAAACCAACCCAATGTATATTATCGTCACTCGACGTTGTAAATTTATTCAAAAACGTCCCTGTTGATCAAACTATTGACATAATCTTTAACTCCGTGTACACAAATAATTAATTGCAGTAGATTGTCAGTCACCTTTAACGAAACACACAGACACACATACACACACAAACACACACACACACACACACACATATATATATATATATATATATATATATATATATATATATATATATATATATATATATTGGCTCCTGAAAAATTAATTTCGGTTGAGCTCTCTGGTTTGAGGTGTGAATTTGTAAACAGTGACTATTTAAGCTAATATTGCACGACTCTTCGGCAGAATTGAGTCACTGTCAGTCACTGTGTGTTTATCTAAACCTAAAAATAAACACGCTAAAATTCACCTTCATCCCTGCCGTACGCCGACGGCTTAGTGGGAGAAGTTCCGACTGACGCAAATTCAGTCTGGTTTCGATCCTAGCTAGAGGCAACCGGACGTCTAGCCACACTGATGAGCTGTGAAACAGCGTAACAGTCTGTCGGTGGATGACAAATATATATATATATATATATATATATATATATAATGGCTGGCCACTCGTATCCGAGGATGCCCGTCTACTAGGGCGGTTAGCGAATCCCTTTTGAAGACGCCTACTCAGGCACATTTGTGCTTGTTCTACAGCTGCAGAGCCCACCTGTGTTTTATACTGCAACTATTCTGAGCGGACCTTAGTTACACTTTCTGGGAGAGAAATCGTTATCTGATGTCATCAAAAGTCTGAACAAGGCCAGCACGCTCAAACACCTCGGTCCCGATGTCTCGTGTGTTCGTGCTAGAACACTCATCGACGGCTGCCCAAAGAGTTTCGTCAACCCAACTTATTCACAAGGCTTGGGTTAACTCGTGGCATGGTTATCAGCCACTTTCCAAAGGCGTCGCAAGTTGGGATCGCCTCCGCCAGACCGATAACATCAAGGCACGTGGCTGAGAGGTTCTGACCGTGGTCGAGTGGTTAAAACGTTATTCGAATTTCAGCATTATATATATATATATATATATATATATATATATATATATATATATATATATATATATATATATATATATATATATTTGTGTATTTAGGCAGCAATCCTTCTTTCATGCACATTTCATTGAATACGACAGACAAGGTGCTTTTATTTAGGTCTTTATACAATTTCTCATGCGATCTAATATTTTTTTTCTTTTCAGATGATAAATTATATAAAAACTGTCCCAATGTTATTTTTATCCGAGTGCTTTCGGCTATACTTGACCGTGTTTTGGAAAATTAAAACATTTTATAAAATATACATACAACAAACTACGTCTTATTTAATAGTTAAAATATTTAATCCTTGAAAATAGCTAAATGTATAGCCGAAAGCGCTCGGATAAAAAGAACATTCGGATAGTTTTTATATAATTTATCATCTGAAAAGAAAAAAAATTAGATTGCATTAGAAATTGTATAAAAAAACTAAATAAAAGCACCTTGTCTGTCGTATTCAATGAAATGTGCATGAAAGAAGGATTGCTGCCTGAATACACATATATATATAGAGAGAGAGGGTGTCCATAAAGTTCGTGTGCACTTTTAATAATTTATAACTTTATTTGTATTTGCGATAGAAATAATCTGTAAAAAATGTTATAAAGTTTAATGTACCTAGTTTTAAGTATAGCTAAAATAATTAATGTGATTTCAGGCATTACTGTAAATCAGTTGGCAAATGTTTTCCGTGAACTACAAAATCGTATTACCCTTTGTATTGCTAATGATGGAGGACATGTGGAAACTTAAATAAAATTTCATAGAGATAGCTAATGAAATAAATATCGCAGATTGAGTGGGAAAGGTCCATACTAGAGATGCTTACATCTTATTTAAGGACCATAAACCCAACTTTGCTAGTCTAGACTAATGAACCAACTGAAACTGAACTAGGTCTAATCTCAAAAAATATAATTAAAAAAATAACTGATAAACTACTAATTGCAACCTGTGCTAATCTTTGTCTGTCGCTGTCAAGTGGTTCATCAATATGAATAATAAGGATAGAGCAACATTTATTAAGTTTGATATAATAGATTTCTATTCCTCTATCTTCAGGGATCTCCTAATTAATAGTTTAAGGTTTGCAAGGACTATATGGAGATAACGGATTATGAAACTAATATCATCTTAACAGCTAGAAGTTCACTGCTAAAACTTAATAATTCTACCTGTACTAAGCGTCATAATGACGATTTTGACGTCCCCATGGGAGCGTATGACTCAGCCCAGGTTGCGGATTTAGTATGTTTTTATATTTTATATATGCTTAGTAGAATCGTAAAACCATGACTAGTGGGTCGATATAGAGATGACAGACTCATCTTCATCTCCAATAGTAACGGTCCGCTAACAGTGAAATTACACAAGAAAATCATTGGGACCTTTAAATTACTAAGGTTTAAGATTGAAATTTCTTCTAATCTTAAAATAGTTGAGTATCTAGACATCACCCTCAACCTTAATGATAAAACCTTTAAGCCCTACCATAAAGAGAATGAAACACCCAATTATATTAATGTTAGTTCTAAGCACCCCAATGCCATCCTGAAACAAATACCCACCACCGTTTGTACCAGAATTAGTAAATTATCGTCCAACGAAAAAAATCTTTAATAAAAATAAAGAACTGTATGAAAAGGCTCTCGAAAAAAAAAATGGTTTAAAAAATAAGTTATTTTATTTAACCCCCATAGGTAATACCGAAACACCTAACGTGGGATGTAGGTGTAGACACAGAAGAAGAAAAATCATCTGATTCACCTCCACTGCTTCTGCAAACTATCAAGTATTAATATAGAGCAACACTTTCTAAAATTAATAATTAAACACTTCAACAAAAACAACCCGTTAGGTAAGATCTTCAATAGGAGATCGATCAAAATTAGCTACTCCTGCACTGACAACATATACCAAATTATCAACTCCCATAACAATTATGTCTTATCTAAATTCTATGGGAAAACAACTAAATCTAGTACGGAACACCTCTGTAATTGTAGAGATAGGAGAAACTGTCCAGTCGAGAGCAAATACAAATCCACTTGTGTAATATACCAAACAACCCAACCATTTCCCGCAAAGAAAATATGAAAAATTATAATGTTTACATTGGAATTTCCGCGGGAGAATTAAAACAGAGAGTTTATACCCATAGGCACCAATCCTAAACTAAAATTCCAAACAACCTTTTCAAAGAAATTTTGGGAATTGAAGGAAAATGGTCTAAACCCGCAGATAGATAGGAAAATTACAGGTTTCGGACATACCCCTAAGAGCTTTTGAAATAGATGTAGGCTATTTTTAGAGGTAAAAATTAGAATAATTAAATACAACGATCAATGCAAATTATTAAATCAAGGGAGAGAACTAGTATTAAAGTGTAGGCACAGAAGCAGGTTCAAGCTTATATAAGAATATAGATCTTACCTTATAACTCACTATAAAAAAATAACACCCCCACCCCCATTGATATAACCCCTCTGATAAATTTTTTATTTTAATATCTTCCCATTAAAGAATTTCGGGTACAACTCTGCATTCCTAATATTATAACTGAACCATAATAGTGAAAAGGGATGGTGTATATATGCACGTATGTGTGTGCGTGTATGTATATATATGTACATACATATATATGTGTGTGTGTTTGTGTGTGTGCACGCATATATATGTATACATGTGTGTGTACGTGCGTGTGTTAAATCATCCACCACCTAATAATATAATCCACTAGCAGGAACCTAAATTCATTTACATACAACTAAAGGCCTTGGCCATAAAAAAAACCCAAACCCAGCCCATCTCCCAGTCATCAACCCAGACTCCTTATCTAAATAGAGGTGTCCCCTTAAGTGGCCCCATACGTTTTCAGCAACGCCACCTATACCAAATTAAAAAAAAACACCATTTCCAGACAGTCTTGGACTGAGGATAGCTGGCACATAGCAGGGCTAGTTTGAAATAGACTATACCCACATGAGGTAATTTGGGATTTTTTGCTGTATAAAATATATATGCTCTGTTATAATAAATACATTAAGCTCTCTGTGGATCAGTTTTAATATCTGATATTACTGGGATCCACCTGGATTTTATACCAACGGATTTATTACCTGTACTATATATATATATATATATATATATATATATATATATATATATATATATATATATATATATGCTTGTAGACTGAATAAACGAAACGGACAAATATAAGCAGGCGTGTTCGCGTGTGCAGGTGTGCATATGCAGGCAAGCAAATAAATAATCGTCTAATTTATGCATGGTGTAAACGTAATAGAGTGCTCAATGCGGTTATACAGAGCAAAGGTATGTATTAATTAGTATATATATACACGTACCTACGTTTTGGGCGTGCGACTATAGTTTCGATGGGTGCTGTTCCCAGTTCATGAACTTTTTAGTTTCGCTGGGTGATGTTACCAGTTTATGAACTGGGAACACGACCCAGCGAAACTAGTCGCACGCCAAAACGTAGGTACACATGGTTACATAAATTATACAAACCAGAAAATGCAGTTTCCTAAGAAATAAAAGTGGGGGTAGAGAGGTAATTTAAGAAAATGCTAAACAAGTTATATGTTTTGTAAATTCCCTACATAATTTTTTTGTAGTTGATAAATAAATGAGTTTTCTAAGAAATAAAAATGGGGTGGAGAGCTAATTTAACAAAATGCTAAACAAATTATATGCTTTTTGAATTTCCGACATAATTGTTTTTTTATATTTAATAAATAAATAGCTCCTTTAAGAAACTAGTAAATAATTTAAACGTATCGAATTATTTGGTAAATTAATATGCAACTGTTGAATAATAAATTAATACGCAATTGTCCTCATCTTACCTGGATACATATACATGTATATATATATATATATATATATATACAGTGTAACCCGGATACAAGAGACCCGGATATAAGAGAAAGCCGGATATAAGAGAAAGCCGGATATAAGAGAAAGCCGGATATAAGAGACGTCTTCTCCGGTACTGACAACTCTCTTATATCCGGGTTACACTGTATATATATATATATATATATATATATATATATATATAAAATTATAATATATGCATGTTATAACATCACTACTAATATATATATATATATATATATATATATATATATATATATATATATATATATTCAAACTATCTGTCACTACTCCTTTCACGAAGAAATTATCGAAACAAATAAATTCTTAAACAGATTGCGTTTATGACTGAAGCAGACTGTTGCCACTAGGCTTCTGCAGTAAATAATGTATTATTTAATACAACATTATTTCTATAAACGTTATTTTTAGTAGGTATACGTGTTTCAGTTGACATCTCCGCTATTCTAAACAGACCAATTAATGTCAACCTGCATGAAGGGCATAATAAAAGAAAAACGTTTCTCACACTAAGAAATAATGTCTGATTAAAAATGCATTAATTGCTTAAAACTTGCCTTTTTTTACTTTTCTGGTATGAAAATAAAAACAGTCAATACAGACATCGAGCAATCCAACGAAATGTGCATATTTCTTAAGTTAATAATTGAATCTTACTCAATCACGATGATTTCACATGACCTAATTACTAGGGTGGAAAAAGAAACTTTATTCAGTGATAAAGAAAGCCAGCGAGTTCAAAATAGAGTTGCAAATGAGTGATAAAATTCAAGTAAAGCATAATAAAGCTGATGTAGACAAACCCAGTACCCATCAGTGGCTACGTAATGCAGGGTTAAAAGCTGAAACGGAAGGTTTTATTCTTGCTGCACAGGACCAATGCTTTTTAACTAGAAAATGTCAAGCACACATTCTGAAAACTATGTTAAACCAAAATGCCGATTCTGTGATAAGTACCTAGAAACAGTTGACCATCTTGTATCAGATTGCGCGGTATTGGCACCCACTGAATATAAAACCCGGCACGATAGAGGGGTCAAATATCTGTATCTTTTACGGAAAGAAAATCGCAAGAAATTGGTATAAACAGCACCCAAACCCGGTTACGGAGATAGGACCTGTTACAATTTGATGGGACTACACAATACACACAGACAGAAAAATCAAAGCTAATCGCCCAGACATCGTTATTAGAAACCGCAAACAAAAAATGACCTTATTGCTATGGCAGTCCCTACAGACTGCGATGTATCTTTGAAAATCTTCAAAAACACATCAAAATACAAAGATCTTGAAATCGAAATCTCACAATTGTGGCACATGAGAACATCAACAATTCCTGTTGTAGTTGGAGCCCTCGGATTGATTGGAAAAAATTCCAATAGACTCGTTGAAGGGATTCCATGTAAAAGTCTTAAAGAAATAAAAAAAATTGTTCTCACGAGTTCAGCCCATGCCTTACGAAGGGTTTTGTCTATGTAATTTTTTTTTCCATTGGAAAATATCATGATGCCATTTCTAACCTTAGATCCCTGGGCGGGACCCGGAAAGAAATGAGTACACATCAGAAATCAAAGGAAAAAAGTAATAATAATAATAATAAAGGCACCCACTGAATATAAAACCTGTCATGACAGAGTTGGCCAATATCTGCACTGGAGAATCTGCAACTTCTACAGAAAGCAAACAGAAAGAAATTGGTATGAACACCACCCAAACCCGGTTACGGAGATAGGACCTGTTACAATTTTATACGACTTCATAATACACACAGACAGAAAAATCAAAGCTAATCGCCCAAACATCGTTATTAGAAACCCCAAACAAAAAATTGCCTCCTTATTGATATGGCAGCCCCTGCAGACAGCAATGTATCTTTGAAAATCTTCAAAAACACATCAAAATACAAGGACCTTGTAATCGAAATCTCACAAATTTGATACATAAGGAGATCAATGGTTGCAGTAGTAGTTGGAGCCCTCAGGATTGATTGTAAAAGATTCCAATAGACTCATTGAATGGATACATGGTAGCTCAGGCCTTAAAGAAATACTAAAAAATGTTCTCAGAAGTACAGCCCACACCTTACGAAGGGCTTAATTTTTGTAAAAAAAATATATGATTTTAATTTTAAAATATATATGATTTTAATTTTTGTAAAATATATATGATTTTTAATTTTTTTAATTGATTTTTTTTTTCAAATGGAAAACGTCATGATGCTATTTCCGAACTTTGGTCTCTGGTCGGTGCCCAGAAAGAAAAGAGGATACAAGACAAATCAAAGGAACTAGAATAACAATAATAAATGGGAAATTATTCGTAATAATGAGAAGTTAACGGTGAAAAGGATGAAGAGAGTAGAAAATGAAGAAGATGAGGAAAAAGAAGAATGAAAAGGCAGAGGTGAATAATAATAATAATAATAATAATAATAATAATAATAATAATAATAATAATGGGAAGAAGGGGATGAGGGTGAATAGGAGGGAGGAGTAGAAAATGAGGAAGATGAGGATAAAGAAGAAGGAAAAGGCAGAGGTGAATAATAATAATAATAATAATAATAATAATAATAATAATAATAATAATAATAATAATGGAAGAAGAAAATCAGGGTGAATAGGAGGGAGGAGTAGAAAATGAAGAAGATGAGGATAAAGAAGAAGGAAAAGGCAGAGGTGAATAATAATAATAATAATAATAATAATAACAATAACAACAATAATAATTATAATATTAATAATGGGAAGAATAAGATAATGATGTTGAATAGGATGCAGAAGTACAAAATGCAGAAGATAAGGATGAAGAAGAAGGAAAAGGCAGAGGGGAATAACAACAACAACAACAACAACAACAACAACAACAACAATGCCATTTCTAACCTTAGGTCTCTGGGCGGGACCCGGAAAGATATGTGTACACACCAGAAATCAAAGGAAATATAATAATAATAATAATAATAATAATAATAATAATAATAATAATAATAATAATAATAATAATAATAATAATGTGTTTCATTATACTTTCGACATCTTGAACTGGACTCCAAATGACATATGAATTCTCAGACAAGGAATCGTCTTTCTGAAGGATGTGCAAATATGTTAATAAACATTGGTATGAAAATCACCCAGCACCGGTTACAGAAATATGAGACATCACAATTGTATGGGATTACGCCATTTTTACAGACCGGCACATTGAAGCAAATAGGCCGGACATTGTTAAAACCGTAATGAAATGTAGCCATAACAACACACCACTACCTTAAGTCATCCCGCAAACTTGGTAGGTAGTGTGACCATAGCAGAAATAGAAATATAATGATAATGATAACGATAATAATATCTAGCCGAGGTACCCGGCGTTTCCCGGGTGTACATGGCTGCAATTGTATAATCGCACCCCCATGTATACTCGCCCCCGCCTTGTCTAGAAATATATGCCTGCGTCCCCGATTGCATGTATCATCCGTTGGTATACTAAGCTATTCCCCCAACTCATCTTTTTTACGTTATATACTTCGCAAGTGTTTCATTGTTCTTAATAAAGGAATTCCTTCGATAAAAACTTCTTGTGTAGTAATTGCTCGGGGTTAAATTGTTTCAATGTTTTAGATATTCATTAAATTTCCTATGACCGTAATCACTTTCAAATAGTATGGCATTGTTCACAAATCTAATAATCAAACAAAAACAGGGATAAAGCGTCAGAGCTTGATTCAACTGCAAACGCATGAACACTTCCCCTCCTCGTTCGTACGTTTACTGTAACGCTGAGGTTAATAAGTGGTTCTCCGGGATTTTTCCCCTTTTAACGCTTCAATAATCTTTGCGTGAAAGACTGTTCGAATGCCAATTTAGGATGAAGAAACTATTGGCTAAATAGCAAAAGCCGATTTTTGACCTTGTTTGTCGCAGATTTCGTCCACTTAACTGAAATAATCTAAATAGAACATTCACGCAAGACAATTTGTGTGTCATATATAATTTATATGGCAAAGTTGGAAAGCATCGGATGAAAAGCCAGGAAGTTATGGCCAAAAAATGGGAATTTTTGAACAGTTTTTCGTGGTTTTTCGTTATACGCGAGGGAAAGAGCAGGACTAAAACAACACTATCTTTTTTCTTGCATGATAGCAAATTTTTGCGACGTGTTTGAAGAAAATCGGATAAAAAATAAGGAAATTAATCAAGTTTTTATTTTAAGTACTACGAAAATCAACGATTTTTTCACAATTTTTTGTGCGAAACCGATGTCGCAGGAAATCTATCAAGCACTCTATATAAACCTCGTAACATGAGCTATGTTTTGCATTAAGTGCAAATAACACTTTTGTTCACGTGTAACTTGCCTTGGTTTTTGCAAAAAGTCGTACACACATTCAGTCTTATCGATTTTTCTGCCAAACCCGGTGGGGTCCTGGAGAATGGAAAAGTTGAACTTGGTAAATTTGCAACGTGTGTGTACAATTTCATCGAAATCGGTTGAGAAATGTGTACGTACATAAATAGCATACACACACAATAACAGACACATACAAACACATAGACAGACACAGACAGGAACACAGACATCTTCTGTTTTATAGATATAGATAATAATAATAATAATATTAATAATAATAATAATAATAATAATAATAATGAGAAGATGAAGATGAGGGTGAATAAGATGGAGTAGAAAATGAAGAAGATGAGGATAAAGGAGAAGAAAAAAGCAGAAGGGAATAATAATAATAATAATAATAATAATAATAATAATAATAATAATAATAATAATAAAATATAAATCTCAAAAATGTGGCAGATGGAAACATCAACAATCCCTGTTGTAGTTGGAGCGCTTGGACTGGTTGGAAAAGTTCCGGTAGACTAATTGAAGGGATCCCTGGAAGTCCATGCCTAAAAGAGATACAAATAATTGTTCTGACAAGTACAGCCCACACTTTACGAAGGTCTTTATCTATGTAATTTTTTTTTTCAGTGGAAAGTGTCATGATACCATTTCTAACCTTAGATCCCTGGGCGGGACACGGAAAGAAATGTGTAAATGCCAGATATCAAAGAAAATAAAAATAATAATAATAATAATAATAATAATAATAATGGGAAGAAGAAAATGATGGTGAATAGGAGGGAGAAGTAGAAAAGGAAGAAGATGAGGATAAAGAAGAAGGAAAAGGCAGAGGGGAAGAAGAAGAAGAAGAAGAAGAAGAAGAAGAAGAAGAAGAAGAAGAAGAAGAAGAAGAAGAAGAAGAAGAAGAAGAAGAAGAACGGGAAGAAGATGGTGAATAGGATGGAGAAGTGGAAACTGAAGAAGATAAGGATAATGAAAGAAAAGGCAAAGGTGCATTATAATAATAATCTCTTAAAAGGCACTCGTTTTACAGTTTTAAAAAAGATCTAATTGAGGAATCTGCATTTTAAAAAATAAATAAATGAAAATTTTAAAACACATCTACAAATTTAAAACTAAAATTGATGGATTTTGCGTCAAATGTTGTTAGATTATATCCAGGATTGAACTCATCATAAAAAATACGCACATAGGACAACACATGGAACGTCAACAAACACGAAGTAAACCATACCAACCAGAAAAATAACAACCAGACTAGAGTCACAAGCTATTACTTAACTCCGAGGCAGGCTCATATGAAATGTGTATTATACGGATCAATTACGCATCACTATTATTTACTATATTTTGAAAATCAACCCCTAACACTAAAGACAAATAAAATAAAAAGGAGGACACCCACCAGTTACCAATTCGCCTTTTTACCCACCTTATTTATCCTCTTTACCTGTGAGAATTGTGGTTTTCCAGTTTACATCCTTGAGGGGTTCTAATCTTTCAAGGATTGTGGTTTTCGAGATTTGTACCTTTAGGGATTGTGAGCTTTTGGAATTTCAACATTTGGGGTTATGGCGTCCGGGATTTATTATCGGCACCGGATATAGAAAAAAAAAAAGAGATGAGAGATGGAGAAATTAAGACAGAGAGGCAGAATTCCTAAAGTAAAACTGACTTTTTTCCCCGCCGTGGAGCAAATAACTGAAGTCAGTCTCGCAAATAACAGTTGTTCGATCTTACTTGAAATACCTAAAACCAGAGGCCTTCGGGTCGAGAAACCAGAGCTTAGTAAATTATCATTTAAGAGCCCGATGCACAGGTATAATAGTTGATTAAATTCTGCAAACGCTATATTATGGAAATATTAGCGCAACACAATCTACCTACAACCATTGCATCAATTTGGTCTTATAATCAAAACATAGTGAGCCTCAAGATAGATAGATAGATAGATAGATAGATAGATAGATAGAAAGAAAAGACTACAATAGATAGACTACAATATATATAGATAGATAGTGAGGATCAAACATTAATGTAGGTACCCCCAACAATACGCTAAAAAATCAGTATAGCATAATCATAACAGGTCCGAAACTTAATAAAAACAAAGTTTCATCATTAAAATGTTTATGTTATTATTAAGAGGAAAGAACAAAGTATTTTTTAAATATTTAAAAAAAATTTTTTTTTCTTCTTTCTAAAAAAATTTTAAATTTGGGTAAAAAATCTCGTTTTTTTTTTTCGTTTTCGACTTGTGGTCATCGCCATTTTTAGTGTAACAGTTTCGGGGGAAAACACATTAATTTTGAAATTATTGCAAAAATCAAATAATTGTCTAATTTAAATGAAACTTTCAGGACTTATTAAAAAATGAATGAATTTATTTTTGAATTTTTTATTTTTAGAAAATCTTGGTAAATTTTTTTTTTTTTTACATCTGTTACCCCTCCCCCCCAAAATTAATTTTATGAAAT
>OZ038501.1:76704837-76712337 GCA_964036315.1 Acanthosepion esculentum
AATTTAAAATATATACAAGACTGATCGTTAGAAATAATGATTGAAATGTTTTGATTCTCCAAGAATTAAATTAATAAATGTTGTGGATTCCGGGAATGGAATCCTACACAAATAAATAAACAACGCTAGTATTTGAGATAGAAAAATAAGTGTATTAAACGTAAGAATAAAGACTTGAAGTGAAGATTAGTAGTCCAGGAATGCGGGTTAGTAGAAAGTATATGTACAAGTCTCTGTAAGTGAAGCCGTAATTCTCTCTCTCTCTCTCTCTCTCTCTCTCTCTCTCTCTCTCTGCGCGTGTGTGTGTGTGTGTGTCTGTGTGTGTGTGTGTGAACACCCTGTGTACTGTCTCCGTATCTCTCACAATCTTGTGTAAAAAGGGTCTGCCCCACAATAAATAATGCAAATATTCACAAATTTAGTCTCTTGTCATCGAGATAAAGAAAGTGTAATTTTCCTTTTAGTTCTTTTCAGTTTTCCATACCTTAAAATTATAAAATTATAGCTGTTAATTTTTAATGCGGACTGATGAAAAACACACTCAACATATTTTGACACAAGCCCACTGCAATGGGTGGTGGGGAGCATTAACAGGACAAAATCCCAGTGGATATCTAATTCATATTTTAATATCGAATTGAGACAATAATAATAATAATAATAATAATAATAATAATAATAATAACAATTCCTGTTGTAGTTGGAGTCCTAGGATTGATTGGAAAAGATCCAATAGACTCATTGAAGGGACTCCCATGTCTTAAAGAAATACAAAAAATTGTTCTCACGAGTACAGCTCCCACCTTACAAAAGGCTTTGTCTATGTAAAATGTGTGTGTGTGTGTGTGTGTGTGTGTGTATGTGTGTGTGTGTGTGTGTGTGTGTGTGTGTGTGCTTTTAAATTGGTAAGTAGAAAATGCCATGATGCCATTTCTGACCTTAGGCCTCTGGTCGGAACCCGAAAAGAAATGAGTCCCCAACAGATATCAAAGGAAATAAAATAATAATAATAATAATAATAATAATAATAATAATAATAATAATAATAATAATAATAATAATATCCAATATATACACTTAGATGTATAAGAAAATTATTTTGCGAATAAAAACTTTCAAGGAGACACCCTGTCGCCGATTCTGTTCTGTCTGTATTTAATCCTCCTTTTGCACTAACTTAACAGTAATAACTATGTATACAAAGTAAAAAAGAAAGTTTTTAATCATCTACACTACATGGCTGATATAAAACTCTTTGCCAAAGGCGACAATGATTTGAAGGGTCTCTGAAGAGACCTTCAAATCATTGTAAAATGTTTGAGTGATGACATCGGTATGGCTTTCAGATTAGCTAAATATGCAAAAGTAACATTCAAGAAAGGAAGAATTACAGAAACACACCTAATAGATCTAGATTTTGTCACAAGGATTAGGGAAGTGGAACAAGATGAAGCCTATAAATACCTGACATCAGCGAAGGAGATGGAATACATCAGACCCAAATGAAGGAGAAAGTAAGAAAAGAATACTACAGGCGTGTGCCTCTGGTGTTAAATACCGAGAAGAATTCACAAAAGTTTCAATATCCTTAATTGGACCATATCTAACTTTAAGCGAATGGATGTCCTAAGTCTGATGTTGATCGTCAGATCCGAAAAAGGTAGAGGATTAGTTCAACTAGAACTGTCTTACAAAACGACAACAATCGGCCTGCAAAGATATCTGGAAACTACAGAAGACTGGATGATGATATGTCAAAAAACATAAAAGAAATTTAAAAAATATTTAGTAATAAAGGAAAGAAGTTTCCTCGGTAATATTAAATTTCCTTAAATATAATATGGAACTGTGGAAAACTACATTATATCTAAATCACACCATAGGCACTGCCACGTTCAATTGTTTGAATATCAGACGAGGAATCTTTCTAGGAAATTCCTGTCACTCTTTTGTCTGTCCTTAATACCTCTTGATAACTATGGATACAAAGTAAAAAAGTAAGTGTTTAATCACCTATACTACATGTATGATATCAAACTCTTTTCCAAAGACGACAATGAGTTGAAGGGTGTCCTCAATATCGTAAAATGTTTGAGTGATAACATCGGTATGTCTTTCAGATTAGCTAAATATGCAAAAGTAACATTCAAGAAATGGAGAATTACAGAAACACACTCGATAGATGTAGATTTTGTCACGAAGATTAGAGAACTGGAACTTGAAGAAGACTATAAATACAAAGGAGATGGAATACAGTAAATCCAAATGAAGGAGAGAGCAAGAAAAGAATACTACAGGCATGTGCGTCTGGTGTTAAATACTTAGGTGAATTCATAAAACAAAATATCAGCCATAAACACTTTGGCTGTCCATGTGGTGCAATAAAGTTTCAACATCTATAATTGGATCATAGATGACATTAAGCGAATAGATGTCAAAACGAGAAAGCATCTCACATGCCATTCTAAGGTTGATGTTGATCGTCTGCATCTGTCCAGATCCGAAGGAGGCGGAGGATTAGTTCAACTAGAACTGTCTTACATACGCACAACAATCGGTTTTCAAAGATACCTGTAAACTACAGAAATGGGGGAAGAAGTGCAAATAAGCCATAATACACCTACTGCAGCGGCAAAGAATCTAAAAAAGGAAAAGTAAATTCAATATACCAAATGCAAAAAACGATGTCAAGATAAGCCTTTTCGTGAGCAATACTCTGCCTGTAGGAAACAACCTGTGGTAGACAAACCCATACTCATATCAATGGTTACGTAATGCAGGGTTAAAAGCTGTAAGTGAAGCTTTTATTCTTGCTGCACAGGACCAATGCTTGCTAGCTAGAAATTACGAAGCACATATACTGAAAAATTGTTAAACCGAAATGCGGATTCTGGGATAAATATTCAGAAACAATTGACTATCTTTTATCAGGCTGCATGGAGTTAGCACCCACTGAATATAAAACTAGGCATGACAGAGTAACCCAATACCCGCACTGGGAAATATGCAACTTTTACGGAAAGAAAACTGCAAGAATATGAACACCATCCTAACCCGGTTACAGAAATAGGACCTGTAACACTCAAAGCTAATCGCCCAGACATCGGGATGAAAGACCACAAAAACAGAATGTGCTTTCTCATTGATATGTCAGTCTATCCAGATTATAATGTATCTTTGAGGATCTCAAAAAAAAACTATCAAAATACAAGGATCTTGAAGTAGAAATCTCAAAAAAATGGTACTTGACGGAAAGTTTAGGGTTTTGCACAAGGTTCGGTCTGTTAAACATTTACGGCTTTTAGCTGTTTACATCAAGCTTCGTCAACTGACTTTGTGCAGGCAGAAAGAGCACTTTCTTCGTCCTCTGTGTCTCATGGGTGGGTCATGTGTATTTTTTTTTATATATTTCAAACACACTAGGGGTTTATTTACACTGAATTGTATGTTTTTAGAAATATATTTATTTTTGTCGTGGCTTCTTATTTAAGTGTCTACCTTTTTCAGTTTCGCGTTTTGATTGTTGTCGTCCCAATGAATCTTTCTGAAGAAGAGTTGAACGAAAAAGGTCCCTTTAAAAAATGCGTTACGACATTCTCAAAGCCATATATCTATATATATATATGAGTGTGTGTATGTGGTCAATTAACTATAAGCATATTAATCCTTTATATCTCAATCAAATACATTCTAATTATAAACAGGATAAAAGTATATACTAATATATCCACCACAGATCCTATTAAAAAATAAATATACTATTCTAAATTCAATATATCCAATTTAATCATTCGTAATGACTCCTCCCCCACCAAGCAACATGTTACAGAAAACCAGCCTTGTATATAAATTTAAATGTCCCTTGGGAAATTGTATCTCCAACAGAAAAAATAATATATAAGTAGGTCATACCACAACTACATTGTCTCGAAGGTTTAGTTTTCATTCGAATGATGCATCTAACATATCTCAGCATTTACAGCATCATGCCTGTCCACAATCACAAATTAGTAAAATTCTTGTTGAAAATACATCCATACTTTTTCATGAAAATAATAAACATAAACTAAAAATCCTTGAATCTAGCTATATTAAAAATTGAAACCAACCCTTAGTAAAAATTAATTATGAATACTGCACAAATGCTTTAAAATGTTTACAGTAGATAGTTTAAAATATCTAGGTTTTAACTAATAGTTTTAAATAGATTTTCTTTGAAAAAGATTTAGACATTTCATTAACTTAATTACCTCCCTTGACGTTTGCACGTGTGTCTAGATGATAAGATTTAAAAATTGTACTGTACATAACTTTAACGTTTTTCACTTGATGCGTAAAAAATTAATTTTCAGATGAACACAACAATTTTCTCTTAGAAAAATGATGAACAAAACAATTTTTTGTCTTAGAAAAAACAAGACCCTGATGTCGACATTGAGCTAATGTCGAAAGTACTCAGAATAAAATGAATATACATCAACAATTCTATTTCTTCCTTTAATAAGGGTACTAAAAAACTCGTCCGTAATTACTTGTCTAAAGTATTTAATGCGACATATCTTAATATATATATGACATTCTGATTACTAACACAAAAATAGAGAATGTCTCGTATCGAGAATATTTAACATTGAAAAACATAAAGAAAAAAATTAATTATTTTTAATAATATGTGGAAATCTCCACCCTTTACCTGAAGACGGTCGCAGACCAGAAACACGTGTAGTAGAATTATGAAAAATAAAGCATAATATTTTTTTTAATCCCCATTACAACCAAAAACGTTTACGGTACCTCTCTTCTTTTTAATATACACACATTTCTCTCGTCGGAACCACTATAACCTCTTTTATATATATATATATATATATATATATATATATATATATATATATAAAGGAATAGAACGAAAAGAATAAAATTCAAACATTCATAATATTAATTTAAAAAAGGGTTCAATACAAGAGTTGGTCAAAAAATATTTATTATAAACTGTTACATTAGAACCTGCAAGTTACTACAACAAAATTGCATATTTTGTTTCGACGTTTAACATGTCTCATCAGGTAGTTATCATCATTGTTAACTATCTGATGATACGTGTTAAATGTCGAAACAAAATATGCAATTTTGTAGTAGTAACTTGCAGGTTCTAATGTAACAGTTCATAATATATATATATATATATATATATATATATATATATATATATATATATATATATTATGAGAGATTTTTATGAAACTGGGATTTTGTCCACTTTTGGAATAAGAGACTGGGTTTTTAATCATCGATTCGCAATGGAATGCCTAGTATTTTTTAAGCCAATATATTAGGAGCAGTGGCCGGTGAGACTAGGATACACTGCTTCTATCTGTTTGACTCTAAAGTTTTGACGCCATTGGTAATGTTCATGGTGAGATTTACCGTTTCCATACAGGAAACATTCTGCCTACAGCGACCGAAATTTTTTCTCTACTGTCGGTTGAAATTTATAAAATATTTCTCTTAAAGCATTTTTTCTAGAAAATATGCTTCCCTAGTTCACTGTTATCGGTGTTTCTAGTATTGGTAGGGATTTCTTTCCTGGACTTTTGTTTAAGGTAGTGCTGAAAGTTAAAATTATTTTTCTCTCTATGTGCTATCCATTTTAGTTGTTACTGCTGTAGAAAGTCCTCAAATGATTTGGATTTTTCTATTTGTTAAAGGTTTTTTGTTTGTGATTCTGTAGCGCCAGTCTATTAGATCTGATGTAGGATTGTTTTCATTTAGGCCTACAGTATTCATTCAATTTAAACCATTTTAATCATTGATATGAGAATACGGTTGTGTATAGTTCATAGTTTAGATATTTCTGAACAAGTTTAGCGCCATGTATGATATCCATTTTATAGTCTCGATCTGACGAGGCTATTTAAGAACATGACTCGAGTTTTTCTATTTATATATAAAATTCTTCGACTTCCATTATTCCGTCTGCCTGTCCGTCACACCTTCTAAAATGGCCTTATATTGACCGATGGAAAGCAAATTTTGGAGAGAAGTGCAAACAGGTAAGTGGATACAAAGTAGTTGGTTTTACGAGGGTGCGCAGTTTAGTACAATAAATTTTCATTACATTTTTGGAAAAATTAAAAGTTTTATTATTTGACATACAAAATACTCCCACTATTTGTGGAAAAAATTAATGATTAAAATTAAATACACTTATTTAATGAAAATGCAATATTGTTTTTTTTTATATCATTTGTTTTTATATTTCATCAACTGGTTTGCAAAATTGAACGAAACGTAGAGTTTACTATTTACATTAGTCACTGGATCTAACTAACGCCTTTATCCACTGTGCCATGTGTCCTTGAGGATCCAAAGAGTGTGAGTTCAATACCTGGTTAAGGCAGTGGAGAACTTGGAGAGGGGAATTAACAGGGGATAACTAACAACTGACATCCATTAAACATGGCACGTGGAACTAGAACAGTCTACCCCAGTGAGCGAAATAAAGGGTTCAGTTCGACATTCCAACCACCTGAAGAAGACCAGAGCGCACAACAGCCGAAACGTTTAATAAATATGGCGACAAAGATGAGGACAATAGTCCGAATAATGTAAGTAGTGTGCATAATACCTCATCTCAGAAATATAGAGAGATAACGTAGAGTTTATAAAATGTTTAAAAAATGTTATCGATAATAGTAAATACTTGAGGATTTCAACATGCAAAATATTTCTATTAGTTTAATATTTTGGTCTTGCAGCAATTTGGGGTGTTGGCCAAACCACCCCAACTCAGCCTAATCTATATTTAATTCCCTTATCTCCAATACTAAATTTGTTATAACTGATCCATACACCGAGATGTTTGAAGTGTATAGAGCAATGATTCCCAACGTGAGGCGCAGAATAAGTGGGCAATTTGAGAATGAGTTAACAGTGAATTGTTTTCTAGTGAGCTCAAATTTCATTTTGCATTATTATTGAATGATTAAAATGATGAAAGTATATTACAGAATAAGTTTTCATTCGAATATTTTATATTATATATTAAATAGTTCTGTATTATATGTTTTGAAATTATATATATTTAACTCTCTTTTTGTTTTTTTTTTTGTTTTTTAATTTTTCTCTTTCATGAACGCCATGGTCATTGGAGGCGAGTTTATTGTTATATTCCGTGCTAATAGGAATATATACTTGACAAACACGGTGAATAAAACAAGTAAAGGTTTATTATAAAAACCAGTACAATAAGAAATAAAGTAACAGTTATGCGCCCGATCATCGCAAGTCAATCCAGTAGTGAGTGCTACTATTGGAAGGTCGGTAGTTCTTGCGTAAGTTTGAGTCGTACTCAACAGATCCCAGCAAGTCTCCGTAGTCCGTTGACTTACCAATACTCTATAGGTAGTTACTACCTATAGTGTAGTCACTCAATGGGGGTGACAGGTTATTCCATTACATCATTTAGAGACCAAGTTAATGGGCTTTTAAGCTTTCGTA
>OZ038501.1:76717337-76727337 GCA_964036315.1 Acanthosepion esculentum
TTCATGCGCTTAAATTGAATAAATATTGATAATAGATTGCTTTCTTTTGATGTAAAGTGATTTCACGATTTATAACCGTTATTTTCGGTTGGAGTGGCAGAGTAGCGTTAAATTTTTTACCAAAATCAGACGAAATTAGAAGTTGTGTTATAAGACTGCTTATTGCAAGTTTTACCATATTACTACAGTATAAAAATTATTTTAATGCGTTAAAAAGAAAAAGGAATGGAATACCGTACCTGAAGAACAAGCGTATTATAAAATGTGTGAACATTCAAGGCCTTTTTCTTTATTCGTCTATAAAGTTGAAAAGACGTATTAACATTTCAAGCTCTCTTCAGACAACTGAATTCCTACTTAGTGTTGATATTGTTACAACTAATATTTGACCTAACCAGGAGGCAAATCAGACCAAAAACGCTGTATTGCTATTATATTTGGGCTGAATCTGCCTAATCCTCATTTTCCAGCCTCGACTGTTTTCAAAAGCGTTTGCGCGGTTCTGTAAGAGATTAATAGTTTTCCACCCTACACCCCGTTTCCCACGAACGTAATGTCGCAAAGCGCTCTCTACTCTAACGCCATTTCCTTGGCAAACGTTATGATGACCTACATTCTCTAGTTCCACCAATTAAGATTTTACCGCTATGACTCGTCATACCATCTTTATTGTATTCGTATTCCATTGGTGAGGGGGAAGTTCAATTGGGACAAGTTCTTTCCAAGAGCTGCTGTATTATGGAACAAACTCACAAGCGAATGCTTCCCCGAACATTACAATTTTAACTTCTTCAAGTTTAGACTTGATAGCTATTTCTGTCCAGCATGTATTCATAATCGACAATTTTTACCTTCATAAAACAACCCCGTTCAGTAACCTTTGATTGGTATTTGGGTCTTGTATTAGTCCATTAGCATGAAAAGAAAATACGAAAGCAGATATACATTTTTCCCCAGTGAGGTTCACCCTGTACAAGGCCCGGAGACCACTCAAGGTAGAGGGTCACAGAGTAAGGGGGCACAGTTTATGCGGATAGGTGAGGAAGATAACGGTTAACGCTAGATTTGAACAGGTTAAGGTCACTCATTTTCATTGCCATAGTCACAACATCTTGTACGCGCCGGCCTTCTTCAGGTGACTGGAATTTCGAATCGAACCCTTTATTTCGTCCACCGGGGCAGTTTGTTCTAGTTCCACGTGCCATGCCTCTTCCGCATGTCTCGGTTATTTCCCTTTAACTCAACTCTCCAAGTTTTGGTTCACCAGTGCTGTGGCCTGGTGTTGAACTCACAAATCTTTGGGTCTAGTTTACTGAATCTAACCAGCGTCTTTATCCACTGGGCCATGTGTTCGAAACTGCAATCACCTGAAGAAGGCCGGACCATACAACGGCCGAAACGTTGTGAATATGGCAATGAATATGAGAACAGCAGTCCGAATAATGTAAATAATACAAGTAATCATAATACCTCATCTCAGAGATATAGACATACAGGTTAAGATTGTAGTGATAGGGGAAATGAATACGAGGGTAATGAGAGTGGTTTTCTACAATGTGAGTGGCATGTTGTAGCTGTGAAGGTTAGAACTAGCGAAATTAAGGAATACAGTTTGTCCGAGAGCTTGTCATGGAAGTAGCGACACAACAATGAGAGGCTCTCCACACCCCGTCTGTGAGAGAGAGGCTGCAGTATGGAAAATAATTTGTCACACACAAGGCGCTTACCTTTCTGAGTATAATTCATAAGGAAAGATCGATATATTTTTTATGAAAAACTTCGCTTTCCATGCAAATTATACCTTTGAGTAAGGTTGTCAAATGGCTCAACCGAAACAGTATCAACAACCCACACAAAGCGTAGTTATTTTTAGAGAAAAAAAAACATGGAGATTTTAAAATATGAATCCGATCAATCTATGCGATATTTTCGATGCAGTATTTTAGATATTACAAAGATATGCTTCAGAACATTATTACGATCAATGACTGTAGCTGTGGAATAGAATTTTAGTATCTTGTCACAAAAATGAGCTAATAGTTCAACAGCATTTTGTGCTCTTAGATTTAAAAAAAAATATTGATAAGCGATTGATTTCTTTTTATGTATGTTTCCACAGTTAGTAATTATTTTTTTCTTTTGGAATGACGGATTACTGTTAATTTGTTGACCAAAATCAGACGAAATTAGAAGCTGTGGGGTTGTGTTACAGAACTGCTTATTGCAAGTTTTATTTCTAACTCTGGTTCAGTGCTATATTTATCATGAAATTTTCGTAAATACCTCTGAGAAATGATGTTCAATGAAGTCCAGTATTGTTAGAACAATCATTTGCCTGCCTAACAAATGTCATATATATTCGTTTAGTATTTCTTTTCTGAGATGAGAAATTGTCAGTGTACTTTTTATTATTTCTAACTTCTGTTCTCATCTTGGTGGATAGAGAAGTTACTATAGACATAGCGTTTCGGCTAAGTACCCACTGGTCATCATCAGGTCTCCATTGTTTGGCTGCATCTGTTAATAAACACTGCATTTGTCACGGAAAAATATTCACACGGACATTAATACACTGCCTTCAAACTATGAGATAACTTGTAATTACCAGATAACTTGCATATTGGTAGTTTTGATTATGACGACGACTACGAGTTATCTCGTGTCGTTTAAGAGTTATCTCCTACCGAATAAGAATTATCTCTTCCCGACTACACATTATATCATGTCGACTACAAGTAATCTCGTATCGACTACGAGTTATCTTGTGCCTATCATTATCTGATATATTTTCATCTGCCGGTGCCAACAACGAGTTTATTCAGTTTATTCGCAGTGATAATTTTCGTGTGAAACACACATTGTTATCTTATGCCGACTACGAGTTATCTCGTGTCGACCATGAGTTATCTCCTCCCGACTACGAATTATATCATGTCGACTACGAGTTATTTCGTGTCGACTACGAGTGATCTCGTATCGACTACGAGTTATCTCCTGCCGACTACGAGTTATCTCGTGCCTGTCATTTTCTGATATATTTTCATCTGCCGGCGCTAACGAATTTATTCAGTTTATCCGCAGTGATAATTTTCGTGTGAAAACAATGTTAAGACTTCAGTTGAAGCTATAAATCAACTCATAATTTTTTTATTGCCTAAGTTGATTATTATAAAGTTGGCGTTTGAACACAGATTTCATAATTCGACCTCTAGCAGATAAATTAATCTGACCTTGTTGGCGTTTACTTTGTAAAAAAATATTCCCACAATAAAGACACCTTCGAAAAATACCAAAATTGCTTACAGTAACTAGTTTTTTATTCGTTTTTGGGGGAGTGGTTTGTTGTTTTACAGCTTATCAACATTTTGCAGGCTATTTTGGTTTAGATTATTTTGTTTTACAGCATATCAACACCTCAATGGGTTATTTAATGCCGACAAGATTTTAAAGATAGATTCGTATGAAAAGGGTATGTATTAATATTTTTTTCGAAAATTGTTGGTAATATTTCTTTCCAAAAATGTACTGCTGGCAATTTTATCATAAAACTCCGTTTCTACACTTTCAAAGTGTTTGGACACCAGTTTGGGAGTTAACTATTTGCCCATAGCTGAGGCCCTAACAGGTGCTACTACCTCGGTCCAGGGTGGACCGCGAAAAGACGGCAATTAAGAGGTGATTGCACGCTCCTCAAAACCTCCCGATCAGAGGCCTTGCTGCCGGATGTAGTTTATCTTTATACCCAGGACGCCACATTGGAGGTGTTTTATCTGTCTGCAGAGGCACAGTCGGCATATTCTGAAGTCCAAACCGACAGATTGGGCAGGATAGTTAAAGCCAGAAAACATTTTTAGACTGTAAGAATATTTTTGGAAATAATAATGTTTTACTGATACAGTTCCTACTGATTAACCCATAGATAGGAGGAGAAAAGGTGGATTCATATTTTTTTCCAAGAGTATTTGCGCGTAAGTGAATGTAACGAACCCGACTGTAATTGGAACTCGGCTGTCCGATTTCCAATTCGGAACCATTATCCATTAAACCACCTAATATTCCTAAGCAGTCACTGACCAGGATCGACATTGCTTAACTTCAGTGATAGTACGGGAATCAATGTTTCAACGTGATATGGTCATATGCCTACTGTAATTATTAACAAAATTTATTTATATTTTTATTTAGCAAAATTAAATTGAGCATTTTTCAGTGTTTACAATATCATGTTTTTTTGTTGGACCATTTTAATGAGTAAAATGGCTGACACTGATCTTCTTCCATGCGCCGCGTCCTTTCAGGGCGTGGGTGATCATGGCTCTCCACAATTCCTCTCTTTTGTAGATATTAGTAAATTTTGTTAATTTTTTTTTTTTTTTTTGCTATCACTACTAATCCCTGTTCTGCTATTCATTTACACAAGCTTCTTCTTCTTCTTCTTCTTCTTCTTCTTCTTCTTCTTCTTCTTCTTCTTCTTCTTCTTCTTCTTCTTCTTCTTCAATGTAGGCGATCACGGCTGTTCAGGTCTGGCGTTAACCGTTATCTCCCCACATATCCTCATAAACTGCGATCATGGCATAGAACGCGACCTTCGCCCAAGCTTTCCGATTCTCGATCTCGTCGGTGTTCACTGAAAGCTGGGAAAGGGCGCAATGCACGCTCACAATGTAACAAGATAAAAGACCTACGTCACGTCGAGAAATAAGAACGCGAAACCTGTTTCTTATATTATATGTGGGTTTTTTTATTCAGGGCGTCGCCTGCTCGTCCAGGTGGGTAGGTAGGTGATACTTGGAACAACTTCGGCTTTGTCAGCTCTTCCTTTTACCAACCTCTCGCCCTTCTACTTATCCCGCGGGCTGAATGACAATACAATTGTGGACTTCAGAACCACGCTGCGCACACGTCCACTTCCCACCAAGAGCGAACCAGCACTCTGCTCGATCCTAAACATGACTATTAATATAGACCAGCATCCGGATATACCCTATTTCCGGTTTTGTTGCCACTTGATCTCCAACAGTCCTTCATCCGCCACTTTACTTCCTATTAGCCTTTATTTGAAGTGGATGTCGCTTAGAAGACCGAATTTCAAAAGGAACCATCCGCTAGTCTATCAAACTGAAACACTTGAGTTCTAGATAAAAAAAAAACAACCTTTCCATTTCTATGTGGGTGTTCATAGTATCAGATAACCTCCTATTCTTTGTAGCTCTTTGTGATGCTTGTCTTTTTTATTATCACTGATAGTCACTGTTCTGCCATTCATTTACACATTCTTATTAAGCAAATTACTTGTTGTTTCTCATTCTCGCCGTATATCTTGTTAGTGTTAAATTTTCGAATACTCTTCATTGTGTACTATAGAAATTTCAACTGTCTGTTTCTGATTCTATGTCCTTTTTATTACCATTTTCCTTGAAACTTCATCGTTAATTACATTCTTGATTGATAATATTCTCAGCATTCTTCTGTAGAAGCAAATTTCTGTTGCCTCAATTCTACTTTTCATCTGCTAGAAAACTGACCAGCATTCACTGCCACGTAAGAGAATTGACATTGTGTAAGAACTTAGTGTTTTTTTCTTTATTTCTCGCCAAATCTGTTTCTTAATAACATGTTTATTTTATTTTATTTTATTTTTTTGAGTGGGGGAGCATCTTCTGCCATTGCTTTGTATTTCAGTCTTACATATCCTGTCATCTGTTAAAACACTTCCCAGATATTTAAACTTCTGTACTTGTTTCGATTTTGATATCTGCAATCCATAGCTCGCATCTTATGTTGTTCGTCTTGCTGACAACCATAGATTCTATCTTTCAGTAATTCTTGGTTAGTCCTTTCTTATCGCTTTCCTTTCCTACCTTGTTTGGAATTCCTGAGATTTCTTTTGTGTATCTGCCATCAACACGAGACATTTGAAAACTTTTAATATATAAACTTCATTGGTGCCACGGATAAATCAGTTTACTTCTTTTTAAAAAAAATCTACGTGTGCTAAAAAATAAAGCTAATATCCTACCTGAAAATAGGCCTATTATAACTATGGAAAAAGCTCAAAGCCTTCTTCAAACAATTAATCTCCTTATATTATAGGTTTGAGGAGAGTTATTAACATTCCAATCTTTGTTCAGACAAGTGAACTCGTTTTTTCTTTTTTCTTTTTTTTTGTATATCAATTTGAAAAGAATCATTAACATTTCAAGTTTTGTTAAGACAACTGAACTATTTTTTTCGATAAGTTTCAGAAGAGTTATTAACATTCCAATCTCTGTTTTCAGTCAAGTAAAATTTACTTTAACCAGAAATTTCAGAACTATCATTTAGTGGTAGTAACTCTGGGCGTTGGTTATACGCCTATTACTGGCAACCAGTGGTCGTGAGTTCAATCCCTGGATCAGATAGTGAAACACAGGTTCGGCAATAACGAACAAAATCTAGCATCACAGGAACAAACAACGCATTAATCAACAGGTATCCCATATCAGTCAAAACAATGAACACCTGATGATGGCTAGAGAGTACTTGGCCGAAACGTTGTGCCTATAATAGCATCTATAATAACCAAGATGGAAGACGTCTCACCACTGTGGTACAGTACGAGATTAAATAACAATAATAATATATCTATTAAGCCAAGAATTTAAAAAATATCAATAATTTTGTTGTTTTTTAGTAAATTTTCACCAAACATAAAGCCCAAGAGCCACTCAAGGTAAAAGATTACTACATTGTATGAATGGAGGAGGAGAAAGTACACCCTTGTGCAAATTAATTGAAAGAAAACGAAAAATTCCGATATTATTTACTTTTTTCGTATTTTTCCAATGACACATGACCCAGTACACATGTTAGTACTTCGTATGTCCATTCCACGAAGTCGTTCCTTGCAGTTGACCACAGATTCTCCATTGGATTTAAATCAGGAGACTTTCCGGGCAAATCTATAGTACTTTGATTTGCTCACGGGTAAGGCTTGCCAGTGTGTTCGTGCAGCGTTACAATTTTCATACGCTTCCTTGGAGTAACGTCCAATGACCATAGGACAACTAATCGACAGTCGAGACAATAGTGTCTTGTCGTGATAAAGATCTGATACAATCACAAATGAAGCAATATTTTTCAAGGCCAAACAAATTTCATCATACACCCCGAAAATAGATTCATATTACTGCACACCACTGCAAATGACTCAGTCTGAGATAAAATTTAAAAAAATAGAAATCGATTACACCCTGTCACTCTAGTGAGTCTAAAACTGACCGTATGGTGAAAGAAAGGAAACGAAAGCGGTTGTTTCAATTAATTTGCGCAAGGATGTAAGTACAGATTATGATACGGTTCACTCTAAACTTAAAGCGATTAAAATTGTACTATTCGAGAAAGCATCCTCTTGGGAGCCTTTTATACACAGCTTCTAGAATGGAACTTCCTCCTTCCCAATGGAATATAAAGTAAATGAGGATGGTTCGTCCCTGTGAATATAGCATGGTGGGTTTTAGCTGTAAATGTTTTGACTGATGTAACACGGAGATGTAACTCGTCAGAACATTTTCTATGGATATGGCGACAGAATAGCGAGCGGCTTGCAATATTCTTACTCGCGGCTTAAAGCCTGATGCCAGCAACACTTTGTTAAATATCAGAGAAGGGACTTTATGAAGTCGAGTATTTTTCATGACTATCATATAGGTTTCTCATGATTGCAATGCCGAATCTAGAAAATATCTATTAAAATTTTTTAAAAATATCTATTAAAATCTAGAAACAATCTTTTAGAGACGATGCACTAGGAAGGAGAGAATTGTCAGAACTGTGATTCAATTGTCGTCTTGTACCAGACTAATGCGCCTCATGTGTTGGTTGTGTGAACAAAATTTTCAAAAATAGCACACAAACCAACGTTTTAATCCACTAGGCTATTATTCCGTAGGACAATTCTCTGTAGTGAACATGGAGCCTTAAACCTAACCATACTGCTGTTAATGGATTAAAACGTTGGTTGGGGAATTTGATAATTGTGAATTCAATCCCCGGGCCGTGAAGTGTATCGTTGAACTCAGTGGAAACAAGCGAGCAATAACTGAGCATTACTAAAAATAAAGACATGGCGATATCGTTAGACATGGACAGTAGAACGAGAATATTCTAACTCCGTAAATTAAATAAAAGGTTCAGTAGTTCAGAATTCTACCCAAGTTGATGTACACCTGATGAAGGCTAGAAAGAACAGCAACTGAAATGTTGTGAAAACAACAGCAAAGAAGAGGACAATAGTCCGAATACAAATAGTGTAAATAAAAATCATTTTTCGTCCAATAGATTCAGACAGAAATCATTAATGAAGCTGAGAATTTTAACAGAGGATGAAAAGTTCGATACCTGAATCTGAAGGCGCATTGGGATAACGAAAGATGCCTTCCAAAAGCTAAGCAAAGTACGAGGAAATATGAAAATTTAGTTAGAAACTAAAAAAAAATGTTCTGAACTGTTACATAATATCAGTCCTCCTTTATGGCAGTGAATACTGCATCATTATCGCACAGATGGAAAAAAGACAGAAAGCAATGGAAATGTGGTTCTACAGAAGGATTCTGAGAATATCATGAACAAAGCTGGTAAACGATGAAGTTTTAAAGAAAATAGAAACAAAAAGGAAAATTACGCTTAAAATCAAATTTAACACTCACAGGACATATTTAAAGCAAATGTGACGGAGGAAGGCAGCGTGCCACCTACCTAACAAGCTTGTGTAAATGGATGACTGAAAAATGGAATGGCGAAATGAGTTTAAAAGTACAAACGTTTCTAAGAGTTACAAGGAATAGGAGCTTAAGAGCCCTGGTCGCCTAGATGTTTAAAAATTGGGCAAATATTTATTAACCAATAAACTTAGTTTAGTAAATCTAACTTTTAGTTTCCTGGAGCCTATATTCTGTTATAAATACGATCGCGTAAATTCACAAAGTTAGTATTCAGGTTTTCCGTAAAATCTTTAACCTGTGTTTGTTGTTTTGTGTGCAACTGAATTCTCACCCCTTTTGTGAATTACTCAGGCTTTCACATATTTCATCGAGTATTTCTTTTTGCAATAGCCTCAGAATTTAAAAAGTAAATTAAGCACACTTGAAACGTACGAACGGAATTATATGTAAACAATATGTTAACAGTAGTTATAATATTGTTTTCGTGTCTGCTGACTGCTACTGCTGGAAAATTACACATATTCATCAAACAACGTAAATACGTGACACTCCTTATGTAAATGCATTCTGTTACTTTTATCTATTATTCTGTGTTGTTGTGAAAAACAAAAACAAATATTTTTGTAGGACTTTATTTCGCGAGGATATTTGTAATTCGCTTCTTTCAACTTAAAAGAAAACAGATACACAATAATAAATTTTATTTAAAATTTGTAGACATGTGTTTGAAGATTACTTCTCTTTCCGTGCGCTTTTTCATTAGAGATTATGCTAGAGAATTTGCAGAAGAACGTATCTAAACCTATGGAATCAAAATCAAATATTTTCATACAATTCTACCTGAAGATGATGATTGTATGAAACAATTCCGGTTTTATCAGGTCTTTTTTACTGCTAACTTCCAATTGTTTCATACAATTCTACCTGAAGATGATTGTATGAAACAATTGAAAGCTAGTAGTAAAAAAAGACCTGATAAAACCGGAATTTATAAACAAGGATCATACCATTCATTAACGGATTCGAGGTTAATGTATTTTATTATTAAAAATTGTTTGCGAGAGTGATTCTTGCCATTATCATTAACTTCATTATCTGCTTTTCGTATAAATGATTCGCGTAATATAGATTGAACCTGCACCACATAATATATATATGCGGCATCTTACAAATAAGGCATAAATGAGTTGCCTGATAAGATCGTTGCAAATAATGGTTAATATATAATTGAATAAAATTTAATTGTACATTATTTTCTTGAAGAATAAAGCTGGTAAAAAAAAAAAACGGAAATTACT